>VWYH01000603.1:2557359-2721611 GCA_013399365.1 Pampusana beccarii
TCTCTTTTCTTCTTTTTAGTTTATTTTTTTTTTTTTTTGTTTTTTTTTTTTTTTTTTTTTTCTCTCTAACCAACTTGGAAACGTACTTTCTAGGTCGAGTTTTATGCTTAACACTTTTTAAACTCACAAGTTTGGCATCCTGTGTGTGCGCTGAGGTTCTCCTGTTGTCTTATCCTCTTCAAACAACCTTTAAAGAGCTTGAACAGAAAACTAGGAATTCGTTCTTCTGTTACCACTGGAGAAGCTGATTGTTTAGTAGTGACTAATGATCTCCAGGTGGGTAGGTAATGGACTCACACCTTACCAGCACTCCTTTATTTATTGTCTTTGAAGGGAGATACCATCTTGTAGCAATGAGTAGTTTTCCTGGGCTGGTAAGGGAATGACAAGATGCTTTCATTTAGGTGAGAGGTGGATACTGAACTAGAGGAGCTTGGAACAACAAGACTTAGGGGATCCTTGGAGAGGATGTGGCTTTGTGGTCCATAAAAAGTAAACATTGCAAAATGAATTTAACCAGACAGATCTCAGTTTTGTAATGTAAGAAGGCATTTTTTTTTTTCCCCCTAGGAACTGTTATTTACAGCCTAACCATCCAAAAAGTGCACCTTGGTATATTTCAAAGAGAAGCTCGTCCTTCAGGTAGACTGAGCCTGTGTAGTGTTAGATGCTTGCAGAAGGGGAGCATTGTGCAAGTGAACGTGTTCTCTCATTCAAGTATACTGGTAGTGTAATGTTTTCATGCTTTTGGTTGTAGTGTCTATAAACTAAAGTGTCATATGTCATATTTTGTCTTTTTAAAGAAGTCAGTGGACTAGAATGGCATTTCAGTTTGCAGTCCTTCCATTACGTACACTTTCACGATGAATTTTAAGTGTTCAGCCTGTGTAGGATGTATCTTTCACTCTGAGCAGTGCATGGTTCAAGACTTGTGCCAGCTAACCTGATACTGGTTGGTAATTAACTGTCCATCCAAGAACTGCAATGAAAATCTTGGCTCTCTTAGTATCTTTTCTGAATGTGGATTTACAGGAGGATAATGTCTTGAAACTCTTATTGTTTTCTTATGAACATCTTGATGTACTGGATGGCATCTTGTGTGCTTAATGGCAGCTGTTTCAGTTGATATTCATATAATTATACTAAAACACCAGCTGTCAAATTAGTGGCTAGGCAAGGTTGGACACAGGTTTCCTATCAGTAACTGGGATCCCAACCTGTGGGGTTTATCTGAGTTTCTGAAATCCTATGGGAAAATGTTAATGGGAGATGCTGCTCTGCCTCAAACTTACCAAGTGGCCCACAGTGCGGTGTTACATGACCCTGGGCACGAGGTTCTGAAATGCCTATGCGGAGCAGCTTGCTTGGCAGGGATGGCAATGCAGCTTCACAACAAGACAGTAACCACTCAAATTACTTCCTGGAAAATCTGGAGTGACTTGCTCGTAGTCTTTCTGGATGGAAAGTGAAGAAGCCTTCTTAGAAGGGGAGAGATCACTGAAGGGAATGACTCGTAGGACTGAATCACGCTTTGCTGGGTGGTAGACAGTACTTTGTTGTGCAGTATTATTACTATTCCCCTGCAGGGCATCAGAATGCGTTGTGGTGCAGATGTCCTTAGTTGCAGACTGCTGCTAGTTAGGGGACCTATACTTTCTGGTTGTGCGTGCAGTAAGTGTGTATTTTCCTAATAAATCATTGTCAGTTAACACCAAGTTGCTCTGACAGATACCAAACTTATTACCATTATTGCAACTTTCTGTTTTTACTTGACCCTGAATTTCCTGTGACATGTGAAGTGTGCTTGGATAACTCCAGAGCTGGGGCTTGTTTTGCCTGACCAGGAGTAGCTGATGATTTTTCTGTCTGAAAGAGAGCAGTCTTTTACCTATGGGCAAAAGGAACAAGAGGAGCTTGGCAGATGAAGGTTGTGTCTGAATTGGCTCTGTCTGAACAAGTTACTGAAAGGACAAAGTCGGAGTTAAACCTGTAAAGTTTCCTTTAGTCCATGAATGTCCTTCCTCTTATGGTGAGGACGGTGAGGTAATGTACAACCTCTGGGGCAGATCTGCAAACTTGACCTGGCCACCTGTTTCCAGAAACCAGTCTTGCCATTTATTAGGGGTAATGTGGTATGTGTTTCCTTAGAACTCAATTTCTCAACCTAGTGGACAATATCAGCTATTAAGTGTGATGTGGGCTAGATGTTGAGGGAGTGAGGGGGGAAGAGTGTGCTGTTTCCTGGAATCTTTCCTCTTGCCCTGCAAGTCCTGGGATCTTCTTGCCTTGCAAGATCCCAGATTTACCGTTTTAGAAGAAGGAAGGGGAAACAGCTGTATCTGATACTGTTGCCTTTTCCATACATTAGTAATCTTAATTTGGAGAGCCAAACAATGTTCGCTTGTCATCTGGTATTTGCAAGACGACAAGTAGTTGCTGTTTCTGTATACAACATCATCATTGTTCTTTGTCTGCTTAACAGCTACATATTCATTGTTGGTTGTGGCCAATGTTGCTGGAAGCATTGAAGATTATTGATTTGTTTCAACATACAGTTGAAGCAATTTGGACTGAAGTAAATGTATTTATGATCTGTTGGAACATTAGTTTTATTACAAACCAATGATAATGCCTGGAACCAGAAAACTGTAACAGAACCTTTGTAGAATGTTAATAGTCATTAAATGCCCATGCTTGCTCATGTGCAAGTTCTTCATTAGGGCTCCTGGAGCTCTGAGCTGAGGTTAAATTTTTCAAAGAGAATACATCTTCTAGAAGTAGGAATACACTTTCTGAACTTTGAGGATATACTGAAGACTAGTGTTAGCATATTGCCAGATTGCAGGAGGTTATGTTGCTGTTGCTTCATGAAGTAACCAGGAAAGTCTCACTTGGTAATGTGATCTTTTTTTAAAAGAAAAAAACAACAAACAACAACCCAACACACACACAAAAACACCACACAAAAACCCCATAACGCCCCAAAAACCCAACCTTATATTAGTCTTATGGAGTATCTTGCATTGTTTAAAGGCAGTTCGGCTCAACACAGCATTTCTTTGTTAATTTTGGGGTTGGGAGGGCTTTCACCCATTTAAGAAAGGTTATTGTTCACCCAAATCTTAAGTGACTTGGAAGTCTGACTTTGCAAGCAGTGCTTTTAACCATGACTTATTTACAACCACACTTACTCATCCCTGTGTCTTCCCACCAGTGTAGGAATGTTCGGAAAGAATGGCAAGAGCAAAGTACTTGTTTTATTCTGTAACTTAATCTGGCTTTTACTAGAGGGTTTTTTGGGGAAGAACTTCCAGCTGTATCTTATCAGTGATAATGGCGTAGTTACTTAGTTACTTATAGTATCCCTGAATACTGTCAGAACTGTGGGAGACCAGCCCTCTCCCATATTTTGTGGCTGACTCAGTGATGGGTCTGCTATTGACTTGTTGATGTTGGAGAGCTCTGGTGGTGACTTTAGGCTGCTGACTTTGATTATGTGGAGTTTTTTTAGGCTTATTGACTTGGTTCAACCACTGTAAATCAAGGATCACCAAAGCTTACTGGTTCAGGGAACAAATTCAGGTTTATTAGCGAGATCCTGCTATGTCATGGCGTAAGTATCTAATCTTGGGTTGTCTCTGAAGTTGAGTTCTTGGTGTTAATACTGAAATAAAGTATGCAAACTTGCAGCTCTTCAGTAGTTAAAAGTAACTGGTCTGTTCGGCTTTTTCAAACAGGCTGCAAGTTTGAGTGATAAATATGTTGGTTTTTCCATTGTGGGTTTTATCGATGTGGGACTTCAGTATTCTAGTTTTAAAATCTGTATTCCAATTACAAGTGTAAACACTAGGCCAGAATAGCTTTTCTTTTTTAACCTTCTTGTGTGTTTAGCTGAATACTTTTTGGTGCATGACCAAGTGTCATGTGCCAGTGAGTTTCGTTATGTTCTGTCCTGAAAACCATGGCAAAAAGCCTTGTAGGTAAACTTGTAGAAATAATACAGCTTGTATTTTAATCTGTGTAGTTATAACCAAGGAAGTGTTACCTTGAAATACAGATAACATTTTAAAAAAAAATAGAGTTATCAGTCAGCCTGGTGTGATAGCTGAAATTTACCTCCAAGTTTTTCTGTGTAAGAAATGCCCTGAGAAGTCTGAGGTTTTTTGTAACTGATGACTGCATTACCAGTTTTACCACACTTTCCACTCTGGAAGAAGCTAAATCTTTCTGAAAAGAGTAGGTTGATAATTTTGTGGGTTTTAAAAATCAAGAAGTGTTAGATAACAAGACTTAATGAAGCAGAGAAAGTGTTGTGGTATTTTTTCTTTTTTTAGAAAGTATGATTACGAACCATTCTAGACTAAACATTTAACCCAGCCTGATACTGAAGAAATACCTAATCCTGTTCTCACAGGCAGTACTAAGCAGCTCACAATTCATTGCACTTTTGCAAGAATAGCAGTGAATCTGTGCTTCCCCTTGAACAGATGATTAATTCACTTCTGACACTGATACATACAAACAATAAACCATCTTCTTTCCCTGCTTCTGGATTGTTTGCTCTTAAAACTTGGGTGCACAGATGTGAGGAAACAGGTGAAGATCGTGACTTCTAAATATGCGTTGAAGAAGTGTTGACTTAGATTAATTTGATGCATGAACAAATGTACGATGTCGTTTCTGTAAATCTCCAAGTTATGAGAATTTAACTTTCTGGCTTACACTGATGTTAAACATTGTTTACAAGTGCGTTTTTAAAGGGGTTCTTTCCAACTTTCGTGTAAGAATATGGTGATGCTGAGCAGCTGATTACATGTTTAGAAGAAATGCTGGAGTAGACAAATGAAATAGTGATCTGGATGAGTGGTACTTAAATTGACCTTTGGACTTGGCTTATAGTGAGTAACTTTGACTTGGGCCATGTTGCATAGTTTGAGTGAAAGGGAAAACAATTCTAACAGGGTCAGGTAAATTCATGATGATTATTGTCCCCAATTAAAAAAAATATACAATTATTTATGTACTCTTTGAAAAACTGTCAGTGTTGCTTAGCACAAAAATCGATGTTTTGGAGGCATTGTAATTCTGGGTAGCTCTTGGGTGTTATGAATAGAGCCTTTCAGGGGCCTCTGGTCAGTAAACAATATTATTCATGGTCAAGCACAAAGCACAGCAGTCTGTCCTTGCAGTGTAAGCATATGGTGTTTCTGCAAATGCTAGGTCAAGGTTGTTCAGGAGATAAAAATAGGTCAGTTATCTCTCGAACTGTACCATGCAAACTTCTGATCAAGAGCTGGCAGAAGTGCAGTGAATGTTTGTGCAGCCTGCTTTCTGCCTGCAGCCCAAGTGCACAGAGAAACATTGGAGCTGACTTAATGCTTTTTCTGTAAATAACTTGTTATTGCATTAGATGTTTTAATTTTCAGAATAATTTGGTTTAGCATGTCAAATGTCTCCTGTTCATACTACTGAACAAAAAAAACAGGTTTGCAAGGTACCGCTGTCTGCTTTCAATTTCCTTTATTTTATGCACATAGTGAAGAACCAATTTCTGAATTTTTCAATAGGCGCTCCAATTGAAACATCTTTAAAATGAGCCTTGAAGCTCTTTTCTCTTTACTTTGCACTGTAAGCCCATTTAAATGTTACATGCTTAGGCTTAAAAGGGGAGATGGAGACCATCCTTTGAGATTGTGGCAGTACCTGGCATTCTTTGGCAAGTGCAGAGCTGTAAAGTTCTGTTTCAGAATCTGCTTTATGCTGCTACTTCCTCAATCTGTTGCTATAAGTGACTGAGTCTGCAAGAAAGGTTAAAAGGTGGCAGGAGGAACTGAAATATTGCATATAAGCAATATCATTCTCTCCATGTACACTGAATCATGTGCTCTAAAGTGACAAGTTTAACCCACTAATCATGTGCATTGTCTTGTGTTAACAAATTATTTTCTACATCACGTTGTATTTGGAGATGCTTTTAAAGTATTTTTTTCTTGAGTAACTTGCACTTAGTCTTAACTACAGGCAATGTACTTCCTGTTTCTAGGCTGGGCAAGGAAGGATGGGGAGCTGAGCTGGGGATCAGTGATGATGTGCACCCTGTGAAAAGCATGTGCTGTTGTTAATGGCTGCTTTATGTAGGACATGCTGATGTTTAGCAGGAAGTTGTGTAATCTGGATTGTAAATGACTTTTGGAGTAGTAGGACCCAAACTCTACAGCAGCCGAGACATTTGGCAACTGTTTCTAGCAGTTAACCAGTTATCTTATGTTGATTAGGTACTTTCACAGTTCTGTGTCTGGTATGGAGAATGTGGAGTTGCTTCTGGAGACAAGAGATACAACTGTGCATATGATGGACCACCAATAGCACTACCAGAAGATGGCTATGACTTAATGCAGGTGAGCTTCTTTTATATTTTAGCAGCAGACCTCCAATTCTCCTGCACTGTAGAGTTCCGTATTGGATTTTGTTGGACCTGGATGATGACCTTTGGCTTTCTCATCCTAATTTGTTGAGAAAGTGAATGGGTTATCTCTGATTTCTCAGTATAGATTGTAGCCCCAACTGTGTGAAGGTGATATACCTCAGAAGTATGAGAAGTCTCCAAGACATGTAATTACAGGCTTTTACAAACATAACCTTAAATATAGGATTGGTTTGCTTTTCTGCGTATTTTCCTCACTGGTTTGAGCAGTCTTTAGTCAGACTGATGTTTTTAGGGCTCTTTGAAACTGTAATACATTTTGCAGTTATGCCCTTCTGATCTCTAAAGGACAAGGCTAGACTTTTTCATCAAATTATCATTGCTGATCTTTTCCTTAGATAGGACATCTGACACTCAAAGGGAGCAAACTTGGACATTTAGTCTCTTTAGCCGTGGCTAATGCGAGACCATATTTCCTTATCTGGGCTCTAGCTGTCAAAGTGAACAAAACCGAAGTCAAGATAGAGTTTGTGGATTTGATGTACAATATAGGGCGATACTGCCAGACTTGCCTCCTGGCAGATGATAGTGCCAAGCCTTAAAGTGTGAAATAGTTACAGAGTTAAACAATGGTTTGGCTGGTGGCAGGAATGACTTAAATATGTAGGTGAGCTAACTACTGTGTTGTACTGCTTCTGAAAACTTAATATACAGTTCTTGTATGTTACTACCATTTATTAAACTTGTATTAAATGCATTTGCCTCTTCTATAAACTGAACATGAAATAGTTTTTCCAGGTAACCAGTGATTTTGTGGTTAGTGGCTTGTGTTCTGAGACTTTAGAATCTGATAATATCCAGAAGGTATGCTAGGGGATAAGCTGTGAGAATACTTTCAACTTGGATAAACATGTGTTGTCCTTTTACTAATAGACTCACAAATACCATTATCGTTCTATATATAGACCCTGGTGACTAAAGATCATCTGAAGGAGCTTTATTAAAAGGAAGTGATGCCTTGAATAAAAGAAGTGATTCTTTTCCCTATTCTCTAAAGAATCTGACTGACTAGGTTGATATTTTTTTTTCTCTGCATCTCCTACAGCAATGGCTACTGTCTTCTGAAATATGCTGAAGCAGAACCCATAACTCTAATGAGTTCTGAAGTCTTAAACATGCTGTTCCTTCCTTCCCCCTGACCTCAATACTGTTTTTATTTAAGGAACTCTGTCCAGGCTTATTCTTCGGCAATGTTAGCACTTGCTGTGATGTTCATCAGCTTCAGACTTTGAAAAACAACTTGCAGCTGCCTCTGCAGTTTCTTTCCAGGTATGTTAATGAATGGCAAAGCAAGCAGAGCTTTGTAACATAATAAGAAAGCACATTAAGACCCTTCTGTTCAAGTAGACTGTAGAAAAGGTGGTAATTCCATTTAAAGGCTTATTGGAGAAAGCTTTAGGAGAGGCTCCTTCGTCCATATCGGGAAGCTTTAATTTCATGAGACAACTGCTTGCAGTCTGGATAGAGTTAGCTGGTAGAAAAAGCATTACCTTAGTTTGTCTCAAGCTACTGTGTTTGTGATGAAGGCTTCAGATGAGAGTGACATACTGTTCAGTCTTTTTCTACCAGAAATCTCCCTGCTGGCAGCAGTTAGTTTTTCCTTCAAATTATGCTTGTATCTGATATTTGAGGTAGGCAATTTTGTTAGTGAACGTTGTTGATGCTGCTGGTGAGGAGTAAGTGATTTTTAAGCACCAGCTAGTGTTGCATTGCTAATTAAAAACTTCCAGAATTTAAATACTTTGTTCTGATGCTCTGAGCAGAATGTTTACACTTGCTGCGTAGGTCAAATCAGATATGCCCTGCACTTTTACCTCTTAATCTGATTGCTTTTCTTTAACTTTCCTACCCAGATGTCCATCGTGTTTTTACAACTTGATAAACCTCTTCTGTGAACTGACTTGCAGTCCAAATCAGTCTGAGTTTTTGAATGTTACAAGCACCATACCTTATTATGATCCAATTTTAAAAGAGAACAAAAGTAGCATTACAGAGCTGCAGTATGTTATTGGAGAACGCTTTGCAAATGGTGAGTAAACAGTATGTTAATCTACCTAGGCTTTTGTCAAGGTAACAAGACCAATGCCTTCTCAAAAGGAACTGTGAGGAGGAAATATCTCCTTGTGTTTTGAAGTCTGAGGCATCAAATAGGTACCAGTAGGTTCCCCTTGAAACTGCTGGAACACTAACTTCTGCCTGGGTAGGAGACATTACACTGATGCTGTTAATAACAGTATTTTTGAAAACTCAGCTGAGAGTGAACATCTATACAAATCAAAGGATCATTTGGTTGGAAGAGACCTTCAAGATAAAGTCCAGCTGTTAATCTAACTGGCACTAAACTGTGTCCCTAAGAACCCTGTCTATATGTCTTTTAAACACCTCCAGGGATGGTGACTCCACCACTTCTCTGGGCAGCCTGTTCCAATGCTTGACAAAATGGTTAATAGCTGATAACCTTGATGACTTTAACTTCAGAAAAACAAAGTTGTTGCCAAATACTGAATGTCCAAAGCCGAGCTGACATTGAAACTGTCTGGGAAGTATGAGAGTAACATTTGTACACAGTGTACTGCAGTGGTTCTCTAAGAGGCATTCACTCCTCTTGAAATGGACTGTTCTAATCTTTTGTCAAATCCAGAGATTTTTTTCCAAGGAACAAACAAGTTTAGGTTGTATTTTGGTTTTATAGCAAGCTTGCAGAATCAATTCAGTCATTATATACTTTGTGTAGTAACCTTTAATCAAATTATGAGACACTTGAAAGTTGTATAAGGCCTACAGATCAAAAGTGAATAGTTGTCATAATTTTCCCTGAAATTAACTTTATATTAAGTGCTGTTCCTTTTCGAACACTAAAGTATGTTCTAGTGTAATGCAGATTCATGTGGCATACTCTGAGTAAGATAGCCATAACAAAGAGTTGCAACCTTGAATATTGTAAACACAACTGGAAGCATTATTTCACTATCTTAAGATATTTAATCTTGAAAGCTGTAAGCATGTTCTTTGAACTTGGTGGGTCTGATTATTGAAAATACTTGGAATGCTCACTCAAATAATATCGGTTTAATGACTCTTCTGTCTTAATGCACTCTTCCTAGCCATGTATAATGCCTGCAAAGATGTGGAGGCTCCGTCGAGTAATGTTAAAGCATTGGGGCTGCTGTGTGGGAAGGATGCCAAGGACTGCAATGCTACCAACTGGATTGAGTACATGTTTAGTAAGGACAATGGACAAACTCCTTTCAGCATTATTCCTATCTTTTCAGGTAAGAAACTGAGTGGTCCTTGCCTTTGAAGCTGCTGTCAAAGGCTATGTGCTGCAGCTAGTATACTTGTTTGTTAAACAGCTGCCCAACGGTGAGTATCCGCAGTCAGAGGCTTTCAAAGCAATGCAAGATAAACTGATTCTCTTTTGACTTCTGCTGGGAAGTCATGCTTTGCATTTGCTTTGGTATGCAGCTTCATGTTGTGTAGATATCTAAAACTCATTAAGGGATGGGCTGAGCTCAGGCAACTGGATTGCTTGTATTCCTTGGGAAACTAGGGCAGTACCCTGATCCTTTAGGATTTCTTTGCAAGGAAAGTAACACATTGCACAATCTGGACAAATGATGGGGGTGACAAGTCATTGCTGGAATGATAGAAGTATGTGCTTACTGCTTTTACAAACTAAAGTGTTCTAAAACATGACCAGTTGTTTAGTTAGTAGACAACTGTAAACAGTTGGTACCTGCTGTGGAAAAGGCAGTGGCGTTGTCTAAGACCAAGAAAAGCTACTCTATAGAGGATAGGGTGTTTCGTATAAAGGGTTAACTCACTTAACTGGGAAGCTTGTGTTGAAGGTTTTTTGCAGAACCAGTTTACTACCAGGTAAAAAAGGTAACTTGTGACTTGTCATAGATGTTCCTGTCCATGGAATGAATCCTATGAACAATGCTACCAAAGGCTGTAATGAATCTGTGGATGATTCGACGGGACCATGCAGCTGTCAGGACTGTTCAATTGTTTGTGGTCCAAAACCTCAGCCCCCTCCGTTGCCTGCTCCGTGGCTTTTGTTTGGTTTGGATGCTGTGTATGTCATCACGTGGATCTCCTACATGGGATTTCTGCTTGTATATTTTGCACTGGTTTTTGGAATCTGGTGTTACAGGTAAAGTATTCAAAATGCTCAGCTCTGAAATCACTTGCCTTTTTCTGTAAAGCTTCATTTGCCCAGGACAGAATGCTTGTGTCTTTACTTTTTTCATCCAGGCAAAAATCATGTTCTGTGGCAGATGCTTGTACTTACAGGGAGTGTTCTAGCACCTAAAAACGCATGGTAGAAAGTGAGTGCAGAAGTTGATTTAGTTGATGTGCAACTCTTGTAGCATCCGTAGCTACAGGATCAAATACGCCAATCTGCGACTTCCATAGGCAAGAACTTGAGAGTATGTAAAAGTCTGGGGAAATGCATATATCTACTTTGTAGGTTTGACATTAAACCTTTATGATAAAGAGTAAAGTCTCAGTTCAGCTGTGTCTGTTCTTGTGTGGTATGCATTAAGATACCAGAGCACCACCTTTCAGGAGCAGTGAACTGCCTTTGTGCTCAAATGTCAGACTTCTCCGAGAGCTTGAGACTACATCGGTCCACTAATAAACTAATAGCTTGGAGAACCCATGTGACTAAGTAAAAATGCAGTCCTGTTCTCTTCCTCAAATAACTTGTTCTGTAAGTTGTAATTGGAATGCACTGAAACCCCAGTGGTGGAGAGGCCTGTTTACCACATGCAGCGTTTCATTAAAGCCACCATTACTTCTGGCTGTTGTTACATGTGCAATAAAGTGTTTAACACCCTATACTTTGTCAGGAGATGTGGCTGAGATGGGAAGAATCACTAAAAGTTTGACTTCAAGATGATGGGATTGTAAGAACTCAATTTAGGATGTGTGAGAGAGGAAGATCTAGTATGGGCAGCCAAGTGCATTCATAACATTGTTTTGTTACAAGCATTAGTCTGCAGGAAAGCTATCACTACCGTATTGCAAATTAAGTCATTAATACTTTTTCTTAGCCTCCTGTTCTGAAAATAATAAACAAAAGCTGATCCTCCAGTAATCGTAGCATTGTGTAAAGTAAGGGCCAGCAAGCCTGCTTCTCTGTACTGTGATACTTACTAGTGAAATGTACACATAACTGTAAATGCTTTGGTGTGGGTGTGCTAACAATCCAGAGCAGTGGAATACTGTTAATATTTTGTCATAGCATTTTCTGGAGGCTTCTGTTATCTAACATCCTTAACTATGGTGGTACTTTTCAGTGTAACGTCAATGTTTTTCAGTTATGACCACGAATCTGAAATTGCTGTATAATAAGAATTGCCTCTATGTGGGAAAGGGTAGTGGGTACAATAAGCTTATGATGTGCTCAGCAGTCTTCTTACTGGGCAATATATGTAGTAACTACATGAAATGGTAAGGGTGTCTGAGATGTCTGGTTCATAGCCCAAACTATCCTGCCATAACTGGAGGTCTGATTATTACAGCTTAGCATGAGGAGGCTATTGAACTTACCTCCTGCTCTGGGTATCAGGAATGAGTATAAGCAACACAGGTCTAGTGTAAGTGTTCTGGGCTATAACTTGCCTGTCTTGAGGACAGAAAGTAAGTACCTTACTTTTCTATTTCCTCACTTCCCCATTTCTTCAGGCTAAGTAGGTGTAACTTGAACAGTTTGGCTAATGAGGTCAAGTATTTCTAATGTAGAAAACTCTTCCACATGTTATCGCTCTAAGTTATGATCAGTCTAAAGAGATTCTCTGTGCTTATAATGCTGCTGATCTTCTACATAGACATAAAGAATGTGTGCTTGATCCAAGCTTGACAAGCTTATTAAGATAGGAGGAGTCAAATATCAATTTTATTACTGGCATTGGAATCTATTACTGTAGAAACCCCAAAAGATACCTTTTGAGGAAGTAGGGTAATGTAGCTTTTTGTCTTGCAGGAGGCGGCACTTTGTCTCAGAGTACACTCCAATTGACAGCAATGTAGCCTTTTCTGTGAATTCCCATCGTGACAATGGTATGTCTTGGATAAGAGTAATAGATTTATTAGAAACTCAGCTTAAGTGCTTCCGCTTTCTGTGCATGGGCTCTGGAATTTTAGCTTTGTTAGGCCATGTCATCCATTCTTAAAAGGCTTTATTTCAGTCTTTTGGCCAATAGCTCTCTTTTAGAGTGGTAATTAACCCTGTTTTGCTGGATGCTGGAAACCCTGGTTGCAGTTTATGGGTCTAGCTATTCTAATAGGAATTTCTGGAGTGCTTTGTAGCTGGCAGCAAAAGGGACAGCCTGATGTTAAAATCGTTTTGATCATGTTCTAACCTATCCATGTATCCATTCAAAGCATGCCATGAAAGAACTGTAGTTTAATTTGTGTAGCAGCTGTGGTAGCTTACTTTAGTGCATATGTATCTTTTAGCTGCTTCTTGCCTTTATTTGCTGTACTTACTGCTGTAAAAGACAATTTTGTATTAGAAGGGACAGTGTCAGGTGCAGGCTGATTTCTGCCCTCTTGACCTCGCTTAAGGATCGGTTGCTGGGTCTGACTGTCAGTGTAGACATAGCTTCTGGTGCTTACTACAAGCAGAACTAAAAATTTCATCTTTCCTAGTGGACTTCAAGAAAATGCTGCTTAATGGACTTCTCAAACATTTACTGTTTACTTCTTGCTCTTACAGGGAAAATTACCTGTGGTGAAAGGCTTGGTGAAAGGTTTGAGAATGGCCTAAGGATGACATTCACATCATGGGGGGCTTTCTGCGTCAGAAATCCACGTCCTGTTATCCTCTTCTCTGTGGTCTTCATTGCAATGTGCTGCTCAGGCTTTGTGTATATTAAAGCAACCACAAACCCTGTAGATCTCTGGTCAGCCCCAAGCAGCCAAGCTCGCAAGGAGAAGGAGTACTTTGACACACACTTCGGGCCTTTCTTTCGTACTGAACAACTTATTATTCAAGCACCAAACAGCCATCCAGACACCTATTCACCTTACCCATCAGGAGCAGATGTACCTTTTGGGCCTCCACTTACCAAAGAGATTCTTCACCAGGTAAGATTCTCCACCTAAACATACCCAACAGGTATAACCATATGGAGTTGGCTTCTGTCTGTGGTGCCATGTGTCCATCAAAACAATCACTAGATATTCATATTAAAAATCCAAGTATTACCATAAAAGCTTTTTGCTGAAAACCTTGTCTTCTGACCTCTTCTATTAGAGGTAGACCTGCAAGCTAAGTTCCAGTAAGTATTCTTGCTGTGAACACAGAAATAATGAGATTTAGTCATGTGCTTCTGTTGGTGTGTACCACTGCCTTTGGAAACTTAGAGGAATACAGCATGCACCGAAGTCTTGTCTTGCAAGGGAAATGCTTTCTTGTGCTGCTCTTGAAACTATGGTGGTGTCTGTTTTGTTTTGTGTNCAGGATGCTATTGTCAACATAACTGCTTCTTTTGACAATGAGACTGTAATGCTGAAAGACATTTGCTTGGCTCCTCTTGCTCCCTACAACAACAACTGCACTATACTGAGCGTACTCAACTACTTTCAGAACAGTCATTCTGTACTAGATCACTCTGTTGGGGATGAGTTCTTTGTCTATGCTGACTACCACACTCACTTCCTATACTGTGTTCGGTAAGCAGGATGATGTGTTTTTTTGAACTGTAGGCTAACTAGGTATTTGTCTTGCTGGCAAACAAAACTAGCTTGTTCTTGCTGCTCCCTTGAACCTTTTCTCAACTCTTTTTAAACTCGCAATACTATGTAGAACTGCAGGTTAGTATAGATTGCTTCTGTTTCTTTGTCTTAGTACTTTAACAGGAGTTGTGTTTTAATCAGGTTTCAGGTTACACTTGGTTTGGTGCAGACAGTGGCTCTGTTTTACCTTAAATGTGTTTCAAATACTTCTGAGAAGCAGAATTCTGATATAGAAGACAGTTTCTAAGCTTTCATTTCTGTTCACAGTTCAGTGGGCAGAAGCCACTCCTTTTCCTAGAAACTATAAGGAAGACACCCTTAAAACTGTACTTAAATTCAAAGCAAACATAGCACAAGGGCAATGTATCACTAGGAGTCTTATCTCATTTCTCTCTTGATAGTCAGTAACAACACAATAGCTTTTTAGTTTTTTGTTCTGTGCTGCTGTGCCATAGTTGTTGAGCAGAAGCTAACAGTCATTGCTGGTGATCTCTCTAGGGCTCCAGCATCACTGAATGACACAAGCTTGCTTCACGATCCCTGCTTGGGAACATTTGGTGGACCTGTATTTCCATGGCTGGTGTTGGGAGGATATGATGGTAAGTGGCAAAACAGTGTTGCAGTTTGTCTTGAAAGTCTTGTGTGCTGCCTTTGGCACTAAAGGTGCATTCTTATTCAACAGACATTTAAATGCACTCTAGAGAAACTGGAGTTTTGTTCAGCTTTCAGTAAGGAAGGATATTTTAAATTTTCAGTGGATCAGTGCTGAGATTGGAGGCAGACTAGGCATTTCTAGAGTAGTCATTACTAGAACGTACTTGTCTTGTTGACAAGCACGTGAGTGTTCAGTCTACTTTGGGCCTGCTAAAGGATCTTTAGTTTTTGGAGGCTAGGTAAAGATATGAAGTATTTTAAGTTGACATGCTGGAACGTGTGCATTTTGGTTTTGAGTAAAATGAAGTTTTGTTACTGATCTGACAAAGCAGTTAAGAATAGGTTAAGGTGTTCACAAAGGAAACCATTTCAAAATTATTCTGAAGCCAGAATTTTGTTGAAGCAATTTATCCAATTAAACATAGCTTGATAGATATATCAAACACAAATGTACTAAAACAGCCTTTGAAGGCAAGCACTTGATTAAACCATAGGTTTTTGTACTTCCTTTGAATAAAACCCAAGTATGCAGGAGGCATCATGTTTAAGAAACCACATCCTGTTATCTCACAAGATGGAAAGTCATAAGCGCTGGTTATATAGTAGCCCCTTGTCTAACAACGCAATGGTGTAATGTTGGGGTGCTATGAACGTGGTAAACAATGAATGATTTTTGAATGCAGTCTGTAATGCTTATTAACTTCCATTCTCACTGCAGTAATGTCTGTTCCTATTTCAGTAGTGGTTTTGAGGACTTAAATACATTGCATTTAGTGGAGCTGTGGGGATGGAATTGCTTTGGATAATACTAATTTTAAACTTGATTGTAGCTGCCTGTACTGGAATGTAGGCTGCATTTTGTAATGCCTGATGATTTTTCTTTCCTACTCTATAGAGGAGAACTATAATAATGCTACAGCTCTTGTTATTACTTTTCCTGTCAACAACTACTACAATGACTCAAGAAAACTAATGAAAGCTTTGGCATGGGAAAAAGAGTAAGTAGGCTTCCTGTATTCTGAAATGCGTAAATTACTTAGAGCAACTTTCAAATGTAGATACATGAAAAACACCTGTACTGCATTGGCAGTTTCTCAGTATAACTACAGGGGTGTTTTGAGAAGCAGCAAAACCAATTAAGGACAGAATGTGCTGGTCATAAGACTTTCACTTTATCTGGCATACTTCATTTGCTTTGAGGAGATAAGTTCTAGTCTTGTTAGTGACAAACTAGTCCAGTAGTACTTGCTGATAAGTAACTTTAGAAAAGATTTGATGTATTTCACTTTGGCTAGACTTACACAGGTAGACTCTCCAATTTACTGGACCATTATCACTAGTGGAAAGGTCCAGCATTATCCTGTAATTCTTAAATTGTAATCTTTAGAACCTCACCCGGAAGACTTTCATAAAACTTTCGTCCCCTTCACCATCTTGAAGACCTGATGTTGGCTTACACAAGCCAACTGTTCTGGCTAATGGTTCACATAAAAATTACTGCACTAGCAAGTCTGAAACTTAATAAAAGTATAACTAGTGTCTACCTGTGTCACAAGCACCTCTCTTCAGTTAGGGAACTGAAATAAGGGATAATAAATTGCTCAAGTACTGTAAGCAAGCTGCAGTCATTTGACATGTCTAGCTTTGAGGAAAACTGCATTTATGCTTTGAAATGGTTTATGCTTATGCAAGATATCTGGTTGTCCTCAAACTCTGGAGAGAACATAGAAGGTATTTCAGCGTGGTGTATTTCTAGTGCTTGGAGTAGAGTTCTAGAGATATGTAGTGAGCAGCCCTCTTAAAAATGAGTGATGTCCCTCAAAGTAGTTTTTGGCCACAGTGGACTCTTGTACCACACAGATTATTTAAATTTGCCTTCAGCTGACTTCCAAATATTTTCAATATAAAACGTTTTATCCTTTGAAGTGTGACTGATCTTTTTTTTTTTTTCATTTTAGGTTTATTAACTTTTTGAAGAACTATGATAATCCAAACTTGACTGTATCATTTTCTGCGGAACGGAGTATTGAAGATGAAATCGATCGTGAAAGCAACAGTGATGTTAGCACTGTGTTGATAAGCTATATTGTAATGTTTGTGTACATCTCCATAGCTTTAGGACATATTCAGAGCTGCAGAAGAGTGCTGGTATGTATATAGTTCTCATAGCTGTAAATGCTGAAGCTACAGCTTGCTGATTATTTCAGTCACTTAAAGCTAAGAAAAACTATTTTTGCAGACTGCTCATATTCAGTCTTTTAATAAAATTCAAGCATTGAGTACTCCTTGGGCAGGAAATACGGGGAGCGTTGTCCTTGTCATACTTGACAATTTGTGTGCTTCGTAGCCTCAACTAAGTCTGTTTTCACTTGAGGTGTCCAGTTAACTTAAGCTTTAAGGCTTTTAGTTTCAATTTATTTATGAAGTACCCAGATCTTCAAAAGAATCAGAAAAGTGTTCTAACTACACTGAATATCTAAGTTCTGACTACGCTAAATATGTAAGAATATGGTTTTTACCTTTGCTATAATCTGTCCTGTTTGATGCTGGTTTGGTTGACAGTCATTAACTTTTTTTTTAGGTGGATTCAAAGATCTCCTTGGGCATTGCAGGCATCCTGATCGTACTGAGCTCGGTGGCATGTTCTGTAGGCATTTTCAGCTACTTTGGAGTCCCACTGACACTGATTGTGATAGAAGTAATTCCCTTCTTGGTCTTGGCTATTGGGGTGGACAACATTTTCATTATGGTCCAGACACTTCAGGTATGTGTATGTTCATATAGACTATTCTCAATATGCCTGTCTTTGAAGGCTGTTAACTTGGAGCAGAAGCCTTCTGCATTCCAGTGTGCAGTCCAGTTGGAGCAGCTCTGGTCTACTGGTCTTGAATATCTACTAATATCTACTGGTCTTGAAAAGAGACAGACAAGATTATATGTACATTCTCACTGCTGGTTGATATTAATCTCATTTAACATAATTTCTGATCCACATTCTAATGATGTACAAATGAATATTATTTTTAACATCCTTCTCTGGTGGTGGTAGAACTCAACTACTATTTTGATAGCTTGTAACTTTATTGTGAGCAGTAATCATTGACTAAACTACATGCTCCAGACCAGGGACTTCTGACACAAAGTCTTAGTGGGCAATCAGCTTTCTAATTTGACAAGCACAATAACCCACTAAAACTGACACTGCCTATGACAAGCGTGTGGTTTTGGCTGAAGTACTGAGCTTTACTACTGTGTTTTAAGTTAAGTTTGAAGCAAGGCAACAGTGATATTCATGCTGCTTTTGTATTAGAGAATCTGTTTGTTGGTCTCATGGTAGTGAACTTGATAAAAGATAGTTTGGGTGTTTGAAAGTGTGTGGATTTTTTTTATTTCCTATGAAAGCACTTTCTAAATTGTGTGATTCCTAATTGTAATAAATTGCCTTAAAATAGAGAGATGAGCGCCTTCAGGGTGAAACTCTGGATAAACAGATTGGCAGAGTCTTGGGAGATGTGGCACCCAGTATGTTTCTCTCATCTTTTTCGGAGACTGTGGCATTCTTTCTTGGTAAGACTCCTTTACTATTTGAAGAGAAGGGTCTGCATGTTGCAGGAAAAAATGCAAAACTAAAAAATAAAAATGAAGCAAGATTTTTTTTTAGAGGAAGTTTAGCTTAGTTGTTCATTGCTATAATTGCTATAATCAGCTTCAGTGTGGCCTCTGCTGAGAATAGGCATTGTAGTACTTTGAGACTGGCACAGTTAAGAAGATGTAATTCTACATCTGTCAAGCTCTTCAGCTTGAAAGGCAAGAGCCTTTTACCGAGTTGTAGTGACTGACAAATCTAAATTTGACCTTAGTAATACATCAAATATCAGGGTGTACTAGCTCCTACATTGTTTGGTCATCTTGTTACTGCTTGGGAAAATGTCCCATGACAGATTATGTTTGAGGTTCACTCTTACAGTATATGTCAGAAGCATATCTTCTGTTGGCACCCTTCAGGTATAAATTTGCCTTCTTTCATGATGAACTTGTTTATTTAGAGTGTAATTTACCATTGGTTCAATTTGCATTGAGTGGTGCATAGTGAAGTGAGATCTTGCTTGATAGCACTCCTTAGCTACCCTCTTATGCAGCCTGCACAAGACTAGTGACTTCAGAACTCAGAAATATCTCAAAGCTGCTCACTTCTTCGCACAGTTTGAATGCTGTCAAACAGGTCAAAGACATGAGCTGTAGCCAGGCTCATATCAGCTCTTCTTACTCTGAAGAGAAAGGCTTTGTCCTGCTAATGTTTAAATTGGATATCTGTCTAGAAAATGCTCATGCGTTTCTGAGAGTAGGGAGCTTGCTTGTTTAACAAACTGGGTCGCTTCCTTCAGGGACACTGTCTACGATGCCAGCGGTTCGCACATTCTCCCTTTTTGCTGGAATGGCTGTGCTCATAGACTTTATTCTTCAAGTCACTTGCTTTGTAAGTCTCCTGGGCTTGGATATCAAGCGTCAAGAGGTGAGTATAAATGCATCTGTAACTGCAGTGTAATACAGATGGCGTCTTCTGCAGAATTGTACTAAATCTGGCACTTAATTTTCAGAGGAATAGACTGGATATTCTGTGTTGCATCAAAAGCAATGAAGAAATGAGTGGAGTCCAGCGTTCTGAGAGCATCTTATTTCTCTTCTTCAAAAATCTGTATTCTCCATATCTGCTGAAGGACTGGATGAGACCAATAGTAGTATGTACACTCTGTTTACAGTAAGCAGTCATCTAAATATGAGAAAAAGTGTAGTGAGCCTGGAGGTTGCATACTGAAGAGGAATCTTCAGCACAGTGAAACAAATGAAGCTTCTCGGATTTTTTGCTTTCAGCCTTAATATTGGAATAAACTTTTGTAGCTGCAAGAGTATTTCTAGTAAACAAGAGGCTTGACCTTGGATTGTCCAAGGCCCAGATTTAAGAGTTGCATTACTGACAATCAAATCACTTTAGGCATATGCCAAAAATGTTGGCTCCTACACTGCATTAACCTAGAGTGTTGTTACTGAATCCATGATTCAGTTTGGGGTTACCGTGCTTATTTGTGGAAGGTGTTTGGAATATTTTTTCACTCCTGCCTTTTATGTATAAATTTTCCTTTATGGCTCCAAAGGGAACTCTGAGTAGCTAGGTTTTACTGCAACTTGTTTACTAATTTGGGGTAGCATACTTAAGCTAGAGCTTTTTGCGTGGTTGCTATTTTAATAAATTATTGCTTGTTGTTTCTGTGCAGTTTTCACTTTTATGAATTTGCTTTTTTTGCAGATAGCAGTGTTTGTGGGTGTTCTGTCATTCAGTACAGCAGTTATACACAATGTAGAGATCGGGCTGGATCAGCCTCTCTCAATGCCAGATGTAAGTCTTAAGATCATGTTGCTCTTCAGCAATTTGTGGTTGAAGAGATTTGGTATCTTATTGTGCTACCTCAACATTATGTCACAGTAACAAAAAACTTTTCCCTTTAAGGACTCCTATGTAATGGATTACTTCAGCCAGCTCAGCAAGTACCTGCATGCAGGTCCTCCTGTCTACTTTGTCCTAGAAGAAGGGCACAACTACACCTCTTTGGAAGGACAGAACATGGTGTGTGGTGGAATGGGATGTAATAATGATTCGCTTGTCCAGCAAGTCTTCAATGCTGCAGAAATTGGTAGCTAGTAAGTCTTTCATGCTTTTCTCTGCATAGTCACGTGGAAGAGATGTAGCTGGCCAGTGTGTCCTTTAATTTAGTTCAGTCTCAGCTGTTGATTATACAGCTGACACTTTGTATTTGCTTTATACTGTGGTTTGGGGAGGAAAGGGGAAGGGAAGAAGCTGTGGCAGTCTCCTAGAATGAGGATAAAACCTGTGTGGGCTGGTGGGATATATTGATGTACTTGGGTTTGGAAAAGGGGCTTGATCATTCAAGGAATCTGGGAATGGTAGGAAGAAAAACTTGCAAAGACCTTTCAGTATGGTTAAGCTCTTCTGGAAGATGACTTGCATGCTCAGCTTCTAAGCTTGATGGATGAACTAGCCTAGCAAGGCTAAGCAGGAATTGTATCTGGAGTTCAGTGGCTAACAACTGAAGGAAGTATCTTCCCCATTCCTTTGAGTGCAGTTCAGTGGTTTTATTTCAGCCTAAGTGAAGGAGGTGCCTTGCTTATTAACTGAGGCAACAGTATGTGCAACAGGGTGGGGGCATAGAGTGGTCAGGGGATGGAAAGCTGAGCTTGGCAGTGGAACTTGAATGCAGGGGAGAAGCTCCTGCTGTTTTCTGGCTGCAGTGTTACAAGCAAGACTGACTCTTGGCTGGGGTACTGGAGCAGGGGGCTACATGGAGAGCAAAGTAGCTTGGACAAGAATGAGTGGCCATGGAGTAAGTCAGAACTGGAGAGATCAAGGGATGTGTTCTGGAACGAAACACAAAATTACTGATGATGGTTGTGTTATTTTGTTAGCACAAGGATAGGCTATGCTCCATCATCCTGGATTGATGACTACTTTGACTGGGTGAAGCCACAGTCTTCCTGTTGCAGAGTCTACAATACCACTGGACAGTTTTGCAATGCATCAGGTATTGACATCCATCTTGTTGCTAGGGGATTATCTTGGTTTATGAGTTGTGCAGACAAAACAATTTATCATGGTATGAGTCAGGCAAACAGCTTTCCTTAGAGTGAGCTGGCACCTCTTGAGTTGCCCTCTGACTTACTTGAACTGCTGTTTGATTGAACTTAAACATTCTACTGGAATGCTGCAGGTTGAAGGTGGCCAACCTAGACAGCCAGTCTAATGAGTATTACAAAAATAACATATTATAAAAGTGTTGATCCTTCTGCGCACAAACCTAGATCCTTAGAGTGCACAAACCTAGTGCTCTGTTTTTGTTCAGATCCTTCAGTTTGGTAAAGTTCTTATCTGGTCTAATGTAGATAGTACACAAGTAACTGAGTTCTCTGGTAGCCCTTGCCTTAGTAGTAATAAATAAAAGTAAAGGACTACAAATTTTTTATGAATTTCAGGGCTGATCAGTTATTTCATCAGTGAAAACGCTTTTTATGGAATTGTATCCTGTAGTGTTGCGGGTCAGAAGTTACTAGTGTTACAACAAAGAATACTTGGTCCTCTAACTGACCTCCTTCCTGTATTTCTTCAGTCACTGATCCATCCTGCACTCGTTGTCGACCACTGACTCCAGAAGGCAAGCAGAGACCACAGGGCAAAGACTTCATGACATTTTTGCCAATGTTCCTATCAGACAACCCTAATCCTAAATGTGGCAAAGGGTAAGAGCCATATTCTATACATCTTGTTTAGACTAGTGTGTCAAAGATGCTTGCTCTGAAAGTGTGACTTTGTCTGCAACACTGGAAATCTAGTGTCCTTCTAAAAATCATAAAAACACCGACATGTCACCTGTTCTGTAGTATTTTCTGAAACAACACTTGGAAAACAAATGCATCATCAACTAAATGGAACAGCAGCTTCCCCCTGTACAAAAAGAAACAACTTTTATAGTCAGTCTGTTCCAGTATACCTTGTGAAATCTTGAAATGTATTTGCTCTGAAGCTTTTAGCAGTTTTGGAAACTGCTAGAAACAAGATGGAGTTATAAAAGCTAATAAATTTGAATGGTGCTGACATTGACATAAAAATGTTATTATGTTTATATAGAGGTCATGCTGCATATAACTCTGCTGTCAACTTTATAAACAACAAATCTGATGTTGGAGCTACTTATTTTATGACTTACCATACTGTACTGAAAACATCATCTGATTATATTGATGCCATGAAGAAAGCTCGGGCCATAGCAGATAACATTACTGAAACCATGGGCATCAAAGAGAAGAACTACCGAGTATTTCCTTACAGGTATGTGTAGATCTTTCTTGCCTTAGTGACAAATATTCAGCTTGAGGAACTGAGAAAAGGTTAATAACATCTTGGAGACTTGAGTCTTGAGTTTTGTCTAATGAGATGTAGTATAGTGAGTCTGGAATTTCTAGTAAAACCACAAAAACACAACTTACATTTACAGCACTAACATCCCTTTATTGTGGTTGTTAGCTAGCTAAAATCAAGAAACACGTCCTTTAATACAAAGGTGTCTCTGGCTTCAGCTCGGGCACTTCATAGCTTTCATAGTAGGGTTTAATAGTTGTAACTTAAGCAGATGTGTTGACCTGAGTTGTTGCAAGCTGCAATGTGAATGTATTGACTTCAAATTTAAGTTATAATAAACCTAAAGTGAAGGCAGCAGTGATGTATAGTGCCCGTCTAATGGTTGCATGATTAACATACTGAAGAATCTGTAAGAGTACCACAATGAAATGGAGTTGGAATTGGTATCTGTACAGCTAAAATATTGATCTCTTGGCTTCTAAGAATTCTATCCATCCTTACGGTCTTACTGCGTAACAAATCAGTTCAGACCCTCTGCAGTAGTTCCTGCAGGTACCACAATCAACCTGAGGAACTGTCTCCTGTGAACTGCTGTAGCTGCTTATATTGAAGTGTGGGAATTAGTCTGACTTCCGGATACCACCTTTATTTGAAGAGTTAATGAAGAGCCGTTGTATAACAGCCGGTGTCCTAGGAGCTGTTCCACTGATGCTAGGAAGCCAGTTCCTGTTGGTGACTTCTGTAAGGAGGGAACTACTTTATCCTTGGCACAGAAGCTAATCTAGTATTAGCACATAATAAGGAAGATGGCTAACTGCAACTTCTCTTCTTTCCACAGTGTGTTTTATGTTTTCTATGAACAATACTTGACAATTGTGCACGATGCTGTCTTTAACCTCTGCATCTCCTTGGGATCGATATTTTTGGTGACAACAGTGCTGCTTGGTTTTGAAGTATGGGCTGCTGTCGTAGTTTCAATAACTATTGCTATGATAATTGTCAACATGTTTGGAGTGATGTGGCTCTGGGGCATCAGCTTGAATGCAGTTTCATTAGTGAATCTTGTCATGGTAAGTTAACAAGGGATCCCTCACTTTCTGTTTCCAAGTCTTGAGCAGTTCTGTGTGTCTTATATATTTATATTCCTGATGCTGAGTAGTATTTTCTACTAAACTTTGACTGCCATTTGAACAGTAGTGGAACTATCTTAATACATCTAGATGGTGGGTAGAAAACAGCTTTATTCTGATGATTAGTCCTAGTACTGATAAGATGCTGCATGGCTGACAGTTCAGTTGCTGTATCTAGTGGTGGTCTCTTGTGTTCTGCACCAACAGTTCTATTGCCACTATATAGGCCAGGTGCTGTTGCACATCAGAGGTTGTTGATGCCCAAGGTAAGGATATATAGGTTAGTGTTAAGGCTTCTGCTGTGTTCATGTTCTACGGAGTAGATCTGTGTGCTAGCACCAGCCTGGTTCTTGCATAAATGGGTGAAGCCCCTTGGGCAGAGAGTGCCTTGGTGAAATGCTCCAGAACTTGGTAACTAATTGCTGAGTGCTGGAGCTCTGGTTTACCTTTCTCTGGAGATATTTCTGGCAGATCTGAGACAGTTAGGAGAGAGTAAACTGTTGCCCCATGTTACAACCAGGCATATGATCATGTAAGTCACCTGCTAGGTAAGTTGAGATGAGATTTGCCAACTGTTCAGTGTTGTAAATGACTATTTAAATAGCTGAACTTTTATGGTATCAAATCAGCGTGTATATTCAGTGTTATCCTAAAGCAATGTTATTGCAGCTAATATCTGTAAACTGATCTTAGTGCTCAGTGTTCACTGCAGGCACTGTATTGAAGCCAGCTTTCTTCAACACCAAGAAACTTTTGTTCTCCAGAATGATGTCATGCGCTGATTCCTG
Source organism: Pampusana beccarii (assembly GCA_013399365.1). Classification (NCBI taxonomy): domain Eukaryota; kingdom Metazoa; phylum Chordata; class Aves; order Columbiformes; family Columbidae; genus Pampusana; species Pampusana beccarii. Next base: position 2,582,092 of record VWYH01000603.1, read on the forward strand.
TTTGATCAGATTAGTTGTCCATCAGTAATGACTGGTGGTAAAATGCCATACAGCACCTGCAACAGCCCCTAATAACCAAGTAATACTGTAGCTTCCAATGACATTCTGACCCTGGGAAGTGATAAGAGCTGCTAGAACCTTTCTAGCCTGTCTAGAGGTCTGAGATCTTACTGTCAAAGTGCTCATTTAAATGATCTTTTCATGTATGTTTCTTTTCACTCTAGAGTTGTGGTATTGCTGTGGAATTCTGCAGTCATGTGACAAGAGCGTTCACTGTTAGTACTAAGGGCAGCAGAGTAGAGCGTGCAGAAGAAGCTCTGTCTCACATGGGCAGTTCAGTAAGTATCCACTGTACTGGGGCGGGGGGGTGGAAATGAGTAGCTAAGTTACAACTTTACAGACTCTGGTGATATCCTGAAGTTGTAAGGATGGCCTTGCATTTTCTTTTCAGAATACTTGATTAAAACTCTTAAAGGTCAACCTAGGCTCCTACTAGTAATAGAGATGCTCAAGACTCAATTTTTAGTCTGATAATACTACTACCTAATTCTAGAGAACAGGGCTAAAAGCCTTAGCTGAACTAGTAGTTTGGATTAGTTTTGAATTGTCCTGTTAAAGTGCTTTTCTTTTGTACATACTCGGAAAGATTCCTCTGAATAAGGGATGTAATTGGAGCTTTGGGAATGCAAGCAGGGCGCAGTGTTTAGGCGGTACTGTCATGTCGCTTAAACTAAGTGACGTGGATGGGGTTGGAACAGACTGTTCTGGTGGTGCATGTACTGGACCCAGGTAAGGCACTTCACTGGAATATGAGTTACTTCAGTAGTAGTGTTCATCTTTATCTGCCTAAAGTAAACATTAGGTGGCTGTACAGATTAGAGTGACTTTTTAATCATACTGAGCCTGTCCTGTGCTGTCAGGTTCTAGTGGGGACAAGAAGTTAAACTCTTCTCCCAAGTAGTCCTTTGATTTAGTTCAAAGGACTAACAGTCAAGGAGGTATGCTGCACAGAGGAGCCTCAAATTGTGTAAGAATTTTAGCAAATGTTAAATACTTAAAAGCAAATGCATTACATAAAGCCCTACTTATAACTTTAAAATACTTTTTTTTAATTGACAGGTTTTCAGTGGTATCACACTGACCAAATTTGGAGGAATTGTAGTACTGGCTTTTTCCAAATCTCAAATCTTCAAGATATTCTACTTTAGGATGTATCTAGCTATGGTTCTGCTGGGAGCAACACATGGACTAATATTTCTTCCAGTTCTGCTTAGTTACATAGGTAAGATGTGACAATCTGCTCTACAACACTTCAAATGACAATAGCTAGCTACCGGAGGGCACTTTCTCTCCATTAAATGGAGAGGTTGCAGAGATAAAAAGCAGCACTTGAATGTGCCTCTGTTCAAGTCGCGGGTCTGTTGGAAAGCAAGGGCTGACTGGTGGCAGTGGAAGCTCACTGAACTGAAGCAACCACAGCTGGCCCTGTGTGATTGCGCCGTGCTGCTCTGCGAGGAGGCAGCTGCTGTGGCCCAACTGACAGCAGCATGAGTAATGTCTTAACCTGGGGACAGGATGGTGGGTGGAAGCAACAAGCCTGCTGTGGGACAGTGGTGCTGCATTTGCAGGAGTGATCTCACTTACTAGTAAGGATGGTACAAACACTGTCCTCTTGGATTTGGAAATTCATGCCTATGGTGTAGTTCTTAAAAGCAGACTTTAAGCCTTACTTAAGGAGGTTAAGACTGGGGATTCACTGCTGCCTTTGCTGCTGACAGCTATTAACAGCTGAGCAGAAGCATATTTCTGAAGTAGCATTAACATAAAGCTCGACCTATACTTGTGCGTGCTTCTTGATGACTGACTGATCTGCTGTAGAGACTTTGGAATAACTCTGTTTTCTCTCACTCAGGCCCATCAGTAAATAAAGCTAAAACTCGTGCTGCACAAGAGAGGACCAGAGGTACAGAACGGGAGGGACTCCTCTTCTTCTAGTTTTTAACAGTGTTCAGTGGACTCCATGAACTCGGCTTAGGCCCAACTCTCTTAAGAACCGAAGTGCAGCGATGTTCTGTGACATCACACTGTAACCATCACTGACTTGACTTCTGCACAGATTCAAGTAGAAGATACCAGCTGCAGCTTTGGACATAGCTTTAAACTCAGGAAATGCTAGGTGTGGCTCACATAACAGTATTACTAAAACTTAGATGTGTTAACAAGATTACTGAAACACTTCTGTTTTCAAGAGGTTATATTTTTTTCTTCTAGAAACCTAAACCAGCTGTATTGCAAGTCAAATAGGTTTTTTTGTTAATGAAACTGAGGTGATGTGTAAGAGAATGGACTGCTAAACCACTGACACTAATTTTAAATGCAGGTCAATGCAATTTTTTGTCTCTATTTTTAGGGGGAAGCCAACACAAGTTGTAATATTTTTAGTACTCTTTGCCAAAATGTCTTGTATATACTTTATTATAAAATAGCAATTTTGTAGTTCAAAAATCTACTTAAATGCAATAAATTAAGTTTATACATTTCAGTGGAAGAGTCTTTCAGAATGTTGTGGGCTTCATAAGAGCTTCTTCTCCAAAAACTTGTTTGAAGAAAGTGACATGTTCTTCACAGTGCTCACCTAGAGGGGGGTACAAAATAAAAGTTGTTAACTTTAAAACTCAGACTGAGAAGCAATGCTGTGGAGTTTTGCTTAACCTCAGTTTAAAAGTACTAACTATTTAATGCTTTTGAGTAAAGGAGTTGAACAATTTTAAAGCAGGGAAATACTGAAGTGTCTCCAGTCCTTTGACAATATTCTTGTAATGGAGCAGATGTCTGATATAGTTCCTGTATCTAACCAGCAGATTTATATCCATGAGAGTTCGTTACTGTCAAGGTGTGAGATCTTGGAATGGCATTCTGTACCTATAGGCTATCTGGTGATTAAGAACATGCTGTTGGTACAAGCAGTTGTTTTGGGGTTTTTGTTTGGTTTCTTGGGGTTTGTTTTTTTTTTTGTTTTTTAGAATGAGAGGAAGTATAGTGTAAAATAGGCCTTGAATTTTTTGTAATCTGTGGAAAGACAACTGAACTCAAAGGTTTCTTGATCTAGTTCCTGGCTTTAGGAGAAAGCACTAATTAGAAATAATGGCTTTGCTAAACTAAGCAGTGCAAGCAACTGCAAGCCAAACAGGTTAGTTTAATCTGCGAGTTCTTCTTTGGCTCAGTCTCTTCACTCCTGTGTGCAGTATACAAAGGAGTAAGACAACTTTGGAACTATGCCTAAAACTAAGCCTAAAATACAGACTAAAATGCACCAAGGGTTTTATCTTGTAATACAGACTCAGCTGGAGCACAAGTGAAACAAGTCTTAGTTCTGCTTGCACAATGAGTATCTTGGTCTGCTTGTTGTTTACCTGGTGTGAAACTAGGGTTTCCTCGTAACCGCTGATTTCTTTGTTCAAAGAATCTGAATATCGTATAGAAAAGCATGTCATCTTCAGCTTGTTTTGCTGCATCAAGGAATTTGCGGGCTGAAATGCTGTCATGTCCTCCGATGCCCCTGATGAATCTCAAGGCAGCCAAAACTTGGTGTTTGGACAACAGAACTTCCACTATTTCATCATTTGCTGTAGAAAGTCTCTGTGAAGTCAATCACAGCTGTAAGACTTCTAACAAATGATTGAGATGCTAGTTAGTCACTTCAAGCTTGGTCAGGTAAGCTGTTTGATAAGTCTAACCCACATGTGCCATGGAGTTACTATAGTCTGAAATGCTTACTTTTAGCATGTCCAGAGAGAGCTGATGTGCAGGAGGGTAAATGCTTTCCAGGGACAGTAACAGACAAGCCTAGGGCAAAAGTAAGAAATAACCTTGAACTTCTGAAGACTTCCCGCCTCCATCACTAGCTTATTGAAGCACCTTGTTTTACATACCAAAGGCTTGGAGTCACTGAGCACATGGTACTGCAGAAACTGATGGAGCATGTAGAACAAGTTGTGTTGAACAAGGGTTTTGATGACCAGCTCATACAAGTAGTGCTGTGAATGCAGGAAGAAGACCATCAAAGGTAGGTCTCAACACCAGTCTTTACAATCTAGAAGGCGGTGTTGTATAGGACTTAAACACATGACTGAGACTGGTTTGAAACTGTGTAATTTCATGGAGGTGATATACTTGGTACTTCATGTATGCAAGTCCTTTACCTGAACTGCAATCTGGAACTGGTTAAGAGAGCGAATGTACTCCATCAAGACTGCTATAGTGAACTTATGAGGTGCTTCCTGGACAAGAAACAAGTGTTAGGTGGAACTTGCACAGCTTCCCCTGTTAATGACAACCCCATAAGAATGGGCATCAAAATACCCTAATCCTGATAATAAAGCCTTCCCCAGGCTCTTTCAAGCAGTCAAGTTTGCTAGCACTTAACTTACCTTCTTCTCTGTAAATACAGATAAAACATGTGTGTACATGTCAGACTGGTCAATGACTGCTTGAGTGCGGACTGGACGTTTCAGGAGTGGATTACTTCTACTCAGGCCTGCTTCTACCACCTAGAAGAAGAAAGCCTTTTTAAAAGAAAACTAGTAGTGTAGTACAGTTTTAGTCTCAGACTGTCTTTCCATGGAGAACATAATTATCAACATGTTTTGTTACTCAGCAAATTCACATCTGTGGTCAGGTACTACTAGATGCATTCTATTCAGTGTGGGCTTTCACATTAAAACTGCTTTTACAAGTTATATAAAATGAAGCTCCTATTTTAAGTCTCAAAGCCAGGAGATGAATTGATCTTATTATGTTGACACAGGCATGCTGCTTTAGAAGGATTTTTTAGATGTGGCTGCACTATGAATGTTAGCAGAATTAAGGGCTGCATCTGTTGTGCAGTGGTACAGTGCACCATGAAATCAGTGGTTTGGAAATAATTTTGATAGTTATGGGTTCCAAGTTGCTTTTTAAGGTTCTACCCTCTTCCTGCTTTCAAGCACTAGGGTATGTTACTTGTCATGCTGCAGATGAGCTATGCAGCATCTGCCACAGCAGAGCGCTGATTGGGGGTTTTGGTGCACCTTCTGCTGTGAGCCTGAGGCAGACAGGACCTTGGGGTAGGCCTGAATTCCCCAAGCAGGGAAGAGCAGGTGTTTTCCCTTCACTGTGATGCAACCTGAAATTCAAATAGCATTGGCCTAACTTCATAAGCTGCTGTATCTAACATGGTTTACCATTGTATAGCTTTGCTCAGCTTCCAAGTACTTCTTATATTCATGATTCAGTTTGTCAAAAACAGTTGCAATCACAGACAGTGATCCCCTTTCTGGCTCACTAAGCACTGAAAAGATAAAAAGAAAAAAAAATAACTATGAGGAGAAATAACCAGGAGCTTAATGTTGCCTTTTTCAAAAGGTGATTTCTAAGCTTTATTCTAAATAAATGCTTTCAGTCAGGTCAGATGTACTTAACTAAAGGAGTAGGGGAGAAGGAATTGAATTCTTTCGTGTGGTTTACCAATTCCTTTAAGAATGGTGACTGAGGGTAGTCTAGGTAAATGACATCTTACAAGACCAAGGTGGTTCCAGAGGTGATTTCAAATCTAAGAACAGCCCTGCTAACTTGTGTGAGCAGTTATGAAAAAAACAGTGGTGTACTTTCAAGATACAGACAAAACACATGAACTTACGTTGAGAGCATACAGATAGGATAACCATTTTGCATTCTTTCCTTTGGAGTAGGAAATCCATTAGTTTTCCTTTATCTAGCAAGAGGTTAACTACAGGTTCAAGTTTCACTTGAAGACTCCAGAGGTAACCTTGAGTTGAAGGAGTAAAAGAGAAGTGAATTTCCTTACACAGTATACCCTAGGCATCCAAATTTTCCACCTTACATCTCAACTATGATTTGTTTGCCTTCATCTATGTTTTAGAGTGGCATTACCCCAGAAAAGTTGTAGTAAAAATATGCTCATCCTCAGTTATCACTAGCAAGAGTAGTCATCTTACTAGGTACAACTTCTTAGTCATTGGCTTTAAGCTGCTTTGTGCACTGAGGGTAGAAACTAGCACCCTTCTGACACTAAGTATTGTTAGGGAATAGACTGCCTTAGCTTATTGAATTATTTGGTATATTGCCTCTTACTTGTTTAGAAATGGCTTATATAGAGTTTACTCAGCGTAAGTAAATTTGCTCAGCATAACTTCTGCAAGCTGTGAGCTTTCTGCTTCATTAAGTAAAAAAGGCTGCATAGTAGAGTCAGGCAGCTTGCCACTTACCTTCACTTGCACTGATGATAATATCAGGTTGAAAGACAATCCAAGAAGAAGAATCTAAATGTTAAAGTTCTAACATCCATAGTTAACATTGATTCTAAACTGTTGCGCCTAAATTCTCATTACTGTACTGAAGCAGATCCCATTGATGTCACTTAAATTTACTGTCACCTTTTCTTGTAAAAGCTCTTGAACCATATTCTTGGAATTATATCTTCAATTCCATGGTGTACCTATTTGGTCTTTTCATATGTGTATCAAATGACCAAGAAAAGTCGTACTGCGTTATACTAGATTTCTGTATTTACAACTTGATGAAAGCATTACAGTCTCTTGGGAAGCATGCTCTTTTGCCTTAAAGTAAATATGCATAACCAGCTAAAGCTGGACTTAATGGGTCAAAGTAAGAAATGCTGGCTGCTTCTATGCTTGGTACATACAATGAGGCTTTAGCAAGACTCTTACACTTCTGGAGTATTGAAAGGATACAGAGTTTACATGGAACAGGAGATGGACTTGTCACAGAGGCTGGACCTGCAGAAAAATTAACAACACGTGAAGAACAGTACTAGTCTGGCAGCTCTCTTACATGAGCAAAATACAAACTGCAATCTTACAGTGAAAAGGCAAGTATAGATTGTAATGTCTAGCAGTCATGTTACAGCACACAGGCAAAAGAGATATATCCATTTGTGGAGACATAATCTACAGAGAAAATCTGACACTGGGAAGGCAAATAAATTCTTTAACACCTGACTCTTTTGTTTTTCAGCTAAGTTAAACCATGCATGCAGAAGTATTCCATTTCTAGTACTATAATTCTACAGATTCCATTTGATGTATTTATATGTAATCACATTAGTTGTTTAAAAAAAGCAAGACTGGTTTGTACTCTCTGATCCTAACCTTTGTTTAATACAAACCTCCACCTGCAGATTTATCAGTCATACTTGCTATTAGTGACTTCACAATTCAGATGTTAGAGAGATTTTTATGGTGCAATTGTTCCTATAGAAGCACCTTTCTCTTCTGTAAAGAGAACCACACTGCTTTGCCATATGTTACTGGAACTATGCTCAAGACTATTTCTAGCTGCTTCCAGCTTGAAGGTAATTATCTGCTACAGTTCTAGGACAGGAGAACAGAAAGATAATCCAAGAAGAATCTAAGTGTTAAAGTCCTAATGTTGATCTTAGAGTTGCTTCTAAACTTGATTTTAGCTTAGATTATCTTTCAGCCTCTTTATGTTATTTAGGAATGGCTATGTAGCCATGATTTAAGCCAGAAAAGTATGGAGTACTTTTGAATACACACACAAGCTTTTATAGCTGTGAAAAAAAAACCCAAAACAAACAAACAAAAAAACCCCCCATCAAACCAACACATATACCACAAAACAAAACCCACCACACCAAACAACTTTGGAGTGTAAAAGCAAAGTCCTAGGGTAAGTACGCATCTTAAACAGCAACTCTTTCTTTTCTGTAGTAGGCATAAGTTTGGAACATATTTACACTCAATACCTTATTACCTTCTTTCCTCTCTCACCCTCTCCTAATTATGTATAACAGAAATGTTAGTAACCAGGACCCTAAAAATTGAAGCACTCTTGTATGCCAGCTGTTATATTTAGATAATCTTGATAACACTGTTAGGATATTTATTATATAGTAGTTTTACCTGCTACAGGTATTTGATAGGGTTGTATTGATCGAGGTGGAAGTACAAACTGATGGATTGTAGTAGACCCATCAAATTCTCCTTTTAGCTTGATGTCAAATATAACTGAAGTCTGCAATTGAGAAGAAGAAATTAGTATTCACAAATGTGAATTACCACACATTTACAAGTATTCAGGCTACTTTTCACTCTACCTTTCACTCTTGTTCAACTCAGGTCACTTATGCTTCTACCCAGTATGGACAACATTCTTATCCTTGCACAGTGGAAATTAGTTTCACTTCCAGTGCTAAAGAAACATGACTTCAATTATTGGTATCTATCCTATTTGGTCTGATTTTGTTTTCTGTATTTATACAGTCATGTTTATAGTTTGACCAAAATGCTGGAGAATAAGTGCTCTGGGTTAAATGCTCATGTGTAGAATTAACATGAGTTATAACCAAAACATCAACCACCCAAATGAGATAAAGTGCTCCAGTTCTTGAAGTTACCCAAGAGAAAATATAAGAAGCCAAAGCCTTTCCACAAGTTAAGAGCAAAGTACCATTTGAGCTTTACCACTGATCAAGCCTTGCTATTGAGACTACAAGCTAGCAAGTTCTACCTGTGCTACCATATGCATAAGATAATTTGTATTCATAGAGGTTTTTGCAGAACTGGGCCTTCAATAATTTAGTATCCAATTTAATTCTACCTCTTCATATAATGTCTTAAAAGTCTACACAGTGCAGCATCAGAGTATCACAGGAAAGTAACAAGAAAAAAAAAAGTATATGAAAAAACAGGCAGTGGCAAAAACCCTGATTAAAAAATGCTAGTCCAACAAGGTAAAAGGATAAGTCTGAATCTCTTATGCCTTTATGGGTTTATTCCTGCAAAGACTCTGGCTTTTGGAAAAACTAAGCACATACAAAGATACTTTCTACAGCTAACAGCCATCATTATTAAAATCTGCCATAACTTTTAGAAGTTGAAGTACAATATAATATAAATAAACCACACCTCAGTGTCCTGATGATGGACTACCACCAAGTTATCCACAACATTCAGTGCAAACTTTCCAGTTCTGTTCAGCTTTAAAATATGTGTCTTCTTACAAGAGCCCTCTCTATGGAAACAGAGAACAGGTCAGTAAGCCTGTTTAAACTAGAAAAGCAGATGTCTCTTACACGCGTGTGAATTGCCACTAATATTCCTCATTTTGTTCTTACCTTGGTAAGTGATAGAGGACCACTTCTGCTCCTGTACTATTGGAAGTCCTTGAGTGATGCCTCAAATAGAGAACATAGAGCTGCCCATATCTAATGAGACAACAGGATTAAAGCATTAGTTTCAAGTAAGAGCTCTACCAGTCTGTTAGAGCCATACATTTAATCCTAAAAGAACAGATGTGAGATTACCTAAGTCAAGTGATCAATTAATTAAAGGTGAAAGACTAAAATGACACTTGATAAATCACAATGCATGGTCTACTCATGCAAGTTAGGCATCTAAGAACTCTACCAACACATCAGTTCAAAAATGAAGCATTCTCAAAATTTCTGTACTAATCAAGAACAATTTCAGGAGAGACTTCCCAGTTAGCTTGCCCTCCCCACCTTGCCCCAAGAGAGTTGTTGAGATACTGTGTTCAAGGCAGTAACTGAAGCACTTTAAAGCAGTAGTACTGCTAAAACAAGAAACAAGTGCAACCATGTTAATGTTCTTGTCTTTTCTCAGCATCCCCAAAACTGTAACACTGCTCCATGAAAGGCTTGATTGGTTAGATACATACATTGTAACCATAGCAATGTCTCTTTCAGAAAGGCTGAGCTTGGAGGATTTGGGTGCTGCTGGTAATTCAATTTCAAATTTTGATAGTTTTGACATCGTTCCACTCTGTTAAACAGAAAAAAAAAACCAAAGAAACCCATTGTTAAGACTTGAAACAGAAAGGTCTCTCTCAAGTAACCTTTAACCAAAGGCTGCATCAATAGCACCCCCATGAGGTGAAGGATGGTGATAGCTGAAAAGAAAAAAAGGGTTTGACACTTATTTCCTACTGTGATCCTAAACACATCCTTCCAGTATTCTAATTTTAGCAGCTTTATTATCTTGATTTTTATAACATCAGCTTCAGCTAGCAAAACATTTCAATTTTAATTGTCAAGATGAATTTGTATGCAGATCCCATTTACAGCTGGTCTCAAACAGCAGTTCTCTTAACCTCCTTTATCAAAACATGGAGCAACTTTTAAATAAGTGCTTACTGGGAAGGGGAAAATATCAGTACCTCCTGCCAGTCACAGTCTCCTTTCGTTCCTGCTAACTCCAGAATCTGCATTACACTCAGCATATTACTGCTCCCACCCAAGGTTTCCTCTCTCCTCTTCCTCTTTTCCTAAAGAATTTATATTTAAGCAAGTTTGCAGAGTTTCCAAAACTACTTCTGCAAATCACTTCCCATTCTCACTAACTCATTCCTGAGTGTGAAGTGTAAACACTACAGAAGTCTGCTCTTCGCTAGAGCTCTATTTTCAAAGTTTATTTTAGTACAGTACCTTTTTGATTATATCTTTAAAGATTACTTTCTGAACACAAAATAAAAATTATCTAGCTTCAAGCTACAACTTGATGCAAAATGTTAAGGAGGGGGAAGCATGACCTAGGTCCTTAAAAATAAAGCTGTGAGAGGCTAGTAAGCTCCACCTCGCCACCTAAGAGAACATCATTTCAGGACAGACCCTATGCAAGATCAAGCCAAGAAACCCATTTGAATAAGCTTCTCTTTAATCTCTTCCCTTAGACTACCAGGGAAATCTTCCTAATCCTTTGAGAGAAGCAAGACGAACTCTGTAGTTATTTTACTCATTTTTTAAAACGTCTTACTGCATGATTAACTCAAAATAGATTCTAGTTTTTACTACACACTTTTTCTAAGCCAAAGAGAAAAATATTTTCCTAGTACCCCTAAGTGTTATCCACAGGGAAAAACACTGTGAGAAATAAATACTGTAAAAAAGCCCTCTCATCCTTGAGACAATAGCTGTTTCTTAAGTGCTACCTTTTTTCTTTCTTTCAAATTCATCCACTCACATTTGGAAGGTGGCTGTTATAACCACAAGTGAAAGGCCCTTAATCTTCCTTTATTATCACACTACAGAGTGCAAATGCCCATAGTAAAACTAAATAATACACACTTCTTTAAGTGAAAAAGAAAAAGAAAAAAGATCTCTCAGAAGATTATTTAAGTTGTCAAATATTGGGTCACTAAGTTTTTTCTCCTTTCTCAAGGTCAGCTGTCCAACTGGACACACCTCTTTCCAAAGACAACATAAGAAAAGAGGTGCATGTATTCACATACCTCTTGGAAGAAATCCAGGAAAAGCAACAGAATATTTGAACAAAGCAGCAGCCTAAAAAGAAACGGAAGCACGCAAAATGGAAAGTGTGGAACACATCTCTTTACCTTGAAATAGAATGGCTGTAGGACATTGCCAAGAACAGTGGTCGACAGAAGAATAACAGAGCTCTCTGGACAATACATGTACCAGTTGACATTAATACTTTGATTCTTCAGAAGTTTTAAACTTCGTTTCTCTGGTAATACCTGGAAAAAAGGGATACTAATGTTATAGTGCCATCAGGACTCCACAGCACCAGCGGTACTACACAGTAGCTAGGACTGTTAAGTCAGAAACAGTTAAGCGTCAGTGCATTTGCAGCGCGACAATTAAAAATCAGAAACCTGACAATTACAGCTTAGGCCCCAATTAACTGTAGCTAAGGAAATGCACATCAAATTCTCCTCAAATGCTAATGAGCAGAAAGGTGCTGTGTCTTGCCCCTCATCCATGTCTGGGTATAAGTTCTGTCCATAACAAAGAAAACAACTAGCTTTACACAACTAGTCAAGTTCTTATAAAAAGTTATTACAATATCTTTGCTGCCTTCACTCCCCAGCTTCCTTAGTCTTTTCTTTTAAAAACTAAGATAGTACATAAATTGATTGTCTTCATTTAAATTTACTGTCTTCATTTTGAGGGCTTAAATAATTCTCTTCAAAAATACACTTATTTGATTTGATCCTTTCACCTGCAGGGTTGACATTCATGATCCTTTTAGGTGCCAAATGTATTTTTCCCCTCAATTAGCAGGAAATAATGCTGCTTTTTCAGTTACTTTCTTTAGTACTAGTTACTAGTAAGAGTAATTATGTGTAACACCACATCTTAGCTCCAGGACCAGAACTATTGGGAAGCGCACAACTTTGGAGGAAGTTCATAATATCCCTTATCATGAATGTCAGAAAGAGCTATTTATTCACTGGATTTCTTAAAAGCATACGCTAAAGTAATTAGACAAACACAGAGGAACTCAGACAATGAGACTAACACAGGAGCAAGCTGCCAATTTGCAGAGGGATGTCACTATCTAGTAAATTATCTGTTCTTTGCTGCATTTTAAGCATGCACACATCCTCCCCAATGCCAATTTGTTTTGCCTTAAGTGGTATTTCACATTAGATTTAGATACCCATTTCCATACAAGCCAGGAGCATTTACTAATCTAAAGTTCTCAAGGCTTAATTCAGTACTCCTTTACACAGGATCTTTGTTAGCTGTGCTAAATAACGTGTTAATGATGAATTCTCTCTGCCCCAAAAATGTATTTCTCTCAAAGAAAAATAATTGTAATCTACAAACAAACCAGCAGAATTTATCTTTTTTTTTTAGTACTGCACTTCCTCAATTAGAGAGTTAGAAGAAAGGAATTCAAAAATACTGTCACAAATTTACATTTTCAAATCTCTAAATAGGTCCTACAGGAATAATTTGTATTACCTGGTACAATTCAATTCCTTGATCTGTGATGAAGACAATTTCTGTAGAACTTGTCCAGCAGAATCCTAAAATATTGGCATTCTTTGTCTTTTAACAAACAAGCAAACAAACACTCTTTTACTTGGAAAAAATGAACTATTCAGATAAGCTAATATTACTAAATGAAGAACGTGGGATCAAGGGCAATTCAGTTACCCAAACACTGGAGTTAACGCTTTTGGCCACCCAGCATGCATCAGCTACTTTTGTTAAGACTCACAAAACTATGTACTAACACAACTACTGTAGGATTTTTGGCAGCGTGTAAGATTTACAAGTTTATTACACAGTTAGATTTTATTTATACAGCCAAGTTCTTCTGGTCCAAATCATGCTGCCAATTCAACCGATTCCTGACATGAAAAGATGGTTCCTTCTGTGGACAGAAATCAAGAACTAAGTGGACATATTTGCAGTGACTTCACTCAGAACACTACCATGCTTTGCTAGAATGGTTTACTCAAACACATAATCCTGAATAATGAAGCAGAGAGTGCTTCAGCTTTCAAGTCTACAGGAATAAAGGGATCTGTGCAAATCAGATGTTTAACAATTTATTTTAGCATTCTATTACCCCAAAATGTAATTTATCTTACAAGTTGGAAAGTACCAAACAACAACAATGGTACTTGTTTATAATTTAAAAAATCATAAAAAAACTAGAAGGGTTGTTTAAAAATACCAAACATAGTCTGCAAACTAGTAATATCTCACCATCACTGATCAGCGAAATTAGGGTAAAACCTCCACATCAACATATCTGGCATTTGTATAATTACTGTCCACTGTTTTTGTATCATCAGCACTTTGTCTCTCCTCTCCTTCCCCACCCTTGACTTTTGTTGCCTCCACAGCATTTCCAGTCCTTTCTAGGAAAGAAAGTGACTGGATCAGGAAGTTTTTAATGGTATTGTTCATACCTGTTTGTTTACCTCAATTCAGATGGATAGTAGTGACTACACATCTCATTTACTTCATGTTAGTGTTTTGGGAGGTATCTCAATGAGTTCTCTTGTAGAGTAGAGGCCACCAGCGTAACTAACGTTAGAGTTTCACTTAAGCATATAAGCTTTGGACATTTAACTTACCTTACATTCCTGTGTATACTCTAGCTGAGGGCTATCTGGAATAAAATTCAAAAAATCCTGCAAAAATGCCCATGAAGTATGTTAGCAATTATGAAGCGCAAACAAGATACACGAACAGACACAAGAGAATAGATATTAGTTTATCAAATTGTTTTGGCTGAAATATATAGAAGAAAAAATTACTATATTCCACTTCACCCCTGCCAGGGAATTCTTTACAGGAGTTGGCTCCCCCCACTTTTTCTTAAATGATGACACTAGCAAGACAACAATGTTGCCTGTTCAGTCTCTCAGCACGATAGTGGAATTTTCACTACAGCTGTTATTAGCCATCAGTCCTCTTGAATATTTGTCTCAGGCTTTTATTCTGGTACTGTCAGTATTAATAGAAGATTTCCAGCTCCCTGTCTATCTGCAGGGTGTAGGTCTCTTACCACACTCTTCAAAGTTCTCTGTACAGCCAGTATCTTGTTCCCCAAGGAAAACTTGATGCACTTCACTTCTCCTTTGTCTTCCATCCTATACAGAAAGAAAAAGAAGTTGTGGAAGTATCATCTAAAATAGTTTCCTCCAGAACTCTATAATACACCCTCAAAAAGACAATGACGAGAGGGGAAAGTGTAATGCAAATGCTCTTGAATACAACACGAGTATTGCCAGACAATTACAGGATTCAAAATTCAGACTGGAAGACATAGGCAGCTCATTCTTCAGAAGTCCTGCACACATCTGTTACAGAAACATAGCTAAGGCTGCACAAATTAGCACCGGAAGTTACTACAAATGCTCAGCTCTGTTGGCTTATGATATGGAATCAGAAGACTGTGGGACTATTCAAATCTGTGTTCTCAGTTTGGTCTCAGTGAGCCTGGAGCTCTGTGACACTTCACCAACATCCTGCAATCAGCTCCGTTACTTCCAGAACTACTGCTAATCGACATAAGCCCACTCACATCCCCATTAGGACACATACTTTAGAAGAATTTCTGATGTTAAAGAGAGAGCAAGGCTACTTTCACACTACTCGAAAGAATAAAAAAAATGTATTCTTACCAAATGAGCACCAGTACAATTGGCATGAATAAAGTAGTACTACTTCCAGTATGCATTATTAAGTCCAGACAAAGAGAAAGCTAAATAGTCAGGCAAAAGAATTGTGGAACCTACTGAAGTTCACTGAGTGTTCTCTCAGGATTTGTGACAAAGGTAGGCCAAAAAAAGTTAAATAAAAATAGCAACTTTCAGGATAGGCCCTATGTAATACCTGACACATCACAGTAAACACACTTTGACTGCAAATTACTTTATCCATATGTGAATTGAAGCCACCTCCGAGCAAAAGAATATTTCCTTACATATGGATAGCAAAGTGCAAAGAACCATTGCTCTTAACAGAGACATACATAAAATAGTTTTCTAAAGACAAAGTTTCATTGGAAGTACTGTTGTCCGATTCTGAAAAAAAAACCCCACATTTCAACAAAAAATGGAAGATATAAAAGACAATTTAGATTAAACAAGAAACAACGCAAGAAACATAGGAAACACTGTGCTTGAATCGCAGGCATAAAATTCAGAAATTACAGTTCTCTATACATTTAAGTTTACTCCATTTTGTTTAACTTGCTAAATGGCATCCTTGAAGAAGTTATTGCTGTTGTAGGAATCACCAGTTTGAATCTCCATACTTTACTACATACATAGCATGTTTTAACAAAGCATTGCTGTTAAAAAAAAAAAAAAAAAAAAAAAAAAAACAACAAAAAAACTTNAATAACTTCCCGTCCCCAGAAGACTATAAATTCATGAGGGCAGAGCATGCCATCTTAATTACAAGATTATGTCTAAGAAAAAAATCAAAATATGATCACAACTACTCGTACGTTTTATGCCTGCATTGTAGTATATCAGTATTAAGTCCCACATAATTTTAAGACTACAGAATTCCATCCCAAGACAACAAAGATAAAGGTGCCTCACCTGAAGGAAATGGGATTTTTATCCTCCAAACCTTTAACAACAACTCCTGTAGCTCCTCCAGATCGAACAGCAAAAACCTATTAAAAAAAAAGTTTTGAACACATCTGTAGCTTATTAAAAATCATAATCCCTTAACATGCTTTCTTTTCTATAAGCCACACCTTTAATTTTTTTACTAGACACCATTTTTGTTCTTGTACAGATCTGCCAGTTCATACTGAGATTCAGTAAGCAACCAATTCCTTTCTCTGGAGCTCCAAGTTTAATTGGAGTTTGGAGTTGACAGGTTTACAACAGTACTGCTATGGTCTTGTATGCATATTCTGAACTACTGGGCAAGTTAAAACAGTAAAAGTCTGTATAAGCTTTCCTTTTTTAATATTTTGTTTTTAAATATATACTTGTACTTGGCACAAGTATCTGAGACATCAGGACATTGTTTAAAACAAAATCAGCTCGTGGACTGGGAAGCAGCGTAACTCAGTGACCCAGAAGCTTTCTCTTGTCAGAACATGTTCTTAGATAGGAATAGTTTAATAATAATCTGTTGTTTTATCTGTACCTGAGAAGTTTCAGCCAACTTGTACTAACAACTTAAAGAATTCCTTTAGCACAACTGCACATACATATGTATGGAACCTGTGAGAGCTATATGGCTTGTTGAGCTGGAATAAGGTAACATTAAAAAAAAGTTATGCTCTTACAAACTATAACTGGCTTAGAAAAAGAAAGTCAGGCAGATGCCTTATTTGTACTCATTGTACATGTAGAAGCACTAGACAACACAGATCCGCTCTCAGTATAACAGATATATTGTTTTATTACATTAGGTATGCTACTGGTGCAGCATGCTCATGCAGAAATACAGGTGTCAAGACTATAAAACACAAACAAGTCCACAGCCTTACTAGAATGACAAATACTTAGTTTAACTACTTCTAATATTGATGTAGATAGAAAATGAAGGCAAAACTGTCTTAATCTGTGTGAGGTGAGAAGACAGCAAGGACAGATCTCTCAGAAGGACATTCATCTGGGAAACTGTCATTGAAATACTGGTTAAAAATGGTTTAGAGACACACCAGAAATGGAACAATTTTAGAGTAGCAAAAAACCACAGAGAATTAAATTTCAACTTTAGTTGAAAGTAAGTTTCTTTCAAGTGAACTCTTAACAACTAGCTTCTGTGTAGTTATGTCACATCCACACTATGATATAGTATCTCCTGACAGGCATGTTTAAGTAACCTTATTTCAACTTGCCCTCAAAACCTAAGTAAAGGATTATGGTTTATAAAGAGAAAGGACACCACTAATCCTGAACAGAGTGCAATAGCAAGAAACACATCCCAGAAATACTTGCCCACCACCAAATATACCACTGATCATGTCCACACCTCACATGGCGTATCATGACATTTATATGGGTAAAAAAGCTTGAATGTTTCAATTCTGTGAATGCTGAGATCACAGAATGGTTACGGCAATTAGACAGTGGAACTGTATCGACATCTATATAAGCCTCATGAGAGACTGTAGATCTTTGAGTTATACTGAGTTGAATACTCAGAAGGCCACAGAGACATTAAAAGTGAAACACGCTTAAAAGAACTAAAGCCAAGAAACAAAAAGCAAAGCATCGACTCAGGTCTGAACCACAAGTAAAGCTTCAAGTATTAATTTTCATGAATATACTGAACTTTAAGAATTTAAAAAGGAAAAAAATCAGAGAAATGAAGTGACATACTGAAGTGACATAGTCTGTCAGTAACGTTGAGACATTCGGAACAGAAAGAAAGAGTGCTGATTCTGAAGAATTACAGAAAGATGGCAGTGAAAATACAGGCTGGTGAAATTCAGCCTAATAAATCTATGTTTACACTTACATAATCTATGTTTATATTTGAGGAAAAAAAAGTTACTACCGTCTCTAGCAAGATGACGGGTTCTCAGCCAGCACCCAGCAGCATGACCTCGCACCGTAGCAGTTCCACAGAAGGGGAACAACCAGCCTCACCCCAGCAGCCGAGGGAAGGGGAGGAAACCAGCCCCCGGCACGAGAGCCTCCAGGCCCCTCTGCTCGGAGGAGCAGCCGAGCAGCAGCGGGAAGGGCTGAGGCAACAGGCCCGAAGCCGCCACTCCAGCCCGCAGAGCCACGCGAGGCACGGAGGGGGTGCCCAGGAGCCGCCGGCCGCTCGCGCACCCCGGCCGGCTGGGGGCTGGGCACCGGCACAGGGCAGCGCTCTGCCCGCACCCGGCCCGGGGGAGAGGGCAGGGAGGAGGGTGGGGGGTCGAGATGCGGCGGCAGCGGCTGAGGGAGCTGGGTCTCTTTAGCTTGGAGGAGACTGAGGGGTGACTTCATTCATGTTTATAAATATGTAAAGGGTGAGTGTCAGGAGGACGGAGCCAGGCTCTTCTCGGTGACAACCAATGATAGGACAAGGGGCAATGGGTACAAACTGGAACACGGGAGGTTCCACTTAAACGTGAGAAGAAACTTCTTCACAGTGAGGGTGACAGACACTGGAACAGGCTGCCCAGGGAGGCTGTGGAGTCTCCTTCTCTGGAGACATTCAAACCCCGCCTGGACGCCTTCCTGTGTAACCTCATCTGGGTGTTCCTGCTCCGGTGGGGGGATTGGACTGGATGATCTTTCGAGGTCCCTTCCAATCCCTCACATTCTGTGATTCTGTGATTCTGTGACAACCCCGTGGGTCGACGACCACCCCCCGGGCGGCCTGTCAGGACGGGCAGCGCGGCCTCCCGCCGCCCCCGCGGGGAGCGCCCGCTGCCGCCGCCGCGCCCACCTGCTTGTTGGCCTCGTCGAAGAAGACGCAGTTGACGGCGTTGGCCTTCTCGAAGTGCACGGGCCGCGAGCACAGCGCCAGGTAGCAGCCGCCCTCCGTGGGCCTCGCCCGCCCGTCTCCTCCTTCTGCTCCTCCCGCCGCTTCTTCCTCCCCCGCCGCCGGCGGCTCGCGGCTCATGGCGGCGGCTCGAGTCACCCGGCGCTAAACGGTCCCCAACGAACCCCCCTCGCCACCGGCCAGCCGGCCACTTCCTGTTTACACTCCCCCCGCACGTGACGCGGGGCCGGCCCTGCCTTAAAGGCGTAGGACGCAGCGGCACCGGCCGCAGGGAACGCGCCGGGGGAAACGCGGCGGCCGGAGGCTCAGGGCTGACAGAGCCCCGCCCCGCCCCGCCCTCAGGCGCGCGGAGGGCGGGGCATAACGGGGCCCCGCCCACTCCGCCGGTCTCTTCGCGGCCCCGGTTCGCCTGCGCGGGAAGCGGCACTTCCGCGTCCCGGGGCGGCCCCGTGTGTCGGGCTGCGGCATCGGGCTTGTCGCGGGTCGGTGTCGGGAGCCAGACGTCGCCCGAAGGGAGAACGAACCTTCTAACGAGGCAGGAACGACAGCGCGGGGCCTGCGCAGCCGCCCGGCCCTTGCCCGCAGGGCTGTGCTGCTTCCAGCCGCAGCTTGGAGCTGCGGGTTCGATACCGCCCTGCAGCGCAATGTCACGCTGAAATCCCTCCCTGTACCTGGGAAGGGCCTCAGCGACAGCCGGTGGCTCTGGTAGGAAGGAAAATACTTACAGCGAGACATGCCACACAGGAGGTAAATACGCTTGACCCAACCTTTTATAGTGTTTTCTCAAAAAAAAAACAAAAACAAAACATCAACACAAAGAACTTTTAAGTGCGGGGAGGAAGCAACTACTTCACTGTTCTGCCTTAACTTGCTCTTTGCTGCATCAGGACTGAAAGGCAGCCGCTGTTGGTTATTGATACTGGTTTTGTGCATGAAGCTGCTTTTTAGTGGCTGTGGTTATAAAACGGATTGGAAAGGGAAATTAAACTCATACTCTGCAAGCAGTCCTTATTTCAGTAACAATATTAATAAAGCATTATTGAAGTTAAAGTCTGGGTTGCTTCTCAGCATTTATGCTTATTTTGTGTTTTAGTCTGAGCAATAAACTAGCAAAGTTATGGGTTTTTTCTGTTGATGATGCACTGGCTAATGCCCGCGTTCACTAGTTGCAAAACCTACAGTATAATTTGGAAATTATGTGAGAACATAATCAGTTACGTATTTGCTTATTTGCTATCATATTCAGAAAGGGAAATAAAAGAAATAAAAATAGGGGGGGGGGGGGGAAGGGGGAAATGATACCAAATTACAAGTTTTCAGATTAGACCAGAGTGGCACAATTAGTTATAGGAGAAAGACAAATTTAATTACCAGATACTAACACAGTATCACACAAACATCTGCTTGCTGACTTGTGACTCAGTCCAGCTGCAATAATTTCACATCAGACTAGAGAAACTCAAGTCACAACTAGGAATTGCAACATGCTATTTGTTCTACAGAACAGAACCCCCATGTGTGACCAAACAATTCTATGTTAGCTAGAAAGAACGAGTATTTCCAGAGCTATTAGAGTACCTTAAAGTTTGTAATTTTTTTTACAAAATAAAAAGTTCATTGCATGTTAGCCAAAGTTTAATTAATCCAAGGTCAAAATTTAAGAAATTCTACTGATGTTATGTTTAACCTTCTATGACTTCCCTACAGGACAGCAAGTACTTTGTAATTGCAAAAGGAATATCAAGATAGTAGAAAACCAAGGTATGGGGGGGGCACAGGATCAGTAAAATATATGAAGACACAACTTGAAACTATTGCAATAGTTTTAGAATTGGCCATTAGAATAACTGTAACATCAGAAAAGTTATTGCCTTAATGAACAATGAAAAATCTGTATTTACTTTAAATGATTCTATTTGGTTATTAATAATCCTAGAACGTTTTATTTCAAAGACCAAGAACACACTCACATTAGCAACTTTTTCCTTGTTTTCAATTACTTCATGAAGTTCCTAGGCGTTTTAAAATCTCAAAACAAATTCCTGAGCCAGTTTTACTGCTGGAAGTGGAAAAATGTTTAGGCAATATAATCAGGCCCAGTAGCTTTAAATCACAGACTTGAGGACCATTGGTTGTTGGGGGGTTTTATGTGTTTTTTAGATCCGTGCAAGCATATTTTAGAAAGAAATTACAAATGACAGTAACAACTTAAGCTTCCATTCAAACACAATTATAGAAGCAGGCTCCTCTGTTTCAGATGATGGCTCAAAACCCACCCTCTGCCCACTTCCCCTTCTTTCTCCTCTCTCTTCCCCTCACTTAATGCAAATACCCTTAACAGTCAACATCTTTCCTAGACAAGTACATTGTGAAGCATTAGCAACTGCTTTGAGATTTTTTCCTCTAGGAAATGGTAAAGTATCAAAACTTGTAATAAGCCTGGAATAGGACTATGCTTTTCTTTTTAAAAGCCTTCTCCTCTGAACACTTTGAGGAAGATCGGGTTGTATTTGCTTTCACTCTTCCTGAAGGGGTTAGATAACTGTAGCACCTCCCTCGCTGTTCTTTCCCTGATACCATTATTTTGGGCAACTGTTTCACCAAGCAATTAGGAATAGACTTAAGTCTCCAAAAGACATCAGTTCCTTTATTTCAAAAGCAAGATGTAAATGCAAGATAATTGTCCCATTTAGAAAAGGGAAGAGGATCCAAATACTGAAATGAAACTGGCAAAAACATCAGGTTTGTTTACTCTTTATGTAGTACCCACCAAAATAGTAATTTTTCTGTTGTTACAGTGAACTAGGGTAATCCTACCCTAACACTGCCTTAGTGCACTACTGGGGATCGAAGGCCTGTACAATGCAAAGAACCACACAAGAATCCCACCAGATCTTAAGCTTTTACTTCACCACCAGTTTTCCAATTAAAAAAAAAAAAATTCCCTTCACAGCACACTGTGAGAATGTCACATGTACCAACACTATATTCTGCTTGATAAAGAGCAGTATCAGAAACAGAAATCAGTTAAAAAATAAGCTGATCATAATTTCTTAATTCCAAGCCATCCCACTACATCAGTGCATCTTTAAATGTGTGGTTTTGGAGAGAAACACTGCTGGATTTTTAGAACTTTCTAAAATAAAAAGGCTAACACTAAGAATAAAAGCATGTGGAAAAAAACAAATTTGAGTATTCTTTTTGCTCTTGTAAGCAAAAACTTCATTTAAAAGTAACAATGATCAATAATTAGTTTTCATGGTCTATGATTATCTTCAGAGTATGCATGTTTGATGCTTTACCCAGAATTTCAGTTATTTTTTGTTTGTTTGCACCTAGTTCTTGGAACCATTTGTTTATTAAGCGTGAAGCTAACTGAACTTATTCTTTGTTATGCAGCTTGGATGCAGCTCTCAGGAATTTCTGGCATGTCACCAAGAAGTCCTCTGCTGGTTGGATTCAAATCTGTTTCTCATGTAATATCCAACTGTATTTACAGAGATAGTTAGAGCCAGATTCCCTGTGCTTCAAATGAAAAGGTCCAGACTTTTGCAGATATAAAGACATTGGCTAGATAACAGTTTCATATGACTGCAGCACATAGTTTGTCTTTTCATTTTGCTCTTGGTGGAGAAGGATGAAAGCTTCACTGACATTGTGTCTATACACAATTTTTAATTCTTTTTTCAAGAAGCAATAGGGAAAAAAAGGGAGACTCTCCTAGTATTGTTTCCCACTAAATACTTCAGATGATCTAGATAATTTTTTGTTTTTTAAACTAAAACATATAAGCTCTGAATCATGCAAAATATGGCCACCTCAGCTACGTGAGTCTAACGTAACTGGGCAATTGGTGAAGTTGTCAGACCATCCGAAGAGGTAGTGACAGTCCATTCTCACAGTGCCAGCCTGACATGTGGGCTAAGTTAAAAAAAAGAAAACAAAACACTGAGGCATCACCATGTGCTCACTGTGTTTTCCATTTTGGTGTTCCCAGCCAACCACTCTCTCTTGACATTGGCAGTTGACATTTATCACTGCACCAACATAGTTAGAAGCAGTAAATTTGTGTTTCGTTTCATTAGCAGCTATACACTCAGTGCTATTCAGCATATATAGGTGGGTCTCCATCGCCTGAAAACACTGGCAGTTTCTTTCCATGATTCTGCACGTGATCTTCATTCATCTTCTCCAAAGCTTCAATCTAGAGAGCCAAAAATAAATCCATGCTGAAATAATAAAACCACACTGGAACCAGAATGCTTCTACATCGTGTTAAGAGGTAGCTACAGATGACTGATAGGTACATACACTATTGATATTTCAGTGACTCAGTCACATGTATGGGACAATATACTTTGGAAGTACAGCTTGAAACATCTCAGCGAATTAGTAAAATGAGGAGCGTTTGTTTATAGTTTCATGCTACATAGCCGAAATGCACAACTTGCAGGGAGGACTGGATGATTCTTAAGACTTCAGCTGTATTCCCCAAAGTACAGAGGTGTCCCTTTCTCCAGCACTGAACACCTCTACTGTAACTCAGCCAATCCATCAGCATTGGAGAAATTCCAAGTAATACTAAGAAAACAAACCAAATGCAACCATTTTTAATGGTGAAAGCTGAAGACAGTTACACTTCAATGGTTTGTGCAATCAAAATAACACAGTACAGTAGCTTATCCTCCAGATTGTTACATTTAGATTTCTTCCTCTGGTACTCCAGGGGAGATAATTTTAGTTACTAGCAACTAAAGTTAAAGCCTGAAGTTTAAGGACGGGCTGCTCAAATTAAATGTAAACAGCAGCGTCTTTCCCATAAAACTTATAAGCACAAAGGATTATATAAACCAGTACCCCTCCACTCTCCACCTCAATGCTCACAACACAGTCAGTGAGAGAATTGGTTTTTGCTTGATTAACTGATACATAAGGATCATGTAACAGTGACATTGTGTTCTCTTTTATCTCTTCCTCACTTGGAGGACCTACCCTGACAGATAACTAGTTTCAAGCTCCCACAAGCTACATGCTAGACAAGGATGAACCTACACTGTCATTAGGAATTAAGTAGCTAGAATTGCCATGTTGCCCTTACTTTATTTAGTAAATATGGATTATATATATCTGATACAATGATGCATGCCTTGAGGAGTTGCAGCCAAAATTTGAAAATTAAAAGCCAAAGGTGACCAAAGATTCCTAGTCCATATTTATACTAGCATAATTTTAGGCTTGAAAATGCGAGCTAAAACTTTTAGTTCAAGTAACTTAGAATCTAAACCATGAAAAATAAGAAGTAGAACAATTTTTAACCTAGCTTTCCTTTCCCTGCGCAACCTTTAACATATGTAAGGAAAGACAACAAAGGTAGCTTTTAAACTAAAACAGATCACTAAATTTTCCTTAAGGGTAAAAGAAGCAATTACATGCAACATGAAGCCTTTTATACTTGGGAGCAGGAAAAGTGGTGGAGAGATCTGTCAATCCGAGTTTCTGAAAATGTTTTTGCTAAGTTGAAATAATCAAGTTTTGAAAGAGACGTGCAGAATGATTGCTGAAGCACACACACACTAATTGTACAAGCTACACATGCACACTTAAGGTATTACAACAGCTACTATAGCTAACCAAATTAAAATGTTAGACACAAAGATATACCTCTGCTTGGAAGTCTACTTCATTGTCAGCTGTAATATTTAAATGTGAGACAGCATTGAAGAGTTCACGCTCATTAAGTGCTTCTGCCACACCTGCCTTCTGGAAGAACTAGTCAATATAAAAAGTACACATTAAACATTACTACACAAGCCAAAATATTCTGTTTCCTTCCCTAAATTACAATTATAATATTTAGTTAAAATGAAATTTTTGTTTTTGTTGACCTACAGATAAAAATAACTGAAAGAAGATTTAAATTTCTGTGGTACTGTTTCATTCTTTAACTTTTTTTTTGCTTTTGGAGAACACCATCAGTACAGACAATATGCAAGAGTAATCATATATATATATGGTGGTGATTGTTTTTATGGAGTTGTATTGGTTGATTTTTAGTTAGCTCTGAATTTTATCTTTGAAAACATTCAGTATTAACAAAAGACTGTCAGATGAAGATGTCTTACCTGTGCAACATTCCTACAGTCTCTGAACAAAAACTCAAGTCCATGAGGATGGGTTGGCTCCACAGACTGACTGACATCAATAAGCCAGACCTGTAGTCACACAGACAACGATTCACTTTGTTTTAACATTTCACATTAGATGAAGCCTTTCCTTTCCACATTAAGAATATGCTCACCTTCCCATCATGCCAAAGCATGTTGTATTCGCTTAGATCTGCATGGACCAGGTTGCACTCCTTATACAACTGCTGCATCATCTGCAAGGAACCAGATGAATTAATCATTGAAGTCTGCTATACTCCAAATAAATATTGTTTGCATAACTATAACAAGACAAAGCCTTTCCCCAATCACCCACCCAATTTACACCATTTTTTTCCAAGTCTTCAATAATATTTCATACAGGGAATCACACTTCTGGTAAACTGCCAGCAAACTATGCTTTTATCACTGAGCTTAGCTTTGGCAAGTCAGAAGAATCAGTCTTGCAAACTCATGTCAGCTCTGCCAACCAGTCCAAGTGCAGGAGACAGATAAACACATTCTCTAAATATATCTGTCATTCTCATCCCTGTCACACAGAAAGAAGTTGCACAGTTTTAGGTACTGAACCCTAACTAGTATGCAAGTTCACTTAAAACACAGTTGTGTTGCTCCACTGACCTCAAGATTTGAGGCACAGACAATTCATATTATCAAGATGCTGGGTTGGTTGGTTTTAATGTCTATAATGTCATAGTCAGTAGGTAGCAGGTACATGTTTGAACCAATTACAGCAGATAACAGGAAAGTAAGGTATCTACCATGCAATATTCTAATTCACTCTCTGATTTCTAAATTTGCTAAAGAGAGGGGGGTGAGGAGGGGGTTATGCACTGGAGACTGCCTAAATATTGTAAATTAATTATTCAGGAAGCCCAGAAGACTTCAGAGAACTTTCTAAAGCACATATGCTTCTATAAAAGCACGACTGCTTGCTCATAACTCCTCTGCTGCTAATTTGCCCTTTGTCATCAAGTTCCAGCATGTTTTCCACTCAGATTAAGATTTGATTTTTTTAATGCATAATTTCTTATTTATTCTGAGTCACACATTAAACAGCAGCAAAAGAAGCCTTTGGACTCTGTATCTCGAAAGTGATGCAAGCATCCTGACAACTAAATAAATGCTGATTTGTCCTTTAAGGTAGTCCCCTAAAAGAAAACACAACCCAGAACTGGAGGAAAAAAATCAGCATTGTCTTACATTAAGAACCTGATAGTAAGCCTTTTTCATATCTTCACTGCTAAGTGTTACATCCTTTAGTTTAGGAGCTGGGACTTGATCCTGGCCAATGAAAGACATAACCAAGACGTGTTTCTTAAGGATAACCACTTGAGGACAAGGAATTCCTGCATTTTGCATTCTGTGGATCAAAAAACAGATACTGATTAAGAAAAACATAACAAAATCCCCCAAACCCTACAGTTCTAGTTCCTTCTTGCTCATTTCCAGTCTTAGAGAGCTGTGCGTGAGAAACTTGATCCTGAGTCAAAAAGTTTTTGAAATAGACCAAACTGAAAATTATATATCTGTCACAGTATTTCACATAGGAAAATTCAGATCTTAAAGTCATAAGTGGGTCTAAAAATGCTTACTAAAAACTAATCACTTTTACAGCTAGAGCCTGTTAACTTCATGGACTTGTAAATTCTGCTGCCACATCACTGAAGATGCAGACAATTCACTAGCCTGTACAAAACCAGAGGCTTATTCAATCTCTGCCAGGTTGTATATTACACTTAGCTTAAAAATCAAATCTAATCTTCTACCCAGAAGTACTGTATCTTCCTTAAAGAAAGAACAAGAAACCAACAGGCATTTGGTAAAAACAGCAGGTTTTTTTTGTCTTTACCTTGTTAAGTTATGCATTTCTTTCTCAGCCCACATACGAATAATCTTTCGTGGATTCAATTTACTGAAGCGGTCTTTAAATCTGTAGTCATCCTTAATGTATTTGTCACGGTTCTTGAATTCATTGAGAGTTGTTTTAAACACTTTGATGGCACATTCTGGAGGTATAACTTTATCTTCAGTTGCACTTATTGTGGAAAAAAATCAAATGCATAACAAAGTTAACTATTCACATATTTACAAGCAAATGCATGGGCTTGGTTTTTTATTTCTTTTAAAATATTGCAAGATATAGTGATTTTTACTATAAGAGAAGATCTGATTTTCTATCAAATTTGGAAGCCAATTCAAGATAAATTTATACAAGGTCAATGATTAAGCTTACATATGAATGACTGGATTTTGGTCTTTTGATTATGTAGCTTCTCACATAGGTTCCATCTCTCAGTTTGTTAATGTTTTACTTAAATATCATAGCTATTAACAGCCCTGTTAATGGATGTACTTGGTTTAAGAAATTACAACTGAAAAAAGGGCTTACATTAGAATAATGGTAGTTTCACATTTTGTTAAGCACCACAAAGATACTGCCCATTGAACAATACTAAGCAAAAGAACACTCCTGAACATCATTCAAGCAAAGATTTCAAAACAAAACAAAACACATCTGTTCTCCCCACCCCCAACTTAGAGGGGTCTCTCAACATCTCTAAATAGATTATCTGGATTTGGATTTTATTAGTTCTTTCTTTAAACTAGTGGTGTTTCAACGCACTACAATCACTACTAACATACTACAATCCTTATAGTGTGCGAGTGTTTAAAACTAGTCTCTTGCAAGACTTGCAAAGTGAAGAGCATTGCAACGCTATTCTCAGGGTAACCCAAAATTAACAAACAGCACCTCCACTGAACTGCACAGATGGAGCCGATAATACAGTGAGCTGTATGGAAAGAAAATTTTCAGGTAGCCTAAGATAATCATGACAGATCTGCAGTGTAAGACAGGTCAGTGGAAAGAGCTCCTCAAAATCTCAAGTCTTTTTTTTTTTAAAAGCAATACACATTTTTCCACAGAAAGCTACAGTGGATTTGTCCCTGTTCATTAAACAGTCTCCAAGGAGGAAAGTGGGGAATTTTTAACTTGACAGTTGGTACCATCTAATTTAAATATTTTTGTGGTTTCTGCTTTTTAAACTATCTCTGGTATAATACTTAAAGCTACTGTCAGTAACAAACAATATACTTACTTTCCCCCGTATGCATGAAAAACAACTGATTCTTTTCCTGTGCTGACACAGCCTGTGATGGTCTCCAGCATCCCAGAATTGACCATTTTGTACATAAGTAAACGTGTTTTAGGATCCACTGCTTTCTCCTACAGGCAAAAAATGAAC
Source organism: Pampusana beccarii (assembly GCA_013399365.1). NCBI lineage: Eukaryota > Metazoa > Chordata > Aves > Columbiformes > Columbidae > Pampusana > Pampusana beccarii. The sequence goes on from VWYH01000603.1 coordinate 2,610,243, forward strand.
ACTCAATTCATTAAAATAATTCTTTGCTTTACAGTGAGTTTAGAGTATTTATATACTGTAAACATTCACCTAGGTGGAAAGAATAATGTATGAAGATCATTCTCTCAATTGATAGAGAAAAAGCAAACAAACAAAACCCAAACAAATGAAGCAAAGCCAAACTACTCCAGCACCACCATCTTAAGATTTCATACTCTCAAGTACCTTATCAGCTATATAGCAGACACAATATTTTACCAGTTCCACATGAAGTACAGACTGTGACTCAAGAGCACTTTCTATAGTGTTTTCAAGAAGTCTTTGCCATCTTGAATAAAAATATCCCAAATATTACATCCCTTTTGTATCAATAATAGTAAAATAACAAAAGAAACACCCAAATTTGAATAAGTCCACAGCAGGAATTACCAGAGGCCCTGCTCTAAACTCACCCACAAAGCATATCAACTGACTTCCTAAACTATTAAGTCAGAGTTTACTTGGTCACACAATCTTCCTGAAACTTGCTACAAAACCAGATATTTGGAGTCACGTGATTCAGCTGCAGAGGATTAGTCCTCTGGATGGTTTCTGATAAATAACTTCTGGGTAGTTTATTCATTGTTGCTGATTAAGAGAAGTTTAGAAAGCCAAAGAGAAAAAAACTGAAGCTGCTTGCTCTTATTTTCATATAGCACTCACAATAACACAGCTCAAATAAAGACAGCCTTTTTCTAGTAGGAGTTGGCTGATACCTTCTCCTTCAGCAACACAAACGTAATATCATGTAGCTGTTTTACTAAAAATCTAATGTTTCAAGGAATTACCAAACCAGCGTTCATCTGTTACACAACATAAAAAGTATCTAGAGAGACTTTATTAAAAACATACAGCAGTGGAGTGCTCCTTCTTTTCATGAAGCCTTGCACTTCGACGTTCTTCAGAGTACGCATGCTGCTTTAAGGCATTGAAGACTTGATTTGACAGCTTTAAGTCCATCCCAATTCCATCCCCAACTTGGAATTCAGGTGCAAACTACAAGAAGAAATAACAGAAATTTAAGCATCATTACTAGCAGACACCAAAAGTTGGCACAAGCAGAAATTTCTCTTTCTGATTTGTAAAAACCTAGTGTAGAGTAGGACTTTGTGAAACCCACTTTGTGTAATGTTGCCACTATGTTAAAAAACATTGCTCTCAGCTGAGAACTCGAAGTTCTGCCCAAATTGATCTGAGATTACCTAATATCCTGCAAAATAGCACTTGCAGCATTTCCTTATTTGCAGAAGTTGTACCAGTTGCATTAAAGTAAGCAGAAGGTATGTACTATAGATAAACAGACTGAAAAGCAGAAAGTCAAATGATTGACTGAAAATAAGTTACTTGGCTCATCGGGCAAAATTAATTAAAAAAAATAGGTTACATGACAGATATGCTTTTCAAAAATAGCCTTGGTGTTTTATTTGCCTGTGTACCAAACTTGCTGACAGTTTTGTTTTGCCAAAACAGTTCTGTACAAATTCTTGAATCACGGTCATTAACAAACTATTATTAAACAAAGAACGTGCACAACTCAAACTGCCAATTTGAATAACTAATCCAGAGACTGCCTTGCTTTCATCTGATTGAAAAAAAAAAAAAAATATGCATTGTATACTATAGCACAGATGGACAAATATTCTTTCTTTGGTTGAGTTACAGCGAACCAGTTTTAAACACAAAATAAGTTTTCCCTTACATTTTCCATGCGAGCAGTGTTCTTTCTTCCACATACCACTTCATCATGTTTAGTAGTGATGTCTTTTCCTTTCCCTATGAAGCCCTTTCTTGGTGTAGTAGTAGGTTTATCTGCCAACAGTGAGAAAAATAAATCAACTTTACATCTAAACAAACCTAAGTAATGCTCATAAAGGTTCCACAATGCCCACAAACAAAAGTAACATAATTTCACTTATTAAACAAAATAAAATACTTCAATTGTATGATCTTAATGCATCCTAGACATGACAACTTCTTTTGCAATGTCATGACTTAATTATTTGTCTTTTCTGATGTGTCAGACACACTTTTGACATTTTAAAGACAGAAATATTCAATATCATGTGCAGATGCTCCTAGCCAAATGTAGATGACAGACAGGTATATCCCACAATACTTTCAATGTACAGTAGTTATTTTACCAGATTAAGCCACTGAGGCAAATACACTGGCAGCTTCAGACAGAAGCCTGAAGTTACCCTCCCAACTTCCTTCATAACACCTCCCAATTATGTGACCCGATTTTACATACAACTGGCAGGTCTCCTTACATTCAAGAAAAACTAACATCATTCTTAGGTCTGTCATCTGAAGAAATTGTATTGTTTAAAACTGCCACATACCTGCTCTATAAGGATCATGACGGGTATCCTGCCAATCAACCTCATCCTCTGAGCTGTCACTGTCATAGGGATGTACCTTCCGATAATTTTCAAAGGATATGGAGACTTGAAAAACAAAACAAATAAGCATATCTGTGATTATCAGGGATTTGCTACTTCCTCACAACTCTGTCAACTTAAGCAGAGTGCCAAGGATATCTCCAAAGCAAAAATATTTCTTCTGATGAGGGTACCTTTGCTATCTCCATTGATCTTCTTCTCTTCACGCCGAAGCTGCGCATCATATTCCCTGTCAAATTCCATCTGCAGCATCTGAGCTAGCATTAGGTCACTAGAAGTGTCAATATTTTCTCCTGTAATAAATGGTCCTTCAGCAACACTACATAAAATGAAAACAGAAATTTAAAAAATTAAACACAGTAATCTAAACAGAATCACTGCTTTATACCGTTTCACTCTATACAAAAGACATCATGCAGAGCAGCATAGAAACTAACGGATCTCAACTGTCTGACCCAAGCCAACACTAAATATTAATAGAGCATGACTTTATTTCCCTTTGCCAGTCCTTTGCAATGCAAATATTACTTAAACTTTTACTTGTTTACCATTCTGTAAGAGGGATTAGGCTCTATTTTTAAGACACTCTTCACGAAAGAGAAAGAAGGCATACATCTATGTATGTATATGTATGTATATATCTTTTTATAACCAAATAAAACCAAATTTTATAAAAAAGCAACAACAATAAAATCACAAACAGTGTTGCCTTGCTGTGCTTCATAGAAAAGATGACAAGCAAAATTTGTATGAGTTTTGAACTAGTAAGCTCTTGGCCTATGTTTAGAGCTTTCAAGTGTTAGGAGGATACAGGTGACACATCTGACAGTTCTCAAAACAACACTGTACACTGCTAACAAGAATCTCTAAAAGGAAAGAAAATACACATTTGTGACATTTCTCAAAAGATCGCTTACAGACTTGCCTAAAGCACCCAAAACAACATGCAGCAAATATCAAGAAAGAAGATTATCTTCTCTGTCACCCTTACTAAGGAAGAGTTTTAAGTGACGAAGCCATCTTCACTGAAAAAGACCTGAAGAAGAAGAGTCAGGAGAAAACAGGCAAAGCATTTACTACATGGCTACGCATTAAGTACACTGTAAGAAAATGCACAAGAGATAAAAGATGGCTTCAAATCTATGAAGATCACTAATCCAGGATTTAAACTTACGCAACCACTTCAGGAAAAGCAGCATTTTCTTCTTCTAGCTGCAGCTCTTTCGCCAGCTGTTCGCTCATCACATCAGCAAGGGAACATGACATTGATGTTGTGTTATGGGCTCCCCATGGACACTGTAAATAAACGTTTTATTTAAGTCAGCAAGAAATGCACTAGCAACACAATAATCAGGATAATTAGGATAACTGGCTCTAAAATAAGCTCATGTAATCTTATAAGGGCTTGTCTTCTACAGATACTTAGGGAAGGATGATGAACTAAAGTACAGAAAATATCTCAAGGAGTAGTTTCATAAACTCAATAACAGAACTGTGACTGAAAGGATGTTGATGGTTACTTACTACTGGGGAGAAAAAGAGCCAGTTTATCAGCGCCAGTACCCTCTGAAGACAGGGGCAAAGCCTTCCCAGTAAGCTCACTTACAAGTATATACAGAGTCTGTGCAATACTTTTCAGGACAACACAACATTAACGGCTCAGGCACAGCTTTCTCCCCCTTTTCTAGAGCCCTGAAAGGACAGCTGTCATAAACACCCCTTCAAAAACACAGGACACACACACACACTTTGTCTGGAAAGGTGGGGGTTGGGGAATGATGAATCCAACCCAGTTGTGACTCACCGCCTACCGCCTTGATAACCAAACTGACTTGGAACCAACTCCCTGCTCACGCACCGAGCCTGGAGACAAGCGGCTCCTTTATCGGTGTCTGACAACAGCTCTCTCCACCAAGATAACCGCGAGCAGCAGCGAGCCGCACCGTCCCGGCCAGCGCAGCCCACTGCTCACTTCAGCAGCGGAGCCAAGCGCTCGCTTTGCCAAATCACTGTGACCCCTCGCTGCGCTGACACCACTTCACCGCGGCCTCTGGAACCCCCGGCCTGCTGGGAGCGGGCCGGGCGGGAGTAGAGCAGCCGCCTAGCGGCGCTACCTCCGGGCCTGCCCCCCTGCCCCGAGCGGAGCTAGGCCGGAGGCGGCGCCCCAGCCCCGGCACCCCCGTTCTCCCCCACCACCGAGGAGCCAGCCCAGCGCCGGCCGCGCCTCTACGGCCCCGGAGCGTCGAAGTGCCGTGGGGAGCCGNGCGCTCACCTTGCTCTGCCAGGCGGGGCCAGGCCCGGCGTCGGGGGCGGCGGCGACTTCTACAGAATCCATCTGTGCACGCAAGAGCGGGCGGGCGGACAGCGCGGCGACAGCGGCGGCGGGCACTCTGCTCAGGGCGGCGACGCTCCGAATGCGAAACCTTCCGGGTTCTCCCCTCTTCTCTCTTTTACCGTCACCTGCCGTCAGGCTCCCCATTGGCCGCCGGCTCGGGGCTTTGCCCGCCTTTCCGGTGATGTCACCGGGGCGGCCGTGGGGTCCCCGGTGGAGCCCGGAGCCCGTCGGGGCCGCCTGGGGGTTGAGGCGGCGGGCTGGGGGCGCCGGCAGCTGGGGAGCTGTGCTGGCAGAGAAACAACCGGGATGACATCACTGACACTGACAAACTGACTCTTTTTGGCGAGTTACACGGACTGTGTGTCCACTTGTACGCAAGGTCTCCGGGAAGGCTTTGCCCCTCTCTCCAGAGGGTACTGGCACTGGCAAACTGACCCTGTCCTTCCACCCGTTAGGAACTGACCGTCAACATCCTTTCAATCAGAGTTCGCCTTATTGAGTTTATTAAACTACTTCTTGAGGCATTTTCAGTACTTCATTTCGTCATCCTTCCCCAAGTATCTGTAGAAGACAAGCTCTTACAAGGTTACATGAGCTTATTTTAGAGCCAGTTATCCTAATTATTCTGATTATTGTGTTGCCACTGCATTTCTTACTGACTATAATAAAATGTTTATTCAGAGGTGACATTTGCTTTTATCTAAGGAAGTAAGCAAGGGAAGGGGGAAAAAAACCAAAACCATAAGTAAACAAATTAATTTGATCCTGATCCCATGACTCACTACAAATACAAAATTAAATACTTCATATGTGATCTGGCACCTGTTACACCTCAATTGTATACGTAATGTTTACCTGGAAAACAGTATTGTGATTAAAACGCTGTTTCCAGGACAGGGCTGACTGGATGGTGTTTTGCTACAATACAGTCGCTGTCTGACATCTGCTTGAGCAAGTTTCCTACCCGGAAGGAAGTGATGCCCAGAAACCTCCTCGGGCCCAGCTCACCACCAGCTGTCAGCGCTACCTGCAAACGTCCAATACTTCGCCTTCGCTGCCACTGTCGATAACCAGAAAAGCAGGTGAACCAAGCCGGCTGGCTCCCAGAGCAGGAGGAGTGGTGAGGGGTCACACAGCCCCTGCAGCATCCCCCAGCCTGCACACAGTAAGTTCCCCATTACACATAGAGCAAAGCCCATGCTGCCAGTGCAGGCCCAGCAAAAGCCACTCTCATTGACTCTTGGGCGTGCACGAATCAGCTTTGTTGGCCAAAGTTCATCTAATTTGTCCTTAACAACCTGCAATGATGTAAGACATTACAGTCTCCCAAGACAATCTGTTCCAGCGTTCATTACTTTAGCAAGTCCCCAGCTGAAGGTTTGGGAGAGGGTCGTAGCGCACAACATGCAGGCACAACACAGGCACGTGCCACGGAGGTATTGGGATGGCTTTGTCTGGTGATGCGGTACCAGTGTGGTTCTTATCCTCTCTGCCTTTAGCCCTGGGGGAAAGAGATTATTTTTTTCCCTTTGCAGCCACTTTTTGGGGCATGAAGATTGCTTCTGTGCCCTCTTCTATCTTCTTTGGCTAAATTTATCAGTTTTATAAATGCACAGAATGTCAAAGCAATGTCCTGCTGCCCTGAGAAAATCAGTACTGTAGCATGGCTGTAGAAGCAGTGATTATGAAAATGGGTTTTGGTAGGTTTTGATTCAAAAAGACATTAGCAAAGACTTAATATTCCTCTGTCTTTTTATTAATTTTTAAATTTTCAGAAATATGTATTCTGTATGAGTCTCTTAAATATTACCTGATTAGGCCTTGATCCCATGACCTCTTATATGAGGATCTAGCTTTGTACTGAATTATATTACGAAGAAATGTACTATAAAATGACATGTAAACAAAATCATTTGCCACACATTCACATTTCCTAATAAAAATACTTTAAAATGTAGGTAGAAAAAAAGCTTCCCTTCATATTACTCAAAATAATTCCAAAGCTGTATAGCAATTACTCAATATGTAATTCAAGTTAGTCATGATCGTGATAAACAACATTGGCAGAAATACATATCTTCATACCTAATCCCTCACTGTCAGTGGCTTACAGGAATTCAAACCTGCCTCCGCATTTTGCTGTAGGAAGATATATCATCTTTGTCCGAGTGTCTGACTTATAGTGAGAAATACTGTAAGAAACACAGAGCAATATCACTGTAATATTTTGCATGACAATGACACTCGACTAAAATAAAAATTCAAAAGCATTCTTATCACATGCTTACATTAGTTTTTGTAGATACATGCAAACTTCTCTTATTTTTTTTTTAAGCTTTACAGGCTGAATTTTGGCACAATGTAAGGTATACCTTTGTTGCAAAATACACATTTGGCATGCTTACATAAACATATGCTCTGCAAAGTGTAAGTGCTGTATCACCAACCCTGCTCTCTCTATCGCATCTGTTTTTGTGGCATGTCGGTGATCTCTGTAGGCCTGGAGGGACTAAACCTTTCAGCACTGGAAATTCAAAAACAGGGTGTACAGAGAGAGCCCTGTATTTGCATTCGCTCAGCCAAGTCAAGGTGGGGCTGAAGAGATAGGGCCTTGCCAATACCACATCTGGGAAGAATGAGGTTTACCTAGGCCATAATAAAAGAACGCCCAGTGATCGTGACTAGGTAGGGCATGTCTTTCAATGCTTCTCTACCTCCCTGGGCTATTTGTAGCTTACACATCACCGATGAATCACAGAATCATAGAATAAATTGGGTCGGAAGGTACCTTCAAAGGTCATCTGGTCCAACCCCTGCAATGAGCAGGGACATCTTCAACCAGATCAGGTTGCTCAGAGCCCCGTCCAGCCTGGCCTTGAATGTCTCCAGGGATGAGGCATCTACCACCTCTCTGGGCCACCTGTGCCAGTGTTTCACCACCCTCAGTGTAAAAAATTTCTCCCTTATACCTAGCCTAAATCTCTCCTCCTTTAGTTTAAAACCATCACACTTTGTCCTATCGCAACAGGCTAAAAAGTCTGTCCCCATCTTTCTTATCAGCCCCTTTTAAGTTTTGAAAGGCTGCTATAATGTCTGCCCAGAGCCTTCTCTTCTCCAGGCTGAACAACCCCAACTCTCTCAGCCTGTCCTCACAGCAGAGCTGTTCCAGCCCNCGGCGCTACGTGTCGCCGCCATGGCCGCCGCCCGCCGGGCCCAAGCAGCGCGGCGCTGGCGGCGGGGCGGGCGCTGACAGATGTATTTGAAACGGCCGGCGGGCGGGCTCGCCTTCTGCCTCTTCTACCTGGCCTCCTGCTTCACCAACAAGGTGAGGGCGGGCGCGGAGGGGCCGGGCGAGGCGGAGGGCGCTGGGGAGTTGATCCGCTGCNGCTTTCCGGGTTGTGACCGCACACAGCCGGCTCATGTCCAGCTCCTCACCGGCCGGTAGCCCCCACCCCTCTCCCCGTGGCTGCCGGCACCGCTGCCAGGTGGCGGCACCAGCGGCCCTTTAAGGAGGCGGCGCCGGGCGGCGACAGCCGGTGCCCATTGGGGCGGCCGCGGCGCTACGTGTCGCCGCCATGGCCGCCGCCCGCCGGGCCCAAGCAGCGCGGCGCTGGCGGCGGGGCGGGCGCTGACAGATGTATTTGAAACGGCCGGCGGGCGGGCTCGCCTTCTGCCTCTTCTACCTGGCCTCCTGCTTCACCAACAAGGTGAGGGCGGGCGCGGAGGGGCCGGGCGAGGCGGAGGGCGCTGGGGAGTTGATCCGCTGTAGTGAGAGCGGGGGGGCGAGCAGGGACTCGGGAGCAGGAGAAGGAGGAGAAAGAGGAGGGATGGTGCCCCGGCCCGTCCTGCCCTGCTCGGAGGGAGCCGGCGGGTCAGGGCTACCCCACCAGTGAAGAAAAAAAAAAATCCAAAACAAACCAACCAAACAAAAAAATAAACCAACCCCACCAAAACCAAATCTCTGGAATTTCAGCCCAAAGCCCGAGGGCTGCCCGTCCCCGTGTGTGCTCATAACTGGGAGTATGTGTTAACTGGAACAAAAATACGAAGTATCCAAGGAAAAATGTGAAATGTTCAAAGTGTTACAGCGGTAGTGATGCAAATATTAGCTTCCGTGGACCATTTGACAGTTTAATTAACCGGCAAATTAAGGACAAGAAGGCTGTTTCCCACTGTGCAGCTCAGTTGCCTGTTGGTATTGCTGAAATGTTAAGTAAAAGTAGGCTGAAGATGGCCACATTGTGAATAAAGCTGTAGAGTTTAAACATAATTTTAAGTAGTTGTGAGTTTTTTTGGTTGGTTGGGTTTTTTTCACTCTGAGAGGGGGAGATAGAGTAACCACTCCTTGCTGTCTTATTTATCAGAGAGTGTGTCTGTGCTTCTGGTGCAGATTTCTAAAAGAAATTATCTTTCTGAAGCAATTTGCATATGGATATCCTGAGCGAGACTTAGGAAAAAAGCATGATTTTGGAGGTGAAAATAAAATCTCAGCACTGGCCACTGGTTTCTGTTCCAAGGTGTTACTTGCCATTAAGGGTGCTCAGAAGCGGACTGAAGTCCAGGTGTGAAACAAAGTTTGTAAGCAGAGATAATGCACGTGATTTGACAGACAGGTGGGAGCAGGGATTAGTTAAACAGAAAGGGGTGAGAAGAGCTGCCAGATTGCCACATACATTGGAAAAGGCACTTGGCTTCACTATACTTGAGTGGAAGTTGGAAGGACCTTGACATAGGCCCTCCATTTTCAAACCTGAATGCAGGTTTTAGTGTAGTAAAAATAACCAGAATATAGACCTTCCAGTTGTTGCAGGTGGTATGTAAACGCAAGCAGAAGCATGGGTATGTGCAGGTATATCCTCCTGATTTAAAACCCATGTGGCAGTTCTGATAAGTGTATGTGTAACATGACCTTTTGTGAATCAACATGCTCTGTATATTGATACCAGATTCTTAGTGACACCTCTCACACCTTAAAAACTGGATCTTGAAAAGTGCTCAGCACAGTTTTCTCTCTGTTGAAAGCTTTCAGCTTCTCCTTTTGCCATTGACAGCTTCTGCTGGCTCCTGGAAGGATTGGCAGGTGCCTTTCCTCTGAGGAAGCTTCAGTCATTCTTCTTCTTTGCAGAAATAGTATTTATATACTTCATTATGGGAAGTTGTTAGGTCCTGATATACATATCGAAAGGCATATATATTTCTGCATTTGATTTGCATATGTGTGTGTATATATATATAGTGGGAAAGGACACTAGCATCCATACTTGCAGACCCTGACAAAGCATAATAAAGCAACAACACAGAGGCTTTGCGTTTTTCTCCCCATATATTACATCTCCAAAGGGCTTTATGGACTGTTTAATGTTTTACACAAAATGATGTGTGAACAGAATTTTAGGTCTGTAAGGTGAATTAATCATTACATTGAGATTATAGGTCTTAATTCCGCCAAAGTTTGCCTCTGCCGTATGTTACTATTTTAATTTACAAGTGCTTGCATCCTTTTGTTCCGTTTCATCCTTTTCCCATTCAGTGAAATGTATGGAGTGTACTCAGAAAGCGAAAGACCAATTCAGAAGGTAGCCTTCTCTCCATCGTTCAGTGTGTTCAGTCATGTGTGTCTGATAACTTCCACAGTGACCCGGGGCAGCATCCAGCAGCTCTGGAAACTTTTTGTGTTTTGTTGCTCTCATGATTGTTTGTTACTGTTAAAATGCTGTGGGTGTTTGATGTCCATTAATTTGGTATTTGTTTTCCAGTATGTCCTGTCTGTCCTGAAATTTACCTACCCTACCCTTTTTCAAGGGTAAGTACCATTTTAAGAATACAGTTGCTTGAAAAATGGCTTTAATCAGTAAGTGTCTTACGGTTTCATGCTGAAGCTGACTTCAGTACCTCGTGTCGTTACTGGCTTTTACAGTCTAGGGAACATAATTTACGAAGCCTTAGTAAAGCATTCATTAATGTCTTTGTTAATTTTTAAACATCATTATAGTGGTGTAATTAAAATATATAGACTCCAACATTTCTCATTTTTTTCTGAAAGGCTTATGCTTCAGCACAGAAAAGTAGTGTAGTACAGCCTGTCTTCTGTGGAAATGGCACTCATGGATAATGTGCAGTTGCAGTGTGTTCTTTCACTATGCTAACGAAAACCAACCTTAAACCCATCTTCAGGCACATACAATTACTATGTCGCTTGTTTTCATGCTTAGCCTTTGTTGTAGCTCTGCATCACAAGTCACTGTCATATCTTAATGATCGTAATGAGAAATTTAGTGTTTTGTCAAGTATCCATATATGCCATCAGTGCTGTTAGTATTTTGAGAGACGTTTAGTGAAAATCTGGCCTCTTAGAGTCAAGACTTCACCCATTTGTTCTTTTGAGATAATAGTAAAATCCACAGACACTGGATATATTTAATTCCTTTACTACTGCTTGGCATGGTTTATATTTTTGCCTGACTTGCAGCCACAGGACTCTGATGATTATAAGAATAACTGCCTTGGGAATCTCCGTTTTCTTCAAGTGTACACAGCTCTATTAAGTATATAATGAATACTTTCTTCAGTCACATAGGAAAGGGTTTTGAGTAATGTATTTAAAGTATGGACGTGGTAAATCAACAATAAAAAAGCATATTTCAGTGGCAAGCAAATGCCTTATGGCATCTGTGTTACCACAGTTACTACTTTTTTCTATTATTTGGGAATGCGTCTCAGCATCTTAATCTTTTTCTGTAGGTTCTGGATTTTAAAAGGTGACCTTTCCCTGAAAATTATTAAGTGGCTCAGATGCACTTTCATTTAGAGCTATGATAGATGAGCAAAGGAGGAAAAGAGTGTTGTTCTCAGTTCGCACTGTTATTGTTCATTGTCATTGGTTTTGTTCCCTGTGTAGTTTAAGACTATATTTCGTAGAGCTAAGCATCTGGAACTGTTACTAACTTCAACTTCTGTCCTTAAAACCTGAGACAAGAGGAAATTCTTTACAATGAAGTTGATGGGAATTAATCACTAGCTTGGAATAGGACATGGTCAAGCCTACATCAAACATCAGGGATACCTGGCTTCTGAGGTCTCGTATGCTCTTAATCTAAAAAAAGGTGAAGTGAGCTGTGATAATAGCATTGAATATTCATCATACCCATGTGGACAATAAGCTCGCCCTTCTCTGACACTGTCCAACTGTATGTAATACTGCATAGAGTGAATATTTGTTTATTTGTTTATGTGTGAGAGAGATTTTAAAAACTTGCTTAAATGCATTGCAGTGAATGGGAATAATAAATAAAACTACTTCTCTAGCTGTTACAGATGTTAATCTGATTTAACACTGTAGTACCGGTATCTCTGTCTGAACTGTGCTAGATGTTCAAGGATTTTCCCCTAAGGAACATGAAACACCTCTCTGAAAACCACTATCTTAAGGAAGAAGGAAGCTAATAACTTATTTTAAAGCTTTAAAATATCAGTGTGCATCACTACTAATTTTAAGTTATCTGCAAGCATTTCTAAGACTTCACATACTATTTCCATAATAGATTAAGGAATGCTGTTATGGTAGGATAAGTCATTAGATAGTTAAGTCGGTGCAGAATGTGTGTAATTGCTACGTACCTTTTCAATGAGAAAACCACAGTATTGTGGTTTATGTGCAAGGTTATCTGGCTGTAAAGATGTTTTCTTTAGAGGCTTTGAATCAGAGGCTCATGCAGCATAATGATGTTATTGTTGATGACACTTGGTGCTTCCTACACAAGTTGTAGCGGGGGGCAGGAAAGCATTCTGAATTTGCGGGAGTTTGTAATCTAAACCCAGCACAAATAACCACGGGAAGTCACAGAGCTAACGTTTGAAACTACTAGGACTACACACGTCATCCTTGGGGCCTATTATTTCAGCTGAAGCGAGTCTTTGAATCCTGAAATATTGTTTATTTGTTCTAACAGTAACAGTTTATGTATAAAAAGATATTAATCTCTTGTCACAAACCTTATCTCACTTGCATCTTCGGATCATCATGGCTGTAGCATCACTATTATTATTGTAAACCCTATGTGGGAAGAGATAATAACATTTGGACTCAGTAACATGACTAGAGTAATTGTGGTAGATGGTAATTTACAAAGCATTTGAAACAAGAAGTGGGACAATCAGACTATTAGAGAATTTGGAGGAAATTAAGGCCCACAAAAATGAAAGATTCAAAGAGGAATAGTGGCATGCCTGGAAACCTAGAGAAATGGTAGATAACTAGAGTCATGGGTGTGCTGTGAGAAATTCTGTGGATTCTAAGGTCATGCTCCACGTGGTTAAAAAGGACAAACAATTCAGAGGTGCTGTTTTGTTTCTGTTTCAGGTGGCAGACATTAGTGGGTGGACTTCTGCTTCATGTCTCTTGGAAGCTGGGCTGGGTGGAGATAAACTTGTGTTCAAGGTACTGTGGGGTTTTCAGTAGCTGCTAAATGCTTATTTTCTGTAGCTGCATTATGACATAGTTAGGTTGTTTGTGGAAGTTAGGAACTTGCTAAGATTTAAGTCGGGGTGTGTGTATGTGTTCTGCTTCACAGGTATAGGAGAGATGCTAATGCTGGATAAGAACCATTTTCTGCTGTCGAAGGGGGTGTTTTTATCTAAGAAAAGTTTTGGTGAACAATTAGTTCATGTTTTGATTTCAAGCCACTAGATGTCAGCACACTATAGGAAAAGTGATTAAGATACATCTTCAGAAACTTCAGTATTTGTTCAGCTAATCCAGAATGCCTTTTCTAGAATAGACTGAATGAAATTACCAGAATGAATTGATGTGTTTTGGCTATGATTCAGCCAGTTACTGAAGCATAAGTTTAAATCTGTCTTCGGTAGAATTAAGCACGTGCTGTAATGCTTTGCTGAACTGGAGTTGGAGCGTGTATCTTCTGTATTAAAAACAAAACAAAGCAAGCAAAAAACAAACCAACCAAACTACAAAAAAAGCCCCCCAAAACAACCAAACAAAAAACTTCACAGCAAGCAAACAGAATGTCTCAAAGCTTCTGTTTACCACTTCTGCTCAAGCTGCTTCCCTCCTTCCACTTCCAAAGGTGATTTTTCTTTTTCTTTTTATTTGTTTTTTTTTTTTCTTTTTTTTTTTTTTTTTTTTTGTTTTTTTTTTTTTTTTTTTGTTTTGTTTTTTTGTTTTTTTTCTTTTTTTTTTTTTTTTTTTTTCTTTTTTTCTTGGTGTATGTTTGGGATACTTAAGAATACCCTATCTAGTCCCTGGTCTTGTCATCCTTCAAATAATAAACTGCCACCTATTTGTTTGTTTGTTTCCACAAAAATCTCAGTATTTCTGTCATGTGGACTGATCTCATTGTCCTTCTGAGCCAGTTCGGGCCTTCCCAAAGTGTCTCAGCAGAATAATTTTATTACATAGAGATCATCACCTTTTTTTCTGAAGTCAGGAATGCTAACTTCACGATAAAGACCAAACAAAAACATTTTACCTAGAGTAATTTCTCTTAGGCTTTGTGGATATCCTGCTTTTCATTTGCTTCCCCCCGGTACTCCCAGCTGTGAGGGACTCCATCACCATCATTGTTGCTTCTAAGGGGTGAATGGTGACTGTCTGTCTGCAAAACTTGTATCCAAAGCAAGGGCTCTGTGGAGGGCAGAGCAATGTGTGCAGCATCTGCACCCCAGGTTAGAGCCTTGCTTAAACCAAAGCTCCAAAGTGTGGTTTAGGGGAAGCTACCCACTGACTGAAGTGGGCTTTGGATGTAGCCTTAACCACCACAGACTCATCTGTTCTTTTTTGTCACTGAGCTTTCCTGTTTTGCCTGTATATCACTGTATTGCCAACATAAGAAGCTACTAATTGGTTTACATACAAGACAGATTGTTGGTGCTGACACATTACATCAAACATCCATGCATTCTTTTGCAGTCCTGAAATTCCCACTTGGCAGCATAAACTTCTACCCTTACATCATGGAAAAGGCATTTGAAGTCCTTTTCCATTGCACTTTGCAGTGTTGCATTGGAGATGGAGATATATTTGGGATTCCTAGAATTTAGTGGTGGGGAACATGAAAGAGTGACATTTTTATGTTTTAAGTGAAAATTCAGTTTTCATCGTGTGTTCCTTTCATCTTCCCAGCCCTCCTTTCTTTTTTCCCCTCCCCCTTTTCTTCCATTTGTTTCAGTTCCAATAGGGTGGGGGTATTTTTGTTGGTAAGGAGGTATGACAGTTTTAGATCCTGATCTTGATGAAATTACAGCTGAAGTCAATAACCTTAAAAGGAACAGTGTTCATATAAAAAATGATGGTGGCTACCCCAAAAAACAGAACAAATATTTATGTTAGTGAAAGGATCTAAAGATTACTCTCTTTTCCTTACCCTGGGTTTTTGATCAAGTCTCTTAGAAAATTATATATATATAAAACAAAGAGGAAATGTGCTGTTTCGGTCTGTGTTTCATGAATCTTTGGGCATGTTTTATCTTCATTCAGACTGTTCCGATTTCATCGTTTAGTGGTCTATTTTTCTTGTGTTCCGTGAAGTGTGGTAGTGTAGAGGTACCTATAATTACGTTTTAACTCTTACATGTTAGTTGGAAGTGTAATCCAAAATAAGGAACTATGAGCAATTTGGTTTCATTTTGAGAACCAGCATTATTCACTAACGTTTTCTTGGCTTTAGTTCAAAGCTTGGGAAGAGTGAATGGGGATAGCAGTGTCTTCGATCCTGGGAAGCCTTTGGAGCAGTACTTTAGATCACTGCTACTCTTGTCCTCCCTCGCTCAAAATCTTACATTATTCTCTATGAAATTGGCCACCTACCCAATCTATTTTTCCCCTTAAGTACCAAGATCAAAAAAGGAAAAGTGCGAATTCTGAAGCTCCTTCTCAGAACTGAAACCTGACCCTACTGCAATAACCATGGCTGAAAAAAAAATCAGCTCAATCTGCGATGACTTCATTCCTCCATTAGTTGTCAAACTGCCTCTAGGAGTTTGGCTTAGTCAGAGGAGTATCATTAGGAAATCTCAAGAGACAGGCTCCCACAGAGACAATCTGATCTTTAGGAAGAATTTCCTTGTAAATCTGGCTGAGAAATAAATGTGTGGGTGGGTAAGTGTATTTGTACATAGTGAAAATGTGTGCTGTCTGTGCAAGTACGCCATTTTATGCCTTCGTTTGTCAGTTTTTCTTCCTTTTACAGTGCATCAAGGAAATTAGCTGAGATTTCTGTTCCTTAAAACCAATAGGAGTAATTTCTGTGACACAAACACTTGTGGAGGGATAGAAGCCAGGGAATGAGTAAAAGAAAATATATCTGCAGATAGTTCCTATCTGGTGTTAGATGAAGTGACTAGTATCTGTTTCAGACTTATTTACTACCTGAGAGGAATACTGAACAATTGGACAATGAATTTAATATGCACACCCTTGAAATACGTGTACATATATACATATTATTATATTCCTTGCAAGCCACTGTTGCTGGCTGTATGTAAACAGAATGTGGTGAAGTAATGGGATTTTAATTGTTTTCACAGGTCTGAAATCCTGTCATGGCTTCCTGCTTCAGTACTGTTTGTTGGCATTATTTATGCTGGCTCCAGGGCACTTTCTAGATTGGTAAGAAATGCACAAGTAGAAGTTGGTTCTTTATTACCCCTACTTTATGAGCAAAAAACATTCGCTTCGTACAAGGTGTTTAGTGCTGTTCCTGGGTTGAGAGGAAAGAAGGGAGGAGGGGTTTAAATAATACATAAACCATTAATGGTGCTAGAGCAGTGGTCCAATCCTACACAGTGTGGAGCAGTATCCAAAAGCACCTCTGTGACAGTCCAAAGCACTCAGCATTTCTCCAGAGCCCTTTGTGTTTTGCAGAACAGATCCTCAGCAGTCTGAATTGTGCAAGTAGGTAGAAGCTGTAAGAAGTTACTAGCTGTAGCTTTGTAAAAGGGAGAATGGGGCTGTGGGATCTGTGGGAAATCCTTCCAAGAAAAGGATGAAGATAATTTCAGTGAGAGGCTTCTGATGCTTTCCAGGATTTGAAAAAAATAAATTGAAGGTTTGAAAGATATTATGGGAAGGGTTAGATTAATCAGTTTTATGATCCATTTGAATCACAATAACCTACCAAATGTCTAGAGGATATTAAATCTACTTTCATTGAAGTTGAATGTCTTTTACTTATATGATATAGTCTTTGTTTAAAATAAACAAATAAAGGTGACGTGAATTTTTAAAAACCAGCAATGCTTTACTGCTCTTATGCAGTCTGCAAGGCCAGATTCTGCACTAGTTCCCTTCTGCATTCTGTCAATGCATCTTAATCTAACTCTGGGGCCAGCTCACTCACGCGAGCTCCTAAACCCCAAGAAGGATCAAAAGGGAATTTTTGGCAAGATTCTGCTTGTAGTGATCCCTTGCACATCCCAGTGGAGAGGGAGGGTGGAAAAAGACAGGAGGTCTCTGTCCTGACAGACAAGGCTGGGGGCCTCATCTCGGACCTGAGTGGTGTTTGGGAAGCACAGGCGTGTGTTCAGAAGCCCCGTGCCTCCAGATCAGCTCTCTCTCGGGGTGATTGCATTTATTTCCTCTCAGTTCCTTGTCAAAGCAAGTTCCATTGGGCTTCCTTGGTGTAAACTGAGCAAAGATCCCTAAGGAGAGCCCTGCCTGGAAACAGCAATAAAGCCTTGGTGGCAGCATCTTTTCTGTCCACTCACCTGGGAGGTGGAGGAGGTGTGAATTGCATCCTCTCTTCTATTTCTTCTTACTTGCTATTCATCCCTAAGTCACTCAGTTTCCCTCCTGTCCCTGTTCTGATCGAGAGTGAGATGCACTGTAGTTGCAGAGGGGCTGTGGATGGTTTTGATTTGTATCCCAGACCCTTATTAAGGTGCATCTCCCATTTCTGAATGGCTTTTTGTTGTACATGAATGGGGATTTAGAGGCTTAGTTCTGTGGCCACTTTAGGAGGAAAGACAAAAGGACAAGTAGTCTCAGGCCATAGTTGTGAGGTAATGCCTTGTGCTGAGGCTAAATTCAATCCTACGTAGAAGCTTTACTTACAATAACTTTGCATACAACAATTTTATGACACGGTGAGAAGGAAGATAGACTCTCCCAAACTTCTACCTCAACTGGCTCACCTCAGCAGCGTTATTTGAATTGAGTGGGTTTATTCTTAAAGCAGAAAATGATGTGCCCTTTTTTTGGATCAAATCCAAGGAGACCCACTTTCAAACACTCCTGTATACTGGTAGGGTGGCAATCTTAATTTCTCTTTGTGCCTCTCTCTAGAGGGGCTGGCAGCCTCCCTTGCCCAGGAGGTCAGGACTGGAGCTGGAGGAGTGCTGCTTAGCTCCGGACTGTGATGCATTAACAAAAGTATGCAGAGCTGCGAGGGGAGGTTTGTACAGAGTCTATTCTCCCTGTCTGCCCAACCAGTAAACCTTGCTTTTCGTAAGCATTGAGCCCACTCAGAAATTTAAGAAATACTCACATCAAAGACAATAGACATATGGAGAAGTTTAACTGGGCTAGGCAAACTGGAGCCATTCTTGGCTCCGAAACACACTTGGAAGAGCCAAAAGCAGGAGGAAGGAAAGAAAAACCCAACAATTTGCCTTCACAAAAGGAAGAATGTAAATTCTGCTGTCAACTTGTGGTTTTTTTCTTGTATGTCCTATTACTGTGTCAGGCTCAGGATGCTAATGTTAGATACTCCTGGGTTTATGTTCTCAGTTGTCCAGCAACAGGATTGAGAATTGTTTTTCAGAACCTTTGAAGCTGAGACTGACAACGTAATGCCAGTTGTGTTTGTTTAATTTTTTTTTTCATTCCTTGCTAATTTAGAGGTGTTAAAAGTTATCTTGGTGTAACTGTTAGAGTTTATGGATCCACCCAAGTAGTCATTATGACTTAAAATGTTTAATTAGCGATGCTTATCCAGCTTTATGGGAATGAAAAGAAAATGAGAAAAAAATCCAGATTTCTGAAAACAAAGTCAAATTTAAGAGGTATGTGCTGCTTATATCACCTGATACTTAAAAGGCAGGGACATCACTGAGAAATTAACTCATTCTCTACTCATGTGATTTAAATACTATACACAAGTGGGGAAATAAAAACTGCCTTAGTCTTTAGATTATCTTAACTGGAGCAGAGAATTGCTTCTATTTGAGCTGAGAGACCATAGATCTGCTTTAGAGGAAGTATTACGAACCACTAATTCTGGTTGGTTTTGCCTGGGGCAATGGGTGTTTGATTCACAATTGTTATCATTGGGGTTTGTTGCCTAATGATTTCATGTTGGGATGGTGTCCAGATACCTCACTGGGTATAATTTCAGCATCACTCGTGTATGAGCTATTGTATTTCTACCCTAATTTCTGGCAGCTCTTCCTAGCAGTAAATGAAATAAATCGCTTGAAATCATCTTGCCCATAATTTTGTTGCTAGGAGTCACACTGTATTCTTAGTACCAGTAGACAGAGATGGGAAAAATAATGAGAACTGTTTACCGTGGAGGCTGCAGGTATTTGAAGAGAGGCAAAACTAGAGGCAGAATCCTGGTGCAAATCTCACCGGGGTAGCTGTGTGTAAACAAACCAACGGAGCATTTGAAAGCAGGAGGAGAAGCAAGCATGGTCTGCATCTAAGGACGCCTGTGCCATGTAACAGTGATTGCAATGGGTCTAAATCCCTTTTAGGAGATGTAGCATGGGTTTGCAGTTTAAAAACAAAACAAAGCAACCACAAACATATGGGACAGCTATCCGTAAGATGAGTGCTCCTTCCTATGTGTGTGACTGTTCTGGGTTGATTTGAGTGTTTCTGTTCTCTCCCAATGGCAGCCGATCCCTATGTTCCTCACCGTGCACAACGCGGCAGAAGTTATAACCTGCGGGTTCCAGAAGTTTGTGCAGAAAGAGGTAATTGATCTATTAATTGATACATTCAAGGCACCTCCTGTGATATAACTGCCCTGTAGCAAGACACCTAATTTCTTTTAATATGGGCATGAATGCCACGTGCTTTTCTAGTCTCGCTGTGATATCTAGTCGTTAAAGAAACCCAGAGAGAGCTTTGCTGTTGGCAAGTGTCTATATTGATGTTTTCTTTTCTGCTTTAGTTGATGAAACACTGCAAATGCCTATCGACAGTTTGATCTGCTTTTTCAAGACTGGCTTGGTCCTGCTTGGTTTTTCCTTTTGAAAATTAATATCCCCTTTTTCTCGTGCCCCACATAAGGATCTCATTGTTTGTGATGAGAGGGAGGAGGACTGGGTGCTTATCATATATATCAGTGTGATATATTTAGTGTGTTGTGTGATTATAGATAGATCACATCTCCACATGAAATGCAGCAAAACCAGAGCATTTTTGGATTTATTTTGAATGCTTGAGAATTAGTCCCAACACCTATTAAAGTCAGAAGAATGTTTCCTATGCCCTTTAGTAAGAGCTGGGTTTGTTTCTCACAAACTGAATTCGGGATTCTTCTTTTTAGGCTATGAAATGCTTTTCTAATTGACCAGAGGGCTGTTATGTGAGGTAACACCGGGAAATCATTCATCACAGAAGTAATTTCTACAGTGGCCTCTGGCTCGCTGTGGAAGAGATCTTCCATTCACTACATCTGTTGTGTATATAGAAGACAAATAGATAGCCTGTGTTTGCTACTCCTGACAAACTGAAGAGGTCACTAAGGTTATGCCTGAGGGACATAGCAATGTGTACCGTGGCATGTCCATGTGGCATTGTCCTCTGATTAGTGTCTCTGTCAAAGTATTTAATATCTTTCTTCTAGCTCTCATGCTTATGACTCTTCTCTTTAAAAACAAAAGTGCTGTGGAGAGGGATAATGCAAAAACAGGTGGAAAGCTGGAAAGCTTCTGGGGAATAATTTTGGACCAAAGGACTGGGAAACTCTCATGAGTTTAAACCAAGACTGATTTGGCTGGGGTAGTACCCAATTAATTAAGAATACTCAATATTTGAGTATATACAGTACACAGTTTTGGTATAGTGCAAGTTAAGTTTGAGGACCATGTATAAAGTTCACATCTGGTTTTAGGTTTACCTGCTGGTAAGTAATCTGAAAATATAAATCTAGTTGAAGTAGGCTAATCTGTAATCCTGGTTCTTCTTTTCAGATTAGGTTTGCTAAGCAGTGCTCAAATGTAATGGGCTGTTGAATGTTGCTTGCTGGATTTTTAATGTGTTTGGTGCAGTCGGATCAGCTGTCATCACTTTCCTGATTTTGGAAGGAGAAAGCACTATTTCATGATTTTCAAATTTTAATTTTTTAATCATACTTTCTTTTTTACAGCAAACCTCTCATCTGAAAGTCTGTGGGTAAGCTTTTAAAACTGCTCAGATTCAGATTCAGACTTGTTTTGACTCCAGCTTCTGTATTTGCTTCAGATAATGGCACACCAAAACAATGAAGAATGTAAGGCACATTCATGTGGGTGGTGATCCCAAATTGCAACGTAGGAGTAATTAAGTATTTTAAAAATGTATTTACTTTTTTTTTAGCAATTGCTTAAATAGATACATATTTGTCTCCTTGTAAAAACAAAAAAAAACCCCAGAAGGCCAGTGTTCCTGAATAACAAAGCAGTGCTTGTAAGAATGTTTTTGGAAAGGAGATGGAAACCAGGTTTCAAGTTCCACTGGGTAGTCTTAAACACTAAGAGAAAGATAATTAGTGTGATAGAAAATAGCTAAAAAATGCCTTTCCTAAGAAATAAAAGGTTAGTGATACCTAGTTCTGCTAGAATAGTTCATGTTAAGATACACAACCTACCAAGTCTCCTTGGCCCCAGTTGTTTAGGCTCCAAAAAGGAGATAGAAAGGGACAAACAGAAGTCAGCCAGTTATTGTATTAGAAGTTACTTTCTACCCCCCATCCCCTGGAAGAATGCATATTTGTTGTCTTCTACATTCTGTAATCTTTTATCTGTGGATAATGTTGGGTTATTATTTAGTGTACTTAGAGACACCATCTTCCTAATTTCTCTCTGTTGTTTCCATGATTTGACTTACTGTGCCCTTGTTTTCACCGCTGGATTATTGTCAAGGGTACCAGTTTTTTTATCATCTTCATTCTGTCTTTTTCCCATGCCCCTAGAGAGCAGGAAAATAAGCTACAAAAAGCAAATGTGTGTTTTTATTAACAATGACAGTCCACAGAAATTCCACATCAGTGTGTTCAGTGTAGCCTGTCGAAATACTGACACAGCCACAGGTTAAGAATTTACTTAGTCCAACTCAGTAGCTAGGGGAGGACTTGTGCTGTCCTTAAGCCATTTCTAATGTGATACCATCCACTCCCACCTTGCTCTGTGTTCTGGAGTTACAACATAACTTTAAATAGTCACCTCTGCTGGAATTGTTGCAATAGGCATTCACCTTGATGAAAGAACTTTTTTATAGCCGTTCACAGCCACAAATCAGTTAATTTTGGCTTTGTGAAGCAGCCTAGAGAAGCCAGATGGCAAGTGAAAAGTAGTATTCCATACCAAAACAATTGTTTTTGTCACTGCTGAGATGTTTTGTGCCGCTTCTCATACAACTTCACTGTGTATGAGTTATGAAGAATGCACAATGTAAAACTTAATTTTGGTGGCAGAAATTACCGTTAAAATACAAAATAAAAATTAAACAAATGAAATGTCAGTGAAAAATTGAGTGGAATTGTGTATACATTGCTGAGAGAACAAATCCAGGTTATGAGCTTTTGGTCTTACCTCTTTTCTCGTCTCCACAGTGTGCTGTTCCTCCTGGCAGCAGCAGTGTGCCTTCCTTGGTGTGACACACAGGTGAGCTCTGCTTTGTAAAGCTGCTCTACTTAGACCTTCATGTTTGACATCTTATTAGAACACAGGGGATGCAGCTTTGACTTGTAAGCTAGGGTGGGATTCCTGCAAAGAAATTGTAAATGTTGCCTCTTGCTGTGCTGTAGTCTCGCTGGTTTTAACGTGTTTGCATCACGGTAAAACCTCTGAGCAGTGCAGACCTGCAGCTTGTCAGTGAAGGTGGTCGCTGGGGAAACCACAGTTTAACTTCCTTCAAGGCTTATAGCAGATCACTTAGATTTGAATTAATTGCAAGTGCTTTCGGTATGTTCCTAAATTAGCTTTGTAATCTACATGCTTCCTGTAGCTACTGGAGAAAGAAAGAAGATACCTCTAGAGAGTGCTTAGTCCAGCAAAGATCTGTTCCTTGGAGGTGCTTTTTCTCTTTTGGAATCCATGGTGTAGATGCTTTAGTTAATATCTGAAGTCAGGTGGGATGAATCTGGGAACTTGTCGGGTTGCATGTGATCAAATGTCACCACCAGAAGTATTGCACCTGCTCTGGCTCCCTTCATAGTCTGTGGTGCAGAGCCAGGAACTTCTGGTCTATAATTCATCTCCCCTGAAAGCAGACGTCTAAAATATGCCAGGTGAACTCGTTTGAATTTTTTAAAAAAATTCCTTTCCATGTGTATTTTTCCCTATTGATTGTGAAGAAAGCCTGCCTTGCTTGGAGGCAGAAGTCTGCTTAAAGCACTTTTCTGGATACTGTGCATTTAGTGAGAGCCCTGGGGAGAGAGTGCTTAGGGGCTGAGAGGGGACAGGAGGCAAGACAAAAACCTTGGTGGTGTTCCTCTGATCCTCTTGCCCCTGCCTGACTGCCAAAACAAGACTAAACGGACAGGGGTCTATATTCTCAGGTTGTTTAAAACAGTGTACATATCTAAAAGAAACAGAGCTATCCTTGCCGGGACTAACCGAGAACCTGGGTAATTGACGTATGCAGATCTCTCAGTGGGACTGGAAAGACTTTAGTCTTCCTCATCTTCTTTAGTTGCCTTCTCTTTCTTTGCAGCACAGCTCCCACTTGCTGTGCTTGCTCTGTGAAGTTAACTGCAGGGAAATGGTGATACGTATGTTTGCATGAACGTGCATTTATTTACGTAGGTGCTCTTTGTTGCAGTTTGATGCAAACGGTTATTTATGGGCCCTAATTCACTTGATCTGTGTTGGTAAGTCATTTTCTTTTGGAAAAATAACTAGAAGGAGTAAATGTGTTGGTGAAGCAAATCAGCTTTAGTATGAAGTTATTGATATTGAAGGTTCTTGATGTAAGAAACTCTTGGAAATAATGAAGCAGCTCAGTAAAGATAAGAAAGTGCATTGCTTTTGTACCTTTATTTTGAAAACAACAACAGAATAGACTAGATATTGCGGTCAGTTAAACATGGATGAGAAAATGCACATACAATTTTAGTCAGCATTAAGCTTTTCTGGGAGTTTTTGATGGTTGTCTACTAAGAGATGCTTCTTTCTGAGGAGAGGAGAAACATGGGAAAAAAAACCCAAAAACAAGCAGTAACTTGTATTTGGAGCTTTATTGCACACACTGATTTTATTTAAAAACTGACAAAAATATTCCAAAATATCGTGGAATATGCTCCCAGAGGAAGGATGTTGAAATGCTGGGGTTTTTTAATGCAATCATATGCATTTTTAAAAAATTTTAACAATGAGTTGCATGACCTGTCAGGTTTTCTGTTGTCCTTTTCAGACTAAACATTGATTTAGTTAGCAAATAATTCTGAAAAGCCAGAAACAATGAGACCCAGAAAATCTGCAGAAAACAAGAGCAGTAATTTTTTACCAGGAGACTGGTGTCTTTTGGAGCATTAGGCTGGATAATAAGGGGCTTGTATTTGGTTCTTAGCTGTCCTGTAGATTTAATGAGTGATTCATTCTTACGTTAAGTCTTGTTTGCAAATTAGGGATAATTCCTTCTTTATTTTATATATTCATACTGTAAAATTGTCAGGGCAGAGGTTATATGTTTATGTTTATTTGTGTCTAGGGAGGTCTAGAGATCCCACTGGAAAATGTTGTTAGCATACAAATAAGAAATAATTTTTTTTTTCCTTTAGGAAATGTTATATGGTAAACATTTGCTCATTCAGATAAAACAAAAAGCTAAGCATTTCTCACTTCAAATGCTTGTTTGCTGTAACAAGCAATGATATTGCTTTGTCAAAGCCAAGAGGTCTCATTTGCGAAGCACTGCTAAGGCACGGAGGTGGAAAGCTGCCTAGAGAGTCTTCAGGAGGCCTCTTCTGTGTGCTTGAAACATGTAGGAAGTGCCAACATAATGTTTATGCTCAAAATGTAGCTTCCCATTTTGCTTGGTTTTGAGTGAAAGTTGTCGATATGACTGGTTTTCTTTTTTTTTTTACCTATGTAATTAGATTTCCTATCAACTAACACACAATTAAGATGCTACAAGAAAGAGCAAACAGATGAACTGACCTATCACACAGTTAATAAAGACAGAGCATTAGTGACAGGACATGTGTTCTACCCTTCCGTTTGTCTAACAGGGGCAGAATTGGGGACGTTACGACATAGTGTTCTACTGGATTTGCTTTTTATGTTCTGGTTTAATTTGTGAATCAAAGAAACCAAACAAAGCCTTGAAGGAAGGGATCTGATAAAATAGAGCCTGAAGCTGTATTGTTCCTTCCTTGAGTGCTCAAAGTTTTTCCCAGAATAGAAATGAGAGCTAACTAAGAAGTGGGTAGGTCAAGAATGGAAAGAACCTGAAGACCCTAGAGGTGAGAGAACCCTAAACAGGAAAGACAGCTCAGAGCCCACACTGTAGGGGTCTGCAGAGATGAACACATCATAGAAGTTACCCGAAAAATGGGGTGGGCTGAAGTACCCATTCTGTGACACTTTCCCGTATGTATTTACACATACTCCTTTGTAGCTGCCATGAGCTAGGAGCTGTCTCTTCTTCAGAAGGACTAGCAGAAACACATAGCATGGCAGTGCTCTGAGACAATAACACTTGGAAAACCATTAGTTTGAAGCAATACGTTCATTTTACTCACGGTTTGGGCATCCTTCGTGCCACGCTGCTAAACTGTAATTCAGAGGGGTTCCATGTCTGCGGGTACCATGGCCACACAAGCTGTCATTTGTCAGAATGATTGCATGTTATGGCAATTACACATGTCGTTTCAATTACAGGGGCTTACAAAGTATTTCATAAGTTAAGGAAACCTGGCTCTTTAAGGTAAAGTGTTTTCATGTTCTTTTAAGAAGAAAGAGATTGCTATCAAAGAGGGTTAGAGACACATCTATGTAGCACCCAGGTAAACTGTAGGGATCTCTGCGTTATCAGCATGAGCTTGGCCGCTCTTGGTTAATCATTAATGACTTACCTTGCACGTGGAGCCTTACTTATTGTTGATAACAATAGCATGTGGTTATTGATAGTTATACTGCTAACTCAAACACTGAATTAGTTTTAAACAGTATATTATCCAAGACTGATGACTCAGTCCTGGAAAAAGAACCCCTGATTACCTGCACAGGTAACAGAGGAAATGTTAGTTTGTGTTAGCCTTGCAGGCTGCATGGTTTGAATCTGTTAGTATCTCTCTTTGCAACACCACCTCAAAAGCATTGAGCAGCTGGTGACTTGCCACAGGACTTGGAGGCTGAGTACTTTAAAAACCTTGAGACCTCGCGCTAATCCCATGTGGTGTTAGAACTTCAGCCAGACAATACTTGTGCTGAAAGCAGGTGACATTACATGTTCACATTGTCTATGATCTGCAGTTGTCTGTATGGATGGAGATCGATATGTTGCCACTGCATATTATGTATATGTACATAGTATTTACACATATAGAATACGGTTAAGCTCATTTATTTTCCATCTCAGTTTAAAGGGTCTAAATTTTAGTCAGTCTCACTTTATCTTCACTTCAAATGGAACTCCCACTGACATAGTAACAACAGAAGTAATGTGCGAATGATGTGTAAATTAATAGGCCAATTAATATATTGATAATAGTTTTGTTATAATGTATATAATTATAATGTGTTAGTATAACTTAAATATACGTTTGTGTCATATATTATTTAATATTAATATAATATAATGTTAGAGTGTTATAATACTTAGAATACACTGATCTCTTATACCAAATGAACTGCAGTACTAAAAGAACACCTCTTTTTCCTTTCCTTCCTCTCCCAGTGATCTGGACCAACAGTACATCAACTATGTATTCAGGTAAAATGAATAAGCCTTTGATACACCATAGCTGGTTTTATATGGTATATGTTTTCATTTTCAACCGTGGCTTGTTTAGGAAACTCATAACTACCACTACTTAAATGTATTTATTTGGCCAGACATTCACTGAAAGAACAGTGCTAAGCTGAATGGCTTAGCAGCTCAATTTTTTTTGGCTCTGGTTATTTGAGGACATGCCAATATATACCTGGGGAGGTAACGAGGTGTTAATTATGAATTTTTTAATCATCATGTGCACAAGTGGTCTATCATTTCCAGAAATAATATTTACAGAGTAACTCCCTGGCAATACCCCTTTTCAGAAAATAAAACTTGTACTAAATTGCCAGAAGGGGAGGTTCTGATTACAAAAGCACGATGTGCAAAGAACATGGGCAGTAACTGATTGTTCAGAGTGCTGTTAGCGGTGGGACTGAGTAATTCAGACTTTCATTTGGTTTTCTGATTTGGAGATAGAAAAGTGGCTTGTAATTTTGTAGTTAGTGAAAGAGCCTGAGTCACTGACCAGACTCCTCTGTGGGGTTTTTTTGTTTGTTTTGGGTTTTTTCGAGAGGTCAATCCTTTCTTCAGAGAGCCATGTAAGTCAGAACTTGTCGGATGTGCATGGCTTCTGCTAGATTTTTGTAAACTTTATTTGACGTAAGGTATATAGAAACTTTACTAGATTTTTTCCCCCATCCATAATCGTATCTTGTATATGTTGATCTCTTTTTTTGGAATGGTAGCTGAAGCTGTATGGGAGCACTGTGGACTATGGATACTAAGTTTTAAGAAAAGGTGGTCAAAAGGAATGAAATCCATAAGTTAGCTCAGGAAGGAGCAGAATGGAGAGCAGAAGTTAGGAATAAGCATAACAGAAGTGAAGTTGTGCTTGTCCATTTGATTAGATGGATGTGTGCTCTTGTCTGACCACATTAAGATCCTTGATAGGAATGTGTCTGGGACACCAGTGTAGGACAGTGCACTTCAATTACCATTTGTCTTGTGAACATCATCAACATTATAATACTGTGTATCTCTTCCTATTTTAGTTCAATCAAATCTCCTATTTCAATAAAGAAGTAACACACACTGTTAGGGAATAGAAAACTTCTGTAACACAGGCCTCTGATTTGTGGTTTATATGATTCCAGTGTCTATTCCCCAGGGTCCCATGCATTAACAAGTATCTGAATATCAGTGTGCTTGAAGTAGGCTCTTGCTAAGTCAGTTGTTGTTTTCCATCTACTACAAAGTGCGAAGCAAGTCAGTTGTACTCAAAGAAGATAGCTGTGTTTATTGGAACTGTTCTGAAGAATTAGTCATGGAACTTACAAGTATGCTGCGATGTGCAGCCATAACCCATGAAGTCTTGAATGAGCTGTACCTATTTGTCTGTATTGAAGGGAGAATTGTGAAACAAGCACTAAAATAAATTGATTTTTCGTTTGGCACCTGTCTGACTATGGCTGTCTGTTGTCATTTTAGTTAAAAACTACATTTGGGCCTTAACCTTTAAAGTCAGATTTTGGCTGAAGGTCTTAATTTTGCAGCTTTGATTGAAAAGTCAGGTCTGGGTTCCCTGCCGTGTTAGTTGATGGTATCCTTTGAAATCTATGAAGCTGTGTCCAGCAGAGAGCAGGAGTTCCACATTACAGGGAGAGCATGGTTATTGATTGAGAGGCTTTTGAAAGGGAGAAACTTCTTGCTAAGGAACTGTGAGGTGCGGTGGTATGTATTTGAAAACTGTTCCTGGTTTTGTGTGTGGTGTTTTTGTTGTTGTTGTTGTTTTAAACCACCAACAACAATAGAATAAAAGCAAAAAAGTGTTACCACAATTGAAGATTTTCATCTTTAAGGATCTCAAAAGTCAGTGTAGCTTGTGAGCTGATGGTGCAAAGCAATTGTGCAAAGGTGGCTTAGAAGAGGTAGAAGACTGGATGCTTATTTGTTTGTCTTGGGTCTGTGGATATCTGTATGTCTGTATGTATCTATGTATGTATAGGTTTCTATGTGTTAGATAGGCTTGTGGTCCATATCATTTGGACCTCATCTTATCTAGGGAAAACAAACAGTACCATGGGCAATGGGATAAGTGACATCTGATTTCTTTTAGAGTTTTGTTTTGTCATAATAGCGGATGATGTTTGAAAGGGTGTGAAATTTGGCAGAAGCTCTCTTCTTGTTTGCCACCTCCATGATGTGCCCGTGCTGGGAAGGTCCTCCAGTGTTGCATGGGGCCGAAATCTCTGCTGCAGAAGGCACTGGCAGGGTTTGTCTCTTTGTGAGACCTCTTGGAGATGATTGCCCCTTCCCAGATTTGGATGAATCTGGTCAGCATGTTTGAGAGCTATGTAGAGCTATATATGTATGTGTACACACAGCTTTATTGCACAAGCTTCATTTCTGTAGAAAACAGTCAAAAGTATATTTAAATCACACTGAGTAGAAGGCATTTTACTCTGAACGTTCTCTGAATGAGGGTTCATGGGCAATTCTGATTCAGAATTACTATAAATGTGTATTTATTTCTGTCAGAGGGTACCCAGCTCTAATTTTTTGTGATTTAGCAGGTATTAAGATATATGCTGCTTCCGTTGTTCAGGGCTTCTGGAGGACCGTTTCAGCTGTGACAGCATCCCGGTTCTACCTCCAGAACAGGACAGTCTAATGTGTACAGGTGGTCTTGTCTCTATGAGTATGATTCTGTGATTTATGGAGGAACTTGCTAAGGTGATATCAGTGCAACTTGCTCCTCTTAGCACTATTATCAATAGGCCTTTATATAGATCCTTATTTCTAACCTAGATCAGACAGCTGGCTGTGTGGGGAGAAGAAAGCAGCTGTGCAGGCTCAGCCAGATGGTGTTTAGAATCATAAATCATAGAATCATTTAGGTTGGAAAAGACCATTAATATCGTTGAGTCCTACTGTAAACCTAACACTACCAAGTCCATCACTGAACCACGTCCCTAAGCATCATGTCTACACGTCTTTTAAACACCTCCAGGGATGGTGACTCAACCACTTCCCTGGGCAGCCTGTTCCAACGCCTGACAACCCGTTCCGTGAGGAAATTTTTCCTAATATGTAGGTAAATATAGGAAAATTTATAGTTTCTTTTACAATAGAGGTTGTTCAAAACGTCTGTTTGGTGTGGAAGCACAGTTGTACTCTCAGTGTAGAGATTGCCTAGATAGAGCAGGTTAAAAGTTCTGCCCCAAGCTACCGGGTGCTAGAATGTACCAATATGTTAGATCAAAAAAATATATATTTAGATTAAAAATAAACATTAACTGCATTTGCTCTGTTGGCCACTTCCGGAGGTGCAACTGAAATTAGCAAAGTCTCCTAACAGACACTGTTGCACACTGTTCCTTGGTTTAAAATCTGGAATGATTTGGGACGGGAGAACATCTTGAGCAAATGTACGTTACTGGGATCTTTCCAGAACCAAACAGATCTGAACAAATATTTGCTGATGTTGAAAGTGCGGCGTTCTTCTCACTTCATCACTTACAGCGTGATTATTCAATGGCTTTTATAAAGGGAGCCAGAGCAGGAACAAGTGTAGGAGGGACAGCAGAGCTGTGCCATGCAGCAATGGGAGGGGTGATGGTGCTTCTCAGTGCCCAACCCTCTCCTGTTCATCCGTCCCCCTTGTGTTTAAGGACATGGGGCAGGAAGGAGGAGGAAGAAAAAGAGGGAAATGTGCTTCCAAGCATCTCCATCTAGTCCTTCAGTGTTGTTCCTACTGCAGCATTGTATTTCCCTGTGCTCTGATTTCTGCATTGGTGTTCTACTTCCTAGTGGTTTTACCAGTAATCTCGCATTTTCTTTCATTCTGTTCTAGTCCCCCACTTTTTATTAGGGAGGGAGCCAGATTTCTCCCCCGTAGCAAGCTGGCAAGGGGTAGTGTGTCTGCCTGGCACATTGAGGGATACATAATGTATCTTAGAAGTGGGTCGCAGCTCATCTTGGGCTTTCTCTTGTGCTGAGGCAGGTAGAGATATTTTACTTCTTGTGGAGAACCTGGAAGAAACATCCCAGCATCTGTTGCTGTCTGAAATTTGTTCACAAAAGTGTACTATATAGCCTAGCAGTGACTGGTGAGGAGAAAACAAAGACAGCGGGAGAGTTTCAAATGGTGAATAAATGGCACTGACAAAGGTGTGCGGTAAAGGCTCTACTCTATGCAGCTAAACTACATCTGGCTTCTGGAAGAGCTGCTAATCTGTCACTTTTGTGAATTAAAAAAGCTGCAGTAAATTTTCTGCAATAGGGAAGGGTAGCTTTGCAGGCATAAATTGCTGTTCTTGCTAACAAAACCTCTTTTTAGCCAGAAAGAAAACCACGAGTGACCCAGCCCTCAGTATTGAGTACAGGGAAAAAGAGAGGAGCAGAGAAATCTGGCACAGGGATTTCTGTTTTTCCTGCAGCCTGATGTCCAAGCTGTCCTGCTTGAAACCTCTGAATCCCTAATCTGGTTTTACAACATCATCATGTCTTTTCTACTGATGTTCTGTTCAGAGCAGAGTTACAGTACAGCTTTAATGCCATCTAACCCATTTGTCTTAACCTGCCACTTCACAAAGGTTTTGTTTGCCTCCTATATTTTCTTTGGATTGAGGCCTGGGATGTCTGCTAGGGTTATCAATTCCTCTTGGTTGCAGAAGGAAGTTTCTCTCTGAGCGTTTCCCAGTCTCACTTTTTTTTTTTTTGGTCTAAAAATTAATAATGCAAAAAAGAAAAAGTGGATAAAACATGGCTTAGTCATAATTCTCATCACTGTTGATACAGTTTCACTTGACCTGCCAGTCTCCTTTTTTCTCTGATATTCACTCAAAAGCAATAGACCTTTGCTGCTTTTCTTTCTTTACCAGGAAAACTGAGGAATTGGGTCTGTTTGTTGTTAATTCCTCTTGGCATCTCATGCAGGAAGAATGTGTGTGTGTGGGGAGGAGGGGCGGGGGGGAATTCCTACTGTAAGTGATCTGCTTTGCCTCGTTTAATGTCTTTGTGATAACCACGTCTTTCAAAAACATATATAAATATTGACAATGTGACCATACTGTACCAGCTGATGCCTTTTAAAAACATTGTATAAAACATTAAGCCTCAAATTCTTGCCTGTCTCTCAATCATGAACCAGATCATAGAATCATATAGTTTGGGTTGCAAGGGACCTTCAAAGGTCATCTAGTCCAGCCCCCTGCAATGAGCAGGGACATCTTCAACCAGATCAGGTTGCTCAGAGCCCCATCCAGCCTGACCTTGAGTGTCTCCAGGGATGGGGCATCTACCACCTCTCTGGGTAACCTGGGCCTGTGTTTCACCACCTTCAGTGTAAAAAATTTTTTCTGCATGCCTGGCCTGGATCTCCCATCCTTTAGTTTAACACCACTACCCCGTGTCCTGTCACAGCCGTCCCTGCAAAAACGTCTGTCCCCATCTTTCTTATCGGCCCCTTTTAACTACTGAAAGGCTGCAATAAGGTCTCCCTGGAGCCTTCTCCAGGCTGAGAAGTTGCCTCCTTTGGCCTGTGGTCTTCCACACCTGATTTCGGTGACAAGCTTTCCCCCAAGACTTCTTTGGCCGTGGGATTTCCATGCGTTGCAGTTCCTTTTGCTACTGGCACCTCTGCAAAAGGCACTGGGATTCACCAAAGCATGCCGAGGGCAGGCCGCTGTGCACAGTAGCCCCATCACGTAGAGAACTGGGACCAGCTGAGAGCGAGCAGGCTTGGGAACAGCAGCTGTGTTAAAGGTGTAGAAAAGGGAGTTTGCTTGCTATGAGCACCACACTGATGTTGCTGTACTGCTGCAGGTAGCTCATTTACAGCAAGTTCAGCTTTCTAGCCATAGCCTTGTGTGCTGCGAACCACCTCCAGCTCTTCCTCTGCCTTCACTTTGCCTTGTGCAGGCTTCCCTTCCTCCGCGGGCTGGGCTGGCACTTCACTGCCATTACTGGGCCTAGTGAACTGTGAGAATCACTGGCAATTACCCAGGAAAAGTTGCCTAGCTTTAGCATTCATAACTTGAATGAATGTCTTTTTACCTTTGTAAGTAAGTACAGTGTTTGCTACTTAGCACGTAGCAACCTCTCCAGATACTCCTTTCTCCTTCTCCCTCTTGCCCTTTGTGTTTGTCATGGACGTGTGTTGTTGCTAATGAGAGGAAGCTGTAGCTCTGATTTGAAGACTTGCAGAGCTGTAGCTGTGATTTGAAGACTTCTCCCACCTTACAGTGCCTCAGAATATGTTTCTGTAGCCTTCTAACCATGGAAAAAACAAGGAATGAAAAACTTTTTGGGGCGAGGGGTAAAAATCAGAAATTTACCAGAAGAACTGGTAGCACTGAAAAAGGCTCTGTACAGCCTCTACCACAAACTCAGAAGGTGGAGTTTTTGTAGGACCTCAAAAACTTTAAGTGATACTTCAGGCAAAGAACTGGTCCCAGCTCGTTTTCTTGTTCACTTGTACCTTTCTGAAACATGTGCAGCATTTGGGCTGGTACTTGGTTTTATTTTAATGTGTTTTTAAAAATTTGTGTAATTGCAGCATTTGTCCTTTCTCTGACGTTTGGGGCATGAATGTGCAGTTAATGGACAATCACACACATAAGACTCGGTATTTGACTCTTACATGCACATCCCTATGAAGTGGACATTGGTATGCACACAGCTGACATTAATCCTCGGACAGAGAGACGCTGAAGTCTAGACAGAAGTACAGTTCTCTATAGATTGTGGCTTGGTAGTGTCACCAGCTGGCTAAACAGCAAGTGGGTCTGTTACAAAGGACTTGGGGATAGCAGTGAGTGCTGGGGTCTATATGAGGCAGTATTGCATGCTCATGGCAAATTAAGGCAAACCATGTACTGGGCTACATGAGAAGGAGCGTGGCCATCAGGTTGGGAGAAGTTATTGTAAGCATTGCTGAGGCTGCAGCTGGAATAGTCTATTCAGTTTGGGGGCTCCCAGTTCAAGAAAGATGCTGAGAAATTCGAGATCTAGCAGAGAGCCACTGGCGTTGTTAGGGACTTGGAGCACATGGCTACTGCAAGGAATGTTTGAAGGAGCTCGTCTTGTGGAGACTG
This sequence comes from Pampusana beccarii, assembly GCA_013399365.1. Classification (NCBI taxonomy): domain Eukaryota; kingdom Metazoa; phylum Chordata; class Aves; order Columbiformes; family Columbidae; genus Pampusana; species Pampusana beccarii. The sequence goes on from VWYH01000603.1 coordinate 2,644,197, forward strand.
AGGTGCAGCCTGACAGCTGCCTACACCTTCTTGAAAGGGAGCTGCAAAGATAACAGAGCCAAACTTTTCTAAAGAGTGGTAGATGGTATGACATGGAACAACAACCACAGATTGCAGTTTTGGTGGTTTAGAGATGGGACATCAGGAAAAACTTCTTCACTAGGAGGGTGGGGTGGCTCTAAGACAAGTTACCCAGAGAGGTGTGGAATCTCCAAGCTGGGAGATATTTGGGACCTGGCTTTTTGACACAGAGCCACAGATGACATGATCATATATATTAGTGATAGTCCTGCTTTAAGTGAGAGCTTGTGTTAGGTGACGCCAGAGATTCCTTTCCACACAACCTTTTTTTTAATTTATACTTATGCCTCAGATGTTCTACTTAACTGGGAAAAGTTTCACCATGAAAAAAAAAACAAGCACAGAGCTGTCAATTTATAATGTTCAAGTTATGTCATAAATTCTGTAGTATGCAATTAATCTTTTTTTATTTTTCAGTGTGGTGCTGTTGGCATCTGCATCACATCCAGCAGGTAAAGTGGACTAAGTTTTTCCTTTTTTATGTTTCCATATTGCCTTTCCTTTCCATGCGTGTTTTCAGAGGCCAAACTCTGTAGGACTTTAGCCCTGGAATTCAACAAGAATACGAGCAATAATATGATATCCTGTAGGAAGAGAAGGGTCTATAACACTGTGTAAATTGCATGATGTTTACTAATACCTTTCTTTGCTGCCCTTTTCAAAGAAGCAGCACGAGACCGACAACAAAGAACAGCCTAGGTGGTGCATGGTAAAGAACAAAGATTCCCTAGGTGGATATGTCCTCTTCAGAGCAGCGTCTCAGCAGTCCATTGCTCTCAATGCTATGCAGAGATTGCATTTTATTGCTTTCATAGGATGTATTCCATCACAGGATTTGAACTAGCAACAGATCAAAGGCTAAAAATGGAGAAATTGAATATTTGATGATGGTTAATATTCCTATCGTACTGGTGTTTAAATAGTTGGAAGGATAAAGATTGTCTGTTGCTTTCACTAGACATTTGCTCAGTCAGAAAAACAAAAGGAGGAAGCATTTAAATAAGCATAAATTCCGCCTTTTGCCTGGTGGTACATATTGTGTATATAGCATTCCCCCACCAGTATAGACAACATGTTAATCAAAATAGTCCTGCATTTCAAAAAGTGAAAGATGGAGCTTCCTCTGAATCTGTAGAGCCTGAAGGCTCCTGAGAATTGTTGTTACCAGGAACAGCTGGGGCTCAGGTTCCTGGAAATGCAAGTACTCGAGAGCTCTGCTTGGATCTGGGGGAACTTTTTTAAACCTCTCGACTTGCTTGGTGTGAGAGAGTTCAAATGCCAGAAGGGGAAGCAGCCAACATATGTCTGTGTTTCCTGTTGCTTCAGTAGGAACTATCACGAGCTCTGTAATATAATAAGCCCATATGATGTATGTCTATCCACTGGCAACTGTTGCTTAAGCAGGATCTTTGTACACTAGCAAAGAACACCCTTATGTATCCCTTTACCCTTTTTCAACCAAAGGCAGGAGCTGGCTAGAAGCAAGGTCAGAGAGAAATCATTAAACACACTAGAAATGTGGAAACCATCATAAATGAAAAGTCAACCAGCTGTAAACGCTCAAAGGAATGTTAAACTAGTGATGTTCATTTAATTGCTGTTCCCTTGCTTGTAAGACAGGGTAATTTTTTTTCTTCTGTGTTCCACGGTATGTGTTGCTTTGTCCCTCAGGTGATCTCTTCAGTGCCTTGGACTTCCCATTCCTGTATTTCTACAGGTTTCATAGCAGCTGCTGTGCCAGGTAACCTCTCTGTAACAGGCCAGATGAATGTTTTCAAAATAAGAGATCCTGTTGACTTCTAACCTTGACTCTCAGTTAAAAATTTTGGAGCATGCAAAACCTTGGCTATACTAGTCTCTGCTGGCATAAGCCAGTAAAACTGCAGATAGGATATATCTGTGTGTATGTGCGGATATGCATTTGAAGGCCAGAGATTCAAATGTGCTGGAAGTATATGTGTTTAATTGAGTGACTGCATTCTGACCAGGAGAATTCCCAGTCACCAGTAAAATATTTTTTACCTAATGTAGCAAAGCATTGCTAAATAGCATCTCTCAAAAGCCTCTGAAGTCGGATTAGCCCCTGTAAAACTTGCTGTTTGCAGTGATTACAAAGTATTAGTCTTCAACAGTACATGGGTGTACATGGATTTATTTGCCTGTACATCTTGTTATTTGGCAGAATGCTTTTTTGGGGTAAAAGGGAAAAGCTTTAACAAGCATTGCTTTATTTTGAGTAGCAAAAGTTCACTGCCCAATAGTGTAATTCTCAAAGGACAATGTAAGTATGTTTTCTGTAGATCTTAATTATCTCAAAAAATTTATTCCTGTCTTTCCTCTCCAGTTTTTTGCCAAATGGAATTATTTTCCTCTTAGAGGGGAAAAAATATTTTTCATGCTAACTGTTGGCAAAAATATTTCCTGATTGTTAGGGATTTTCTTAATTGTATCTGGATTTTCCATTAAAAGAGGATATTAAAAATTATTGTTAAATAATTTCCCTGCGTACATAGTTTTTTGGTATGAAAGTGGCTTTTTTTCAAGGGTGGACTATCCATGCTACAAGTAACTTGCAGTTAGGTATTAGTGAATAAGTTGTTCCACGGTAGGTAGGTGAAATCTGTTTCTTCTTGAAGGCAAGGTCTAACTGCAGGTGCTAGTGGATATCTGTCTAGCCCAGATGCTCTTCCTTTTTACTCTGTAATTTTACCACTGTTGTAGCTTCCCATTTCTATTTCAGTTGCCCCAGCTTTAGTACATGTATGGTGGATAGCACTGTACACTTCCACAAGTGGAAAGGAATAGTTAGATGGAGAAACAAGCATCTCAGTTGCTCTCCTGTGTCGTGTAATCTAGTGACTTTGTAGATGTAAAGGATTTTGGAGGAAAATCTATACAATGTAAAGTAAAGGTAACTGATGCAGCTAAATTTAATATCTGTGCAGAATGTCTGAAGCATTAGTAATAAGGTGTGAAGTGCTCAATTTATTGAATGAAGCATTAATAAACCCATATTAATTGTGACATCAGTATTTCAGGTGTTATAATTTGCCATTTCACTTTTTATCTCTGAATTACACTAAATGGCTTCAAATCACTCTGACTAAAAGCCCTTTTCAACAGGGCAAAAGATGTGGAACAAACTTAAGCCAACTCTCAAAAGTTTGGGCAATGCTGCTTCACTGAACTCACTGATTTCTCAGAGCGGAATGTGCTGTTGTTCAGCACTTCATCCTCTGCACCATGGAGCTAAATTTGGGCCTTATCTTTTATCAATAAAGCAGCATCTGCTTTCTTGGCTCTGGGCACAGCGGATGGTCCTTTGAGGTCTCCTGTTATGGCTCAGTGTATGAGACTCTTGTACCTCCCGCTTCTGGGCAGTTATCTTACCCCGCTATGGTGTATCAAAACCACCTGTACTGACATGTGGCTGAGATGCAACTTTTTTTTTGTTTGAAACAACATCCAGAGCCAAAGCTTGTAACCTCTGTGAGGTGTGGAGCAGAGTTTCCTTAAGAGTAGTCTTGGCTACAGGAGCACTGGGGACTGCTGTCCTATATGACTTGAGAATCAAAATTCACTTAATCGTCAGCAGAGAGCTTTGTAGTATGCTGTTCCCAGCATTACTGAGTCATCTGTCTATTTGTTATACAGTAGAAATGTATTTGACTTCCTAACTGGAGTTTAGGCTTCATGAAGTTTGAACAGCTTGAAAGCTTCAGGCAGAAACTTTCCAGGGGTTATTTTTTCAATTCGAAGCTCTGTGGAGGTTGAAGTTGAGTGAGTTGCCAGACATGTGTGGCTCCTGTTGAAATTAGCAGTGCCTTTATTCAGAGCCATTTCAATGCCTGAAGTTAGTATTTCACCTCATTTTTCCAACAGTGTCTTCTTTTCTGATTATGCAAGTGTATTAGAGGCCAGCCGTAAGAGTGTCAGACTACTCAGACTCCAGAACAAAACCTGAGATAGACTAGACATAATGTAACCTCTTTGTCCACCAACTTTCTTTCTCCAAGTGGGTTTAACACTGCTTGAAGGGTGACTGTTCAGTCCTGGGTTAGGAAAACCAAGATGCTTGTAAGAGGTTGCTTAGTTGAAATTAAGAGACTTTATTAACAAGCTTTCCCCATCCCTTGCAGTGGACTGTTGGGATTCTTTCTGATGTTGCACACAGTGAAGCTAAAAAGCAGCACAACCTCAGGGCAATATGCAGCATGGATTTTCCTTGCAAAGGTAAGAGAAAGGATGTCACAGAAACACAGTGGATCTGTGCTTCTCCCAGGAGAACTGAGGAATTTCTGCATCTCTCTATTTTCCATTGTGATTCCTGTGTGATGCTCCTAGGGCCTGTCGGTGCAACCTGCATGTAGAGTTGAGGTGACAAATATCAGGTGCATAATAGGCCAGGATCATTTGCTGAGGTGAAATGCTGTATATAGGCTGAGTTAAATGGAGCTGGGCTGATTATTGCAGCTAAGGATTTGGCCTGCTGAATCCCGGTAATACAAATCTATACTTTCCAAAGGTGTTTTGGAGAAGAATACTCCTCCTGAGAGTGTGTGCACCAGCTGTTGTTTCCAGTGTGTCTTCCCAGAGGCAAGAGTTAAAACTAGTTCCCTGAAGTTCAGTACTAACAAGGCTCTTGACAGTATCTCCCGCACTGTTCTTACGTCCAATTTAGATTGTTACAGTCTGGATGGATGGACAATTAGATGGGTGAATAAATGGTTCAATGATCAGGCTCAGAAGATAGAGGTTAACGATTCCTACTCTAACTGGAGGCTTGTGACAACTGGAGTAGCACAGGGGCCTGTCATGGGTCACCTCCTGTTTAACATCTTTATTGAAGAATTGGAGGTTATAAGAGTGCACTCACATTTGCAAAGGACGCCGAACTGGGAGGATCAGTCTGTAGCACTGAAGGGCAAGGTTGCCTTCCAGAGGGACCTGGCCAGGCCAACAGAATGGGGCAACAGAAATCTCACAAAATTCAGCAAGGATAGATGTGAATCCCTATACATGGAAAGGAAGAGCCCTTGGCAATGATATAGGCTGGGGACTGGATGGCTGGGAAGCAGCTCTGCAGAAAAGGACCTGCGGATTTTGGTAGACAGGAAGCCGGACATGAGCCAGCAGTGTGCCCTGGCAGCTACGAAGACCAAACATATACTGGGTTGTGCTAACAGTAGCGTAGGCAGTAAATTCGTGGAAATGATCGTGCCTCTCTACTCAGCACTTGTTAGACCAGATCTGGAATAGGGAGCCTTGTTTTAGGCGCCTCTATACCAGGAAGAGGTTGATAAACTGGAGCAAGTTTGGCAGAGGGCAGCCGAGAAAATCGGGGGTTGGAGCACTTTCCTTGTGAGGAGCGGAGAGAGACAGCTTTGGGAGCACCTAACAGACAGCAGCCACCCAGTAGCTATGGAGAAGTTATCAAGACAGATCCAGCTTCTTTACAGTGGTGCATGGTGAGGGGGGGGATGAAGGATTAAGTGTGAGCTGAAACAAGAGAGCTTCAGATTTGGTATAAGGAAAAACTTTTTCACCTCAAGAATGAGTCGGGCAGGGACACAGGTTGTCCAGGGAGGCTGTGCAGTCTCCAGCTTTGAACATTTTCAAGACTCAACTGGACAAAGCCCTGAGCAACCCAGTCTGACCTCCTGCAGTCCATTCCTACTGGAATTATCTTGTGATCTGTGGATCTAGGGTTTGGCTCTGCTTGATTTAAGTTATTAACTGCTCATTTGTTAAATTATCAGTGGTAACTGCAGTCAGATCTTGTCAGACTCCTTTTCTTTGGTTAGATTTTACTTTGTTTCATCACTCTCAGCTAAGTCATCTGGAAACCACAACCTTCCCTTGTGGTTTGTGATCACAGCTTTCCTACTACAGTGAATGGAGCTCCTACCTTACGGAAAAAAAAAAAAAAGACGACTTGCATAATATGCTTGTTTAGAAACTGTAGTCAAATGAGTTTTTGGTTTTTCTGGGGAAAACAAGAAGGGAGTGATATGCCTCATTTTGTGCTTTGCAAGCTGTTCCACACTGTACAAGTCACATAGAGTTTCTCACCAGTTTGAATTTCTTCCAAACATTCTGACTCTGCAGATTTTAGTACCTTAGCTTTCTTCTTGCTCCTTGGTAGCAAGTCAGCTGATCTAAAGCTTGTTCTTGCATCTTTTATTTTCTTTTTTAACATTCTGTGTTGGAGATGGGAATAGCTGGCTCTGCTAGTAGGTATTGTGAATAAGGAGAAATGGTTCTACATGTGGTATTTATGATCTATCCAAAAAAAAAGCAGGCAAAGATGTGTTGTGAAATATATTTTAAGTAGATTTGGGTGCTTCCCGGTTGAAGTGGATCAGAGCCACAAAGTCTGGCCAAGATCAAAGCTTTTCCAAAGTTCAAGAGTTTCTAGATTTGTGGGGTTTTGGCCAATTCTAGACTTAAATTAGGCAAAGTTTGTTCTGGCCACTGTTATCAATGAAATTATATGCCTTTATACCAAGTAAAGATTTGTCCCTGTGTCACTATGATAATTTAATCTGTTCTTCAGCCTTAAACATCTCTGTTTGTTAATGTGCATGGTTTAATTATCTTGCTTAGGAAGGTTTTTGTAACAGGGCGAGTTAGTCCTTTTCCCATTGTAGCTTCTAACCCAGTGCTCAAATTTTATGTCTTGAATAAGTAATAGGGACATGAGGTCTGTGGCACTAGTCGTTTTATCAAAACTAGCAGTGTCTCTAGTGTTTTTCACTAGTGTTTTAAAGCTTGCTATAGGAGTGATTTCAGGGCTCTGTCATACCCATCTGAGGCAGTATGAGGAACATGGAGGAACTGCTGCTCCAAGTGATTTTGGAGTAGAAGTTAGTGAATGCTTGAAAAATTCAGGAACACTATACATCAGTTTTAGAATGGGGATCAAAAGAAACTGCAGAAACAGATACAGAAAGGCAGAAAGCAAGAGCTGAACTGGAGCTTGTCTACAAGGGTAAGGGCTGATCTACCAGCTCCTACAAAATTCTCACAGTGTATCTTTTAACTATAAGGAACCATAAATTTACATATGGGGTAGTTAGGAAGAGTCCTGTCTGTCTAATCACTAATGCTGCTTCTTTTAGGTCTTTGGAAGTGTTAAAAATACACATTGATCCAGCCCAACACTGCCTGGGTATGAGAGCTGTCTCGGTCACATCTTAAGTCATCATAGATGCAGAAAAGCAGTATTTAACTCGTACTGTAAAAATCTGTTTAAATCCGAGTGTGTGACTCTCTTTAAAAAAAAAAAAGGAAAAAGAAAATAAGGAAGTTAATGTGGATAAACGATAAAGACAGAAACTATTTGGATCTGCACTTGCAGAATGAGATCCAGTGGAAAAAAAAAAATTCTGGTCATAACACTGGCTTTGTGTTCCCACATGAGCATTTTTTTTAGGTTGAGTAGTGCCCTAGATCATCCTCTTAATCTCTCAGACTGACTGAAGTTTTCACCAGCAGTTGGAAAGGAGCAGCATATGAGGCCAGAATATGTTTGTCTTGCAAATGAGCCAAGAAAGGAGAAGGCTTCAGTCCTCGGACAGCAGTGGGGGTCTCTCGGGAGGTGCAGAGAATCAGAGAATCTGTTTTCCATTTGGATGCTTTGTACCTATGTGACTGAGCTGGGACTGAGATCGTTGCCACCACTTCACTTCTTGTTAAGTGCCGATAGACCAATAAACTAACCATGAGATCTGATCGGGCCTGCTTTGCAGATTCAAGGCGATGTTCTTTGTGAAGCCCACATATTTGGCCTCCCTGCCCTCTAATTTTTCATTCACTTAAAAACTGGAGCTGGGTCGTAACTTGTTTTTATGATACTTACTTTGACTGCAGCAAGTTAATCATTGTATGAGGTTTTTAAATTCTTCCCCATAATGATTTCTGACAGCTTTCGTGTCAAAGCGTTGCTTTGTGCAGAGGCAGATGAAGCACAGGTTTCATCTGTGTATGTAGCCCTGTGTGGTATTTATAGTGACACATGCTCTCTGCACTTTTGCTGTGAAAGCAAATAGTGTGTGTGTTAGTCACATCTGTATAGATATTTGAGAAATGCCAAAAAATCACTAAAGCGATCTGTAAAACAAACAAACAAAAAGCTTTTAAGAAGCCCAAGAAATATGGAATGCTTTGTCGTAGCCTTGCATAGATTTAATCCCCAGAAGAGCAAGGAGTTGAAACTGTACTGAGATTTCTTGTTTTAATTTGAAAGTTGTTCTAGTGTCATGGGTCACGTACTGGAAAGAAAAACTGGACGTGCTCGTATATACAGACAGAAGCATCTGGTGAGAATGCTAATGAGCTATAACAGTGCTGTCAGTGAGTTTGTTTAGATTAAGGCTGCCAATCTATATCTGGTGTTGAAACCCACTAGTGTTTCTAAAAGCTAAGCAGCAGAAATAATTTAAATCATGAATAGAAGAGGAAAATGGTATTTCAGAATATTCCTCCAAGATATTGTTTACTTACGAATTCATACTCCTGTATCATGTTTAGTGTTGTCCCAATAAACTTGTAGTAGGGAATTCAGGTTGTTTCCAATAGGAACTTATTGAGACAGCTTGTTATAAAGAGGAAGAATATACAGGAAGGTCAGTGGAATGTGGATTTTGAATTCGCTCTTCCTCTTAGCTCTGAAGAACTGAAGTTGCATTGGATTTTACACTGATTTTCTTATGCATTGGTTGGAGGAAAATTTAGATTAATCTGAGCAGGAGTGTGCAGCCCTTTTCCCTATGGCCATGCCCTGCACTGTTATGTACTCTAGTGTAGCTGAATAGTGTTGGAGGCTCCCTGATACATAAAAGCATCCCCTGGCAGCTGCTTTGCTTCCTGGTTTGTTAACTTTAGAAGTGTTTGTCCCTGGTTACCCTGTGTTTAATGTTGGCTACCAGACATTGCGAAAGTACTTTTGCAGAAGCATCTGAAAGAGTATCTTATCTATGGCTCCTATGTACCTAACTGTAGCCCACTGTACTTATACCCCAGCAGTTTTAGTCCTCTCCCAAAGAACAGGGCAGCTCTTCAGAATGACTCCTGTAGTCTTTGATTTCATGTTTTGTGTCTGTATATCTACTTCTTTGGTCCCCATGGTGTCTTGAAGAGAATGGATAGATTAAATCCATCTTCATGTCAGTGCAAAAAAAATGGATTATATCCCTCTTAAAGACTGGAAAAGCACTGATGTTTTTTATTAAAGCAGAAATTATCTTTTTTTTTTTTTTTTTGGCTTCTCATAAAATGGACAGGCCACAACTGCAAGTCTTCTGGGGCTCCTAGCCTGGTTATGCTCACTGCACCTCCCTCCACAGATAGCAGTTCACATGAGAATTTTATCTGCTCTAATTCCGGGGGCAAACCAACCAAGAGAAATAAAATAAATTCATGTTTTTCCACATTTTTGCAGTCTTAAAGCCTCTGCTAAACCATGCACTCCTATTCGTGTATCTCTTAATTCCTCTCTCACTGTTGCTTATTATGTAAGTGCTATAAAATATTCTGGTCCAGAATGTCAGTTCTTTACTTCTGGCAATGGCTGTTTACTGGCAGAAATAAGTGCCACTCTAAAAGATTCGTGCCATTGATACCTTCTGAAGCAAATAGCTCTTCTTGTTCATCTCTGCCCTAATAGGAAAGGATTCTGGATTAAGAAAACTGTTTAAAATTTATATATATATATATCGTAACCAGAAGAAGAATGTATTTGGTTGTTTTGCACTTGCTCACTTGGTAATGTTGTAGACTGAAGTACTGTCATCTTTGCATGCTGTTGTGCTCAGGCAAAAGTGACAGGGAGACTCTTGGCTGAAAATCACATTGCTTTCTTGGCTTAGACCTCCTAAAGCTTTATGCAGAAATGTCATAAACTCCCACTGGAGTTCATAAACACAGTGCGTTTGCATTCAGCAAAGATCCTACCCCCCGTGTACAAGGCTGTCTCACGATCTGTGCTCACCCAACCTGGAAAAACTCTGCAAACCTGGAAAAACTACAAGTCAAGGCCCTGGGAGAGGGGGAGAATCGTATTAGAGACCTGACCAGACTCTGCTAGTAGGTGTTCTCTGTGGCACCAGTGTGGTTTGAACTTTGTCTCTAATCTGAGAGATGGAGTTTCCATGACCCTGAAGCTTTCAAATGTGCCAAGAGGGGTTCTTAAAAGCAGAAGTGATCTTCTTCCATCTATGCACCTTGGGTACTCACGTGCATGTGGATATGCACACACGTATGCATAAAGATAATTAAAAATGGTTAAAAATCCTTACGGATTTGTGGTTGGTCCTCACTGTGTGAAATACGCATATTTGTTCTTGAGGCATACATCTGATTCCTGTGAGTCACCATGGGGACTATGCAAATACCTTGGAAAAGAAAATGTTTTCCTCAGCTGAGCTTGACAAGCAGATAAGGCAAACAGTGTGCTCTTAACTGTGCCTTAAGGGTCTAGAAAAAAGACCAGTTGCTGAAACCTTAGAAGTGTAGGGTTTTGGGTAGTTTCCATGGAGACAGCCTGGTAGTTATGTTGTAGCATCCAACACTAATTACACCATATAATTGTTGGGAAGACCAGTCTCCATAACAACTCCTTTGTGTGCTACATGACCACTAAGCTAAGTGTCGTGGGCTCCCTGGGGGCACTAATGGAATTTAAGGAAACTGTCTCTTAAGAATAGCAGAGGCTCGTTGGAGATTTTGGATCTCCAGGTAGTGGAAAATTTTAACATGTATCTTAAGAGGTGTTGTATAAGGGCTGCAGTTGTGTATCCATTGAAAATGGCAGCTACACAGCTTTTGAGTGTGACATGGTCACACAAATAAGCACATAAAGTTATGTGTTGCAGCTTGGGGGTGGTATTACAGCAGGATTTTCATCTGTGCTCCGTATAATAAATCCAGCCTCAGAAGACATTAATTGATAGATTGAGCCCTAAGGGATGCTCTGAATTAGTTTTGTTTCCTTTTATCCATCATGATATCCATTTGAAGTGCATCTTATACATTTGGTGTTGTCATTCTCTTGAACATAAAGCTCACTACAGAACCATTAATTTAGAATATCTCTTTGGAAGGTACTTTTTCACCCCTACCCTTGACAAACTGTCTCTATATACTTGACAGTAGAAAATGACAGTTTAAAAGCAGATTTTGTCATCTCTTAACAGAATTTCGAATTGCAGAGGGTGCAGGATCATTGGTTCCTCTGCATAATAGATTCCAAGTCTCCTGTGTGTTTATTTGGTCTCCTGGAGTTGCTTGCATATGGAGACCTGAGGCTGGGAGATAAATCAGAAGCGTGACAAAGACAAAAGAATGAGGACTCTTTTGGAAATAGTTTCCATTGCTAATGTGGTGATGTAAATGCCAAAATCATATGGGAGAACTGTGCACTATATATAATAACATACTGATGTAGAAGGTTTCAAAGCTAGCTAAGGCTAGGCTTCCATTTTTGGAGCAAAAATAGCCATGTTCTTCTCCCTTACTCATTCCCTGTTCTTTTCAGGATCTGGCTCGCTGGCTGCCTTTTTGATTCTTAAAAACTTCCATGGGTGAAATGTCTCCAGGCTGCCTCACAAAGCTTGGGCTTTCTTCAGAACCTCCTCATGTTAGTGAGCTGCTGCTGTCTGAAACGGGTCTCCCAGTCGTTCTCTTGCTCTCCCTCCCCAACTCAGAACCAATCTTTGCAAAATCTCGAGTGCATCCATTTTTCAATCGCCCTCTGTACAACTCTTTAAGGATTAGATTTTGACTTTCAACGAAAGTCAGCAAACAGCCACAGGGCTCTGGAGGAGGCAGACTGAACGGCTTATGTCCCGTCCCTAGAATATGTGGTGCTCAGGGAAATCACGTAGGCTTCAAACAGTCTCAGGAGATGACCATGAGCTGTCCTTGCCCTATCCATGGGTAGCACAGAGATAAAGAGGGCAGAGTCCAGCTTTCTCTTCGTGCGTGTTGCTGTGGATGGTTGTCCTAATGAGGTGGAAGGGAATGGGTGTTGTTGCAGAGTCTTCCCCACCCTTTCTGAGGGAATGGGAGGCCAAAGACTGAGTCACTTCTGTTACTCTCGTCCCATGCGTGAGGCATACAGGGCCCTCTGGTGCCCACAGGGCTAAGTGTGTAACCTTGTGACATTGTTCGTAAAAGGCATTGCTCAAAACGGATTAGCTGTGTTAATGTTTTTAAAAAAAGTATCACTGTTTTTAAGGCTTCTGATGGAATATTTTGACCTTTTGAATGGTTAGAAAGCCCTGGAGATACTTTTGGTTTTGAATAAAAACAGAAAACCTTAAAGAGCACCAATTCTTCCTTGCAGTCATCAGCAGAATAATACTACTACTACTAACAGCATGTTGATTTCTTTCCATTACATCATCACTAAAACAGCATAAACACACCAGAGAATGGCAATGCAGAGCCTATGTCTCTGTTATAATTGTTGGGTTGTACAGAAGGGGGTCAGCAGCGAGATTTAGTTATCTGGTCTGGGAACTGTTTGTTTATGAATTAGGTTTTCCCAAAGGAGTCATGAGATGGGAAATACAATAGGAAATGGACTTTGTACATGCACAGAAATACCAAGACTGTAAGTGTCATGCGGGAGAGAGGTTGATGGAAACTTGCTATTTTTGCTAACAGATTTTTTAAAAATACTTCATCACACATCCTGAAGTTTCCTATGCTATTTTTGATACTAGTCATATCCTCCACAGAGTTCCAAGTTAATCATGACAGAAAAATGTTTTACATCTGATAACGTTGACAAGGAACATAAGCACTTCACATATTCGTATGGATTTTAACAATGGAAAAATGCATTATATTGCTTTTCACTAAAACATTCCCCTTAAGCTAGGCGTCCTCATTGGTTCTGACAATATCCTCGAACCCTTCAGCAACATTTGTGCTTTCCGTGTATGAGTAAAGCAGCATGTGTAGGATCTGGCCTCTTATAGCAGCGATACTGGAGGCAAGAAGAGCTTTGAAGAGGCACTCAAAAATTGAACAGGTCTTGAAGTGACAATGGCCTCAATCTGCAGTGTTCAGCCTGAGACCTTCAGGCAATCCAGCATGGAAAGAACAGTCGCTGAGAATGTGTTCAGCATCCTACTCAGCACCCCCTCTACAGCAAGGAACTCCAGATATAATCAGTCTTGGCACAATGGGCCGGTCCCCATCTGGGTCATTTGGAGCCAGCTCTGGAGGTGGCTTCAGAGCAGACAGCTGGGTGGGCGGTCACCTACCTGATATCTGTGTGGAAAACAAAGTTCGTTCAGTTTTGGGCCCCTCATCATAAGAAGGACATTGAGGTACTAGAGAGGTTGCAGAGGAGGGTGATGAAGCTGGTGAGGGGTCTGGAGCACAAGTCTGATGAGGAGCAGCTGAGGGAACTGGGGCTGTTCAGCCTGGAGAAAAGGAGNGAAGTGGTGGAGTCACCATCCCTGGACGTGTTTAAAAGGCATTTAGACGAGGTTCTTAGGGACATGGCTTAGTGCTAGAGTTAGGTTATTATTGGACTCGATGATCCTGAGGGTCTCTTCCAACTGGAATGATTCTATGATTCCTAGGTTGCTCAGGGGATATTTTCTGCTGTCAGTCTTCTGGTGTGCTTTGTGAAGGTATTATCTGGTATAGGGCCATGTCTAAGCACTTGGCTTTGGCCTGAGTGTCCAGCTGACTTTTGAAAAGTCATTCAGATTTTGTGATGTATGGAAACACATTGGTGTAGCATGTAACACATCTGCCTTTGGCCCCGTTTTTTTGCCTCTGTCTCTACACTGTTGAAGTTCTCTTTCGGAAGTTGTGATCCCTTGAGCTGTGTTCTCTTGAACTTTAAAAGAGAATAAACTGGCTGGGGTTGAAAGTATCAGCCTGGTTAATTTGGACTTTGGTAAGAGTTACGAAATGGTGGTCATAAAGCGGCTAAACGCTGAAGAATTATCACAGCCACTAAGCAGTCTATTCTTAAAAATATTGTCTTCCACCACTGTGCAAATAGATTCTGCCTCTAAGGAAGCTCAAGTCAATTTTCCTTTTCTTCATGGGCTCCAGCTGACAGGAACTTTACGTTCTGCCTGCTGGAACCAGCTTTCCTTTTTTCTCCTGGATGCCAGCTGAGCCACCACTGGGACACTGCTATGGAAGGTCATGGTCCAACTGTGAGGACTTTGGAACTGCCTCCTCTCCCGCCTTTAGGCAGAGGTCCTGATACTGCAGGGCAGTTATAGTAACAGTTCCCGCCAGACCTGGCTGCTGGCCCACCCGCTGGCCTCTAACACTCGGGAGGAAGACAGACATAGGCAGATGCTGAGCTCAGTCCTTTCCAAAGAGCCAGTTCCTTTTGTGCCAGATATATGTAACAGACTGTCAGTTTGCCTGTTAAATTTGCCGCTTAAGTGTGACAATGAAAAGCATCGTACTCTTGTCTGGGTTATCAGCCTTCTCTGTCTCTTCGTGGTAATCTGTATTTCACCATCCCATCAGGGTTAGATGAGGTGAAGAGTGACTTGGGATGCCAGAAGGCTAGCTCTTGCTGAGCTTAACATAAGATGAAGTGTATTTTACAGCAGCAGAGCGTTAGAACAGCTGGCTGCTCCCCAACTCTGAGAAGCAATACTTTTCAAATCAGAAAAAATAATTCTTTAACACAGTATACCGTATTACTGACCAGTAAAATTCAGGGTATCAAACAGAAGATAATGCTGAGACAATTGAGTAAAAGTCAAGAGAGGTGTATATTTCTTGCAGGTTCAGATCTGTTCAAAAGGTTTCAGTGACTGAGTTGCTAGTAATTTCAGCAGAAGCAGACATTATATAGAAATCTTTCTAGGACAGAAATGGAAAGATTAATATACTGCGTGCCACGGTGTGCAAGTTTTGTATCAACTAAGGTCAAGATGCAAATCCTTCCTTTTCTCTGATGTGCACATCAACTGCAGACTTGCTGCATTAGGGGAGGATCATAAATTCTCCTGAATTCTCCGCCACCAGCCAGTACTTGATTAAACAAACCCTTGGTCCACTCCAGGTGGTGTCTGTGATCCTAATAGGTAGAACACTTCACTGTTGTTGTTGCTGTTGCAATGCTTACTCCATTACACAAATACTTAATAATTCATAAAATAAGGACAAGATGGTAAATCACATTGCCCTGTCAGCTTCTGAGCTCAGAGGTATCAGGGAAGAGACTAAATGGCAGGAGCAGTTTAAGGCCTTTGCAATAATGGGGCAGCATATAAGGAAAAGAAACTCCTCAACAGGCTAAAATAGCAGAAGAAAAGTACAGTGAAGCGTTATAATTTATGCAACATTTGCAGGAAACAGGAGGTGATGGGGCTTAAGTTGGATATAGCCTGGGAATACTAATATTTTTCAGCTTTTGGTCAAATATACATGCATCAACAGTCAATCTTGTAACAGCAAGGACAGACAAAGCCCTTATTGGCAAAGTCAAATAAAATTAAAGTTATTTCACCGAAAGAAGCCTTCTGATACTCCTCATTAAATGACTTTTGTTGTCCTTGCTTGACAAAGCTTCAGCTGCATGGATCGTGCCCCTCGTTTGCAGAACTGACCCGAACAGATGCTGTTAGTCTGTGCCTGCACGCCCACCTGTTGGAATCGTGATTGATAGTGTTTCCACATCAGCAGAGCATGCTTCGCGGAGAACAACCGTGAACTGCGCAGGGTTTTCCCTTCAGCTCCTTGGTACAGAACCAGAGCACTGAGAGTAATGACAGCATCTGGATTATGTTTTCAGCGGTCACATTTAAAAGCGATACTTCCATATGAACAGAGGCACTGTTAAAACTGAGTTCTGTACTATAACCACTCTGCACTTTACAGGCTGAAGATTGGTGGCACTTCCCCAGCGATCTCATTAGTCACAGGAAGGGGAAATGTATGTTTTGGCCATTATCTCCAGTAGTGGAGGGTGAATGCTTCTTGCTTTGGCTTTCTCTTTAAGATGATAGCAAGTCTGATGTTTGTGTTTGAGTGAAGGTAGGGTGGAGCGGCTACTTGATGTGCAAGAAGAAATAGCTACCATAACTTTCAAGCCAATCTAGTATTTTACAAAGGGCAAAGAGTTTTGTTTTTCTTTAAAAGTCTCAGGATATGTTTCACTTTTTGTAGGAAAGGAAGATGAGTTATAATGTGCTTGTAATTGTTCAGTCTTATCAGTGGTGTATGTTTATATATTTCTATGCCATATATAGTAAGTGTTTATATATGAATGCATTTATAGGTATGTGTTTATGCATTGACAGATGTAGGCCTTTCTGAAAAGAAAAAGTCTTGTCTTGTTCATGCCTGATAATTGTAAATATGACCATGATATCCTGTTTCTCACAGGGGAATTGCTTTCACAAATTCTACTAATTGCACTCAGTAACCCACATACCCTTCTTTACTTGCCGTGCTTAACTACTGGAAAAAGTCTCTGCAACATAAAAGAATAATTGCTGTATCTTTCTCTGTGGTGGCACTTGTGAGGTTTAAAAAAAGAAAGAGACAGTGCAGAAATGAGGAAATTAAGGTGTTGCCCTGAATCAGAGTCAGAAAGGCTATCCATTAGCTATACATTAAATCTTTGTATGGCTATGAGCTTTAAGGTGCCACGCAGCTTTAAGGAGGTGAAGGCAGAGGGTTCTCTAGCAGTGATTCAGAGGCAAGAGGCAGATGGGCTCGTCTGCATTGTAGGATGAGGCTGGGCGTGCAGCTGGGTTCCAGCAGGACCCAGTAACCACAGTATCCCCTGATGGCTCATTTTCTCCTGCGGCCAAACTGCTAATGAGATGCATACGCTGCAAGAACAATAGCTTGGCCACCTTTGTCGTATGAGGAATAAAAGAATTAAGAAGTTAGGCGACAGTTCAGCAATTCTTTTGGCATTCACATGATGTTCAGGGTTAAAAAATGGTTACTGTGGCATATTAATCAGAAAGGCTTATACAATAATCCTTGACATTGTGTTAATCTGATAAACAGGATGCTGAATGACTTCAAGGGAGCTGATACAACCACCTATTGCTTCAATCTTGCACTTGCAGGGTCAGTATCTTGCTTGTATTGGCCATCGCATCCTGGAAATTAAAAGAACATACAAAAAACAGCACTGAGAAAAATCTTCATAAATGCAATGGAAGGTAGAGGAGGGATGCCTAATTCCCTAAATACTGGAACTGCATATAGGTGTCTAGGCATAGAAATGCAGAGGATTATCTGCCCTCTAAATGCATACTAGGGAATAATTAAGAAATTAAGTTTTTTATAGCAGTTGAAAAGCTGATATATAGGAATGTTCCTCTCTGATACAGAGATTATTGTTTTGTGTATCAGTAAGGTGAAAAAACCCACCTTAAAAATATCTGGCTATTTTGCTGGAGGTGAGTATATATACTGCTTCTGTTCCGAAAACATTTTAGAGAGCAGGTTGCTGGTTGTGTTTGTCATTTGATCCATCCTCACCCTCTTTTTTAAATGTTTTATGTTTTAAGCGTGACATGTAGCTGATTTTAAGATGGATCAGAAATTAACTGCTATGAAAACCAGATAGATTCATTTGTACTAGAACTAAGTTTTATCATTATGCTTAGGCATTTGCCAGGGCATGTTTAAGCACTGGCTGCTTTTGAGTCACAATATACAGAACTAATTGCATTCTTAAAGAACCCCTGGAATTTACCATTATTGTTTTAATAATGCTCAACAAAACAAACAAAAATTAAAATATAAGGAAAGGACAGAAGAGAGTGACCGAACCTCCTTTGAGAAAAAATGTGCTTTAGAGAAGCTGGACGTCTATGCAGGCATTTAGGCAAATATGAAATAAAGGATCTCAAAGAAATTTACAGCAGCTGGTAAAACTTTTGTGTGGCTGGATCAAAGCTGTGTGGATGGAGTCGCTGACTCTGTCACCGTTGCCATGGTGCCACCGTTGCCATGGTGCTAGCATCACCAGGCCATCCTTTAAGTAATATCCTTTAAGGCCTGTGCACCTCTTGGTCAAGGGTGTGCGTCAGGGAGGGTTAAAAGCTTTTCTTCCTTCAGGAGAGCTGAGCGGAATCCACCTGTGAGCCATGTGCACCTAAATATGCTGTAATGCACAAACACATTGCACTGTCTGCTGAATTCATAGACTGACAGTCTCCAGTTATGTCTGTCAGGGAAAAAAACCCTTAGGGCATGTCTGCACTTTGCTCAGGCTGTGAGGGTAATGCACTAGCTGGGCTCAAGTTAGTTTTAATGAGCAGAACTGAGAGCAAAACCTGTTTGGTTTTCCCCTGTTTCCCAATATATTTCACTTAAGATTGTTTCTTTCCCTTTTTTGGGCTACTCAGCGTCTCAGGCAGGTTCATGGCGTTGAATTTTCCTTTGGAAAGAGCCATTATTTTGGGGGTTCAAGGCTAAAGCTTCATTATTTTTCCTTGGAAAAAGCTGCATCTTTGCTTTAAATCTTCCTTGTCGGTGGATTTATTAGTACTGCTCCTTCAGGGTGCTGTATTATCAGCTGAAGCCATTAGGTTAAGCAGCATATTTTGTCTTGCCTTTGCATTGGTAACAACAGGCTCTCACAGAACAAAGTTGAAAACTCTCACAGGTCATTTTGGTGTGTTGATTAATACACCTGAATCAATATTTAGGAGAAGGAGGCTTTACAGAAGAGTTGGTCAGAGGAATTTTGCCCCATTTTGCTGTATATCTTTTAACGAGAGATTGGCCTAGTCACTTTAAAGATGATTTACAAGGAACCTTCAAGCTTCTTAGAAATTATCTAAATTGCATGGAAAACCTTCTCATTGCAATAGACAATATATTTGAAAGCTTTTATTTCTGTGGTAGATTCCCCCAATGCTGACCTGCAATTAAACAGTTAATGCTTGTTTGATTTTGGTCTGGTTCTGCAGGCCGTGTTCATTCATGTACTGTGCAGGACTGGGAAGATCTTCTGTGCACAGTACCTGCAGTTGTTAATAGTGCTCTATTTTGACTGATGACTATGGGAGAAAAATAGTATATTCATTTTTTCTCCATGTTTTCTTTGTATTTGATTGGTTTCCCCTGTCCCATTCACAAGCAGGCCGGTTGTATTTGACTTCCGTTCTAGTCTTCTGTCTTGTGAGGAAGAATGTTCCCATCTTCGTCATCTTCAGCGGAGATTTTTGCTGCCCACTTACAGCGGGTGTCCAGTGCCTGTACCAGCCATCTGCCCACAACTGGTGAGCTTATTGGTGGTCGTTGATGCCTCTCGTTGTTCATTGCCGACTTTCTGCAGTTTGTGAAACAGTCAGCACCTGGTCTACGAAGATCTCCTCTCAAGTTTGGGCTTTCTCAGAAAGGCTTGTCAGTACATGCTGGGCCGCTTTAGTCGGGGTTTAGACAGGAGAGATCCAGGTCCCTTGGTGTTCATTCCATGTATTTGGCTGTCCCAGTTAATGCCTTATTCTTCTGTTTCTTTATCTTCTGGATCTCTCTGAATCAAATGTTCTTGCTGAGGTGCAGAGAAGTTATCCATCTGGCAATGTTTGGGTGCCTTAACTTTGGATGTAGCATCAGTGGAGGAGAGCTGGATAGCGATGGCTTGTAGTCCAGCTGGGATGAAAAATGTATGTAAACAAGGAGGAATGGTGTTAATAGCTTAGTAAATTCTTGTGAATTAATGAATACAGAAGATGGTATTTAAAGAATCACTGCCCTTTTTTCCCTGTTCTGAAGATTTTTGTTTCATTTTTACTAGATCTCCATACCTGACATAACATTTTGTGTGCACATATGTACACATGCTTATTCTCAAGTAGTCATGTATACGAAAGAGATGTAACTCTGAAATCTGGGAAATTATTTCAGTGGCCTTCCCTCAAAAAGCAAAAGAGTACATGTTGTTACTGATGTTTGCCAGCTGTAATTTCTGGTAGTACCGGATTATCTTGATGTAGCTGTTTTCAGTGGCACTAACAGTGATCCATTGCCCTGGTGATATTTGATTATTATCTTAGCAGCTGGTTAAAGCATGCAGAAGAGGGAGAAAACAAATATTATGTCTATAAAAAGCTTGACATTGCTTTAGTTCCATCAGTAGAATGAAAACAAAGGTTGTGTACATCGGAAGCTTTTTCCTTATGTTTTGAGAAGATGACCTGATGATAAATAGAAAAATTTATTTTGAACAGTGAGTGAACTTGATGAGCTGTTTCAAAACACTGTCTTTGGAAAAAATACGCATTCTTGTAAGGACAAAAGTTTTGGCAGTTTGAGGAAGTGCGGTTACAGAGATTGGCTCTGCGTACACCAACTAAGGAAAACTTTGTAAAGTATTCTGTGTTCATTTACAGCAAGAACCATGACGTTTATCTTTCTAGCAGTTTTACAGTGAATCAGAGGAAACATACTTTTTATATAGTGTATGTACCAGTATAGTTGTAATATTAGCAAATCACGGTCGTGTCTGGACTGCACCCCCATATCTTTCCATTCCAGATAGGAAGATTAAATCAGAATCTAAATTTTGAAAATGTCCTCATCCATGTCCTTGACTATGTAGACAACATGTTCCTGAGCACCTCAGAAGTGTTAGATATTTAAAATCTACAGCCAGCTCCTGCAGCTTAAAAGTCTTTCTCTAAAGTGATGGAAAGTCAGAGATGGAAGGGAGTAACGATAGCTTGGTCAAGAATGACACATGTATCTAGTCAGTGCTGGCTGGTTTGAACCGACTGAGAATTGACACCCTAGAGGCTACGGGATAACCACAGCTGGTCAGTGGAGAAGACAAGGCAGCAAAGAATGCCAAGTCCCCCATTTCTGTATCTCCCAGAATCCAAGTTTCTGCTTTGTCAAGGACCAGGAGCCTTTAGGATGCCATTGCCCTCTCCTGTCTTCAAGCCACATGTCAGATTTACCTGAATTTTCTGATGTTATGTGGTCAAGAAATAGCTCTAATAGAGAAACTGGCTCAGCAGTGATCTTGCCTGTACTCAAGGTCTTCCAGCAAAGAATACTCCAAGCAGTCTTTATTTTTCATTTCCTTATCTATAAAACTAAATTATTTTCTAATTCTGAATGAATTTCTAAATTTATTTCTAATTTTTTAAAAAGAACTTTTAGGAAATAAATTTGGCTTTCCTTTCTGAACATTTTTTCCTGTCTGCCCATAATGTAATTAAGAGAAAGGAGGGGATCGTTCACGTCGTGAGTTGTGTTGTGGTCTATCAAAGTTCCTTGGGAACTCTCTAAGTCTAGTGGTAGTAGTGCCTCCCTCTACTCATGAATCACTAAAGCAAATTTACAAATGCAGATGTACGAGAGCACGTTCTTTCCTGTGCCTCCTTTTGGCTGTGCAAGGGTGATTTTATGTGCTGGATTTGTCCCTACTGTGCAGCAGGGTCTTCCATATATTAGGATATTTATGCTTGGTGAATCTTAGTCCGTTACCCAGCGTTTCTCCAATACCATCATTGTTCTTTTGCCAGTAATTCAGCTTGAAAAGGAGCAAACTTCGGACCTGAGGAATTGACTCCCTTCTTCTCTTTGGATCCTGCAGTTGGGCATCGTGTTGACCTTCAGAGCATATTGTTAAATGTAAATGACAGCGTAGGCAGTGTGTGGGGTGTTACATGGCATCTGGGCCTGTCTTTGGTTTCCAGAATGGTGAGAATTCCTGAGGTTTTCACCCTTTTTTTTTGTTTTGTGGGGAACTGAATCTGGGAATCTCTTCTAACCAAGGAGGAGTTTGAAACCTCTAACTGTCTCACTTCTTGTGGGTTAATTCTCTGGAGGCCCACGTTCCCCTGCTTTGCCAGGCTGTGGTGTACCAGTACCTGAAGCTCAGACTTTCAGACAGGCATTTCACCCTAAGGAAACAGCAATTTCTTTCCTCCTACTTGTTTCCTTGTGATCTTTCCTTAAAGCTTCACCGTAGTTCATGCCTTACCAACTTCTGACAAGTTATGGCCATGGTTTCCCTAATGCACGAACCCTAGAGCTCTTGGATATCTCTGGTCATTAGGTACAATGAGTTCAGCCTCATCTGTTTCTGTTTCAATGTTTACAATAGGTCTTTCCTGTCACTGAATCTCCTTGAAATGTGTTGCTCTTATTCAGAAACTGGAGCAGGGATCTCACGAGCCTTCTTTCCCTCATTAGGGACTGGGTTGTAAGGTGACAAAGGAGTCTGTATTTCTCTGCTGTCCCACCCTTTCTAGGTGGGTCTAACCCCACTTCTGGTGCAAACTTGTAGAAGGGCTGCTGGAGAAGCTTGGAGGAGACTGAGGGGAGACCCCATCATGGTCTACGGCTTCCTCACGAGGGGAGGAGGAGGGACAGGCGCTGATCTCTTCTCTCTGGTGACCAACAACAGAACCCGAGGGAATGGCAGGAAGATGTGCCAGGGGAGGTTCAGGTTGGACATTAGGAAAAGGTTCTTCACCCAGAGAGTGGTGGACACTGGAACAGGCTCCCCAGGGAGGTGTCACAGCCCCAAGCCTGACAGTGTTCAAGAAGAGACTGGACAATGCCTCAGACACATGGTGTGAACTGTGGGGTTGTCATACACAGGGACAGGAGTTGGACTCAATGATCCTTGTGGGTCCTTCCAACTCAGGACATTGTATGATTTTTTCCATACTATTCTAAGACCCTTCTCTGTGGCACAATCCAGCCACAGGGCTGGGTTGGCCTCTGTTTTCTTTCCACGTGCTTGTTTGTTCCTTGTCCTAGAGCAGCGATGTAAAGAAGTCGCATCTGTTCTGTTTCATTATCTAACTATTCAGGCCTAATCTTTGTCCCGGCAGTCCTGCAGCATTCTCCCAGTGCTTGAGCTGATGCTGCTCTAATCTTCTTCTTGGTAGGATCTGCAGTCCTAGCTCATGCAGGCTATCTGCATTACCGTATAAGCCATTTCATCTATGGTAAGTTGGCTGGGCTGATGAATTTCTGCAGGTTGTGTCCTCCCAGCAGTGGAGGAGATCAGCCCATTCTCCTCATACACAGAGACCTCATCTCAGATAAGTATCTATCGCAAAGATACTTCCTTCAGTGCTCATACACATTGTAAAGAGCTAGAACTGGTTTTGACTGAGATAATAGGAACACTCTGAAATGCCAGGATTTTTGTTCATTTATAAAATTACTTGTAAATAATTCAGTGATTTGAACTATAAAAATAGTTGAGATCAGGACAAATGGGTGTTAATAAAACATTCCTTTAAATGGATCTTGTTTACACAGTACAGTGGAGTGACACGTGAAATTTAGAGTTATTTATTTTAAGAAACAATGTTTTTTCCTTATTTTGTTGTGCAAAGAAGGGCTTGAAATTACTTCTCAGGAATGATTTCAGCTCACATGGAAATGTTTTGTTAAATGATGCTACACTTGGATTATTTTTCCTAATCATTGAAAGCTTTGTCAGAATTTTGCAGCAATGTTCACTGTATGAATGTTTTTAAGAACAGCTTTTGCAGTACTGCCTGGTCACAGTTCCTTTAAGCAAGTAAGTAGGCAGACTCCATAGAGCTATTCCTGTTTCTAAAATTGTTGGGGTTCAACCATCCAGTCTGTATCATTTGGTAGAATTAGTGACTGTACGTCAAAATCTTGGGGACCTTTGTTCAAAATATGCTGGTTATAGCTAATTAAAATTTTCCTTTCCACCTCCTAGTTTTAAAGATGCAGCACCAAAATATGTTTAGAAATCATTAACTTTAGTTTGTCCTTTTACTTGCTGTCTTTTGTCTTGCAAACTCATTCCTTTTCCTAAAGCATCTGAGCGGTGACCTTTGAAGTAAAGAAAGAGAGATTACTGCACTTAGCATGTTATGGTTTTGTGGTTTTTTGTTGTGTGTTTTTTTTGGTTTTTTTTAAAGGACATTCAGAACATCCATGTAGGTGGTTTTGTTTTTTTTTTAATGAAATAAGCACTTAAAACACTTTGGAAAATGCTGAAATGTACTTGAAGGAAAATTACCTTATGAACTATGTCCTTAGACTTAAGATTCTTCCCCTGGAACAAATAATATGGTTAACTTCCCTGAAAACTTGTTTTCTATTTTTAAATGTGCTCCACTTTTAGATATATAACCAAAGCTGGATGTTTTAGCAATGTGTTTTCCTTCTTCCTTTTGCTTTGTTTTTGTTTTGTTTTTCTTTTCTTTCACACGCTTACTTCGTGTGCTCTTCCAACCCACATTTTATTTCTCTTTGGCACTGAGAGACTCTTACATAATTTTTCAAAAATACAACAGTGTTCTGCTGTGATAGCCCAGAAGGCTACAGCCTGCATTTTTGCAGAGGTTTGGGATGATTGCAGTAGAATGGTGTATTGTTTTTGATAAGGCCTGTTTTGGGAGAATTCTTAAATGCCTGTTTCTCTGCTGTTGGCCTCTTCTCAAGTTTCTGATAAACAAGACTCTACAAGGGAGTGGGTGACACAACTTTAACTTGTGTCACTTCTCAAATACAGCACTTCAGTTTCTTTCAGGAGGACAGCTTAAAGAAAAGAATGCTCTGTAGCTACCACAGCTGCTATCCTTCATTAGTTCCTGTTTACATGCTCGATAATGAGTATTGTATATTTTTATGTAATACGTTAGTATTAGCCTAAGATAACCTTAGTGCAGTTGATTCTACAATCATTCACGCTGGTGCAAAAGAGAAATAGTTCCTTGTAGGTCGGCACAGCTGCTGCAAGGTGTGTGAGGGGAGAATCCCGCCTGTTGGAACAAGACGTGGATGTATTTTAGAGTGATGCATTTGAACTGACAGATATCCAGCTTAGCTTAGGAGCTGTATTGGAGTGAAGTGCCTGAAAGATTCAGCTCCTGAGTGCTTAACTTCCACTATTTGCAGTAGGTGTCAGCTCTCTCTGGCTGCAGACGACTATGAGACAAGCCAAGGTGTGACCTGAATGTGGACAGTTGCAATATCATCTTCTTGAGTTTTGAAGAATAACTTTTGATTTGTGACGTTTCCTTCTCCTCTCTCAGTCTCTTTTGGGTGCATCTATGTAGTGATATGTTTGTTTGCTTGTATGTATACATCCGAGGCTATAGGGGTAGAGCTGATATGTACCTTTGATTTTCCCCTGGAGTGGGAGCTCACTTTTTCTCTTAGCTTTGGGCTTTACAGTATTGTCCATGTTTTCCATTGCTCTGGTAGGCAGTGTGCAAATACTTAAGTCAGATGGATGAATAGTTTGTATCAGGAAGTCTGTCTGAGGTTGTGTGGATACCAGCAATTTGGTTGCTGTGCAGGGATGGAGTGGATCTGCAGTTTCATTGCATCCTTCCTGGATGAAGGAAGTCCATCTCCTGCCTCTTTCCCTCTGCAAGGTGCCTCTGCTATAGGCAAATGCAGAACAGTCAGGACGTGATTTATGGTAATGTCTAGGAATGAAAAAAACATCTGAATGCCTCAGTCTCCCTAAATTAGAGAACAACCCCCAACAGGCCAGAGGAGATGCTCACTGTGTAGTCCCCATCAAGCACCACCACTCCTGTGCGGTGCTTAAGGGCACTGCGCGGTCTCACTGCAGGCTTTACATTATTGTCCCCGCTGCAGCTAACTCGTTAGAGCGGGGCTGGAGGAGTGGGGGACAACCAGCTCTTTTTCATCCGCTGCTGCTCGTGATCCTGCACTGATCACACTCCAGGCAGATTCAGAACCCTGCCTTTTAAAATGCAGCCCTAACAAATGTGGCGGGTGTTGACTAACAAATGGTTGGTGCAAGCTCTGGTGCACACAGAGCCTACTCTAAAATGGCATTTGCTTCCCTACTGCACATGTAGTAGTGTTTTAGCGAGTAATAGATTAACGAAGGAAGTTTCTGCTGTCACCCCTGGGAGTCAACTAGGCAAACAATGATTAGGAAATCTTAGCTGATAATTGTTTAAATGTTTTGTTTCTAAATTTCATCTTTTTCCTTGGGCAATTTTGTATTATCCTAAATAGCGCCTCTCATTCCTCAGTGCTTGTGTTTCCCAAGTATTTGTAAATCACTACCAAGTCTTCCTTTCCCACAGGCATTGCTTATCCTAACTGTTGACTGAAAATCAATCTCTCCATCTAATGGCTCTGTCACCGTTCTCTGAACTCTTTCCATTTTACATTATCCATCTGGCAACAAAATGTCCCAAACTGCGCACAGGATGCAGATGTGGTAGCTCCGTAGCTGTTGAGGCAGGGAGCTGTTACAAACCATTGTATGTCAGACACTTGCTGGTCTTAGGATCAGTACTGTGAAAATATAAAGTTGTTTGCCCACAGCTTCTCTGCCCAGAACACCTTGGTGTAATGGTATTTGTGATATAAATGCACTCAAGTTGCGTTGTTTTTCTTTATGCCGCATCCTATTCCTTTTCTTTGGCTTTTCTGCACCCACGAACACATTTCAAGCTCTCATTCATCTCAGAAATATGAGGGTTTTCGAGCCTGGGATCTGAATGTTCTCCCAGCCTGCTGTGGGCAAATAAAAGCCAGGAGGTTTCCAGGCCAGGGCAGATGGGATGTGTGATAAGGGACCTTCTGCTCTGGTTCCCTATCCGGGTTCTATAGGAGTCAAAACTGAACTGCGACACATAACCATCGTACTATTTTCTCCATTCTTTCCAGCCTGACGAGCAGCATCTTTTGCATGTGCTTTTCCAGCAATACCCCACAGGCAGGTTCCTGCCCCAAGCTGGCTGTGCACCTCTTGTATCCCTGTCTGTTGGGACTTCTTCTTCATGGGTTGGTCTGAAGGGTTAACGTGGGTGTCTGTCTCTTCTCCCAAGTAACAAACGATAGGACAAGAGGAAATGGCCTCAAGTTGCACTAGGGGAGGTTTAAAATGAGTATTTGGAAAAATGTCTTCACTGGAAGGGTTGTCAGGCATTGGAACAGGCTGCCCAGGGAAGCGGTGGAGTTGCCAGGTGTTTAAAAGATGTGGTGCTTAGGGACATGGTTTAGAAGTGGACTTGGCAGTACAAGGTTAATGGATAGACTCAATGATCTTAAAGGTCTTTTCCAACCTAAACAATTCTATGATTCTCTGATTCTACTTCCTGCTGTCTCCCACTTATATAGGGGAGGGAGGTTGGGCTGGAGTAGAAGCTCCGTGTTTAGCAATGTCGTTGAGTTCTCCTGTCCACTGACAATCTTTTTTAGGTACTAAATGTAATGGCTAAGACAGACAACTAAGAAAAAAAAAAAAAGAAAAAAGAAAAAAAGTGACTGCACATTACTTCAGCAACAGTATTTCATTTTCATTTGTGATATCACAAGATCACAAGGTTTGTTTCTTTTTCTTTCAATTTTACAGGTTATCACTGCTAGCTTATCACCATTCTTCTTTGTCATGACTGCCAATGTACTAACAATTTCTTGGTAAGTGCCTACGTGAGCTTTTTTCTTAACAGTAAAAATGAATTTCTACACAGTGCTTCATGTGGAAATACTTTATAAATGTCACCTTCTATAAGCACCAGTAATATTTTGCATGTAAGGAGAACCAGGTGTGCAATGATGGATGCGGTTCAGCAATACAGAGAGTTTCTTCTGCCTCTGTGGAAGAACACAGACATTTTGGACATCAGGCCTCACCACAATTCACTCAGCATGTTTTACAGCTTGACAAATGGAAGCAATAGGCAAATAAATGACCCATTCAAAGTCGTGCTATAAAGTAGTGGCGGAATTGGAAATAAAACACAGGCGTCATGGTTTGGTGACAGCATCTTTTTAACCAATAGGGTATGTTCAAGTTGCCCTAACACAGTGTGTGCTGTGAATGCATACAATGGAAATAGTAGAAAAACAATGATAATAAACTTTTTCCAAAGCTGTATTTTGTAATGTATGGCCACACATTATGAATCGCCTGAATTTTTTAGGTAGCAATAAGAAAGGATTGGCGTGCAAACTTCTTTGGTCAAAGACTATAGTTTTGGTCTGTGCTTTGGACAGCACTCAGTGAAAGGGAATTCCAGCCCATGACTGATGCTCCTGGATGCTTCTACTATGCAAATAACAACTAGATATGAGGTTGGGCATCTATCTCTGAGGACAGATTTGTTGTCAGAAATGAAAATCTGCTTGCTTTTTTCCCCTCACAGTTTGATTGTCATCCTAAAAAGTCAGCTATGCAGTGGATGGAATTAGCATATTCTTTTTTCAGGTGTGAAGTTACAGGAAGGAGAATCTGGGTTTAAACTAGCCTCATGTACACATGTGTGAATATGCGTCCTCGTATGTTAGGTGCATGCAATATCAAATACTAAAATAAGTAATGTGTACATTTTTTTAGCTCTTGCAATACATTTATTTAGCCTATGTGTGTAAGAGGCTGAACTAATATCAATGCACTCCTAGTGCATACTATTAACTTGCCATTCCTCACTGTGTTTTACGTGTGTTTGTGCAGGTCTATCATGTGCGTCCTAGAGGTAGGCTTTTGTAGTATGTATGTATTCACTGACGTGTATACTAAAAAATCATGTATGCCTTTGTTAATGTGAGAGCATAGACCTGTATAGTTGCACACATACTACACGCCCGATATGCACTGAAAGTAATATAAATGATGAACACATATGTATCTTTAAAAGAAACTTTGCTTTAGCCCTTGGACCACTGTTGCACTATGAGTGTCATAATTCAAAAATATAACCATTTTAGTTAGTTAGTTAGTTAGTTATTTTGAGTTCTGTTATTGCTTGTGCATCAGCAGTGCCTTGGCTACCAGCAAAGTTCTGGAAATAGTTAGAGGATAGCAGCTGCAAATCGCTCATGAGATCATTAATCACTGAATTTCTTAATGTTGCTCCAGTGTTGTTATGGACAATATCATATGTTAATTTCTGAGTGCTGGGCAAATGCACTTAGCTGTCACCCCACAATAAACAGAAGCTGGAGGATTTGCCAGATGGTAAAATGAAGGTAAATCGAGGCTTGACGTTTAGCAATGGGTTTTGCTTTGCTTCATCTTGAAGTTATAATGATGATTTCTATTGGCCTAGCAATTTGGTGAGTATGGATTGCATGGGCACGTGGATACCTGAGGTTTATTAAATAACAGTTTAGATACAGTCACCTTTTTACGGAACAGGGCTGTACAGTTTACTAATTTTTGTACAGAATTGCCAGTCTAATTTTTAGAATGCTACAGCAGAGATAGGCTTCTTTTTTAAAGCCTTCATTTAAAATGTCAAGAAAACAATGTCTACAGAAATTAAAAAAAAAAAAAAAGAAGTAATTTCTAAGAGTCAGTTAGGTTTTGTTTTTCGTATATTCAGTGGGTTTTTTTTCCTTAGGATAGAGAAGAGTATAGTATCCATCCGTAGCTTCTGAAGGAATTAATGCAGAGGGGACATTTATAACTGGAGCTGAAGGCAAGACGTGGGGGTTAACCTTCTCCAGAGAAAAGTGCTCAGAGGTTGTTAGTGATTACAGGCGGACAGACTCTCATGTTTTAGATCTTTTTGAAATGCCTGCAGTTCTCGCAGCCCTTTGCTCCTTGTTGGTAATTCCACACCGAAGGGTATTCTGTCTCCACAGTGGACTCTTACAGACTGTCTGTAGCACCTACTTTCCAGGGCTGATTACTGTATAATTGTAAGATATTGTACTGTTGTTATACAATGTTTGATCCTCTCAGGAACAAGGGCAGTTATGTGATTTTTAAAACAGCTCACCAAAGCTAAGATTTAAGCGAATGTAATGCTGTTAAAGACCAGAAAGCCTTCAGCTTTACATGTCGGTTTTTGTTTTTTTTTTCAAGAAAAAAAAAAGTGCCGTCTTACAAATGAACTTAACAGAAGTTTGTTCATTAAGGAGCTTTCCTGTTTCATAAACTCACTAAACCATGAGGCTAAGATGAAAAGTCTGTACACTCAGCTTTGCACTGTTATGAAAGGGGAGACGAGTTGGTATCCTACCATATTCCTGTCAGTTAGGATAGATAGCAGAGGAGATTTGGGGATTATTAACTGTTGCACGGGTTGAGTGCGTTGACAGCTTATTTCAGTGAATGGCTTTTGTTTGCAAAACCATTCATCCTGATTTGGAGCCCTGCTTCTAGCCTGAGTCTTGGAGAGAAGCATTAGTGCTGTTTTGACTGGGGCAGGTTCTTTCACCAGTTTCCTCACAAAGAGAAGCAAACAGGGGAATTCTGCCCACCTCGCTACTACCAGTGGGATCTCTCCAGAGCAAAATTATTTTTCCCAGTTTCCTCAGTCCCCAAAATGTAGGCTTTACATCTCTTCATCACTTCAGGACAGAACACAACACAAACAGAAATTGCAAGGGGGAATTATTAACCCAATGAGGTTCAAACGTTCCTGCCTTCCTTTCCTGTTCTTGCTAGCATATGGGTGTGCAGCTGTTCTTTTACCTAGGTGCAACCTTCTCTATCTAGATTTCTGTCGGTGTATTCTCATGTGAATACCACCAGCCCTAAAATATAGAAAGGGTAGTTAAAGAAGATGTTTCTGGTTTCAGTCTTTTCTTAGCAAGGCGAATGAAAAAATCACTGGGTTACTGTCTCTAGGTTTAGATGTGTTTAGACAAAACAGTACCTTTCTCTTAATGTTGTGCTGTTTGGCATTGTAACAAGTAGTGGGACCTGCCTGATGCTAAATTTGTGGTATACTTTGTTTGCAGCCTTGTGATCGGTGGAGTCGGAGAAGCTTTGCTTGTTTACACTGAAAGGACAGGCACATAAAGAGGAACCGGATCTCACCAGCTGGGGAAGAGCTGACTTGCAGCCTAGAGACCCTATCATGAATAAAATGCGGCAGCAGGAATGAAGAAGTGCAACCAAACCCAAGGAAAGAGACCTATTATTTTTCTATTGAGAAAGAAAAACTATGCTATTAATAGTGCTGGTAAGAGAGCAGCATAGTTGGCAGGATGGTTAGGAGCCTTTGCCTCAAAGCAGAAGACAAACTATTTCTGATTGATGTGGTAAAGGAAAAACTGTTCTGTCTCATGCTGGTGGCTCTGTGTGAGAACCTCTCAGGAGCAGCTTCTTGCACAGGGAACGGAACTCAGGAAAAGCAGCATTCCCAACTGGATGCCCCTGTTTCTTTGGTTGGAAGCTGACAGCAGGTTGTACCAACCAGCGTCAGAGCCCAGATCCTGCCATGAATTCAGGATCAGGAGGGATGGATTTTGTCTCCAACTGTTCCGTAAGCAGCAAGCTGCTGCACACAGGTCTCCAGTCACGTCGTCTGAACTGACACGGTGGCTGAGGCCATGGGGCGTCTGGAGATAATCCCCTTCTGGAACTGCGGCGGTTTGACAGCTTTGCAGAATGGGGAAATCAGCAATAAATCTCAATATCTGTAGTGGTTGCTCTGTGTGTATTTTTTTCCTCTCCCGTTTTCTGAGATTTCTCTTGAGCTCCGCAAATTTTTGTCGGCTGGAGGGGGTGGAGGGACACATAGTGTTCTCAGCAGTGGTTGGTCTCTTAAATTATTGCAAGAGGAAACAAAGATTATGAACCTTGACTGAATGTCATGAAGAGTGTAAGGCAATTCATGTCAAGAGTTCTTAAAATAATTTAATTTCTGGTTGCTTAATGGCTGTTAGAAATTAGTCTGGATATATTAGTGCCTGGGAAACCAATCTATGTGAAAGTAATATTAAATGATGAGCTGATAATATCATGCAGAAGGTCTACGTGGTAAAAGGAGCTTGATGAAAAATCTTCAGTGGGTAGAGGGACTTGTCTCACATGACATCAGATATCTAAAGAGTAATCCCTTAATCTAAGTTGGCAAAGTTTCCTTCGTAGTCAATGGAAGGAGATGACTGAAAGACCCTCTGGAAGTGCTCCTCTCTCTAGATGGAACCCGGGTGACTAGTCTAGGCACGACACGTGGCTTTTAGAAGGCTACAGTTAGCAGAGGCATATCTGCTTTAACCTAACAAATTCCACCAGATGGGTTTTAAAGTATAGCTACGTTTAAACTTCAAATAAAACACCATAGCTTAACAAAGAAGGTATGTTTTACAAAGGATTGCAGTCAATTTCTATGACTGGGGAGTTTTAAGTAAATTTTCATTGGTTTTCACACACAAAAAAACCCCTTTCATTTGAAAAAAGATAATTCAGAGAAGTACTCTGACCTGTATCGAACCTAAGCTTATCCCAACTGATCACAAGGTGTCTTTTTATACTGGCATGTTGTCCATATCTGCATGTTGTCCATGTCCATGTACTCTGGCTTGAGTTTGGAGTAAGCCATTTTCTTGCCAGGTGGTAAAACTCAGGTTTGGGAAGAACGGCAGCGAGAGGCACAAGCATGAAAGAAACATGTGCTTGAACTTGAGCACTGGTCCTGAAACCAACATGAGCCACGTGGCACAGGGACTTGGGCCCGTCCGCACGCCCAGTGAGCCAAGGCACAGCCAGCCATGGACCCTCATGTCCTTCCAGGGTGGAAAATCAGACATTGCTGGGAGTAATGGCTGCAGCATGCTGGCTCGGGGGGAATTCAGTCTCTGCAGCTGCTGAATTAGCATCTCCCTGTGTAGTAAGACCACTACCTTTTTATTTAACGTCATGCATGTTAAACAGCGCTGAGCTGTTTACTTCTGCTTCCATTTTTGTGCCTTAGTGCAATGTGCTTGCACTTCTAAGACTGTGCTTGATATAAGTAACGTCTAAATTGATTGCTGTATAGGCAAATCGAGGAAGCAGAGTTGACAGTGAAGTTGGGCTCCTCTGTCAGACATGGCTGGGAAGAAAAGGCTCCCTCTGACCTGACCTGCTTCAGGTGAGGATGACTCCTGCAGACCAGCACGAGGCTCATCAGCCTTGCTAAAGAGTCAGAGTAGTGTGGAAGGGGAGCTCCATGGCCTTCAAAACGTGTTTTTGCATATTCAGAGTTGTCTCAAGGTGCTCAAGGCATGGGTCGGCTTCCTTCTTCCTCAGGCGGTGGCAGAGGTGACAGCAGAGCCGGGGTCTGGTGTGGCAGCCTGTGAGGAAAGGCCTGCTCACACCTTAGCAGCAGCGAGCCAGGGTTTGCGCTGCTCGAGGGAAGAGTCTTCAGAGAGAGAGCCCTTTGGTGGGCTTCTGGCTGTTGGAACAAGCGGTGCCTTTGTCAGTGGTGAAGTGCTAGGCTGGGGCTGTGGGCCTGGGAACGGTGAGCTCTTGGGAAGGGGCGCATTCCTGCCAGCGGTATTTTGGGGAGAAGAGGTGCAGAAAGGCGCGGGTTGGGCTCCGTGTTCCTGGCAGCAAACAGCCCCAGGCGGGGAGGGGATTATGGCAGGGGGGAGACATGGGGAGGACAGACACAGACTGGCCACTTGTGGAGGCCGGTGGCTGGAGGGGATGGGGCAGAGCAAGCCTTGGTGGTTCCTGAGGAAGCGGAGACCTGAGCTTTAGTTCAGCCCTGCCTCGGAAGGAGGGATGGTGCCTGGTAAAAGACGCACTTCAGGGTTGCTACAATGAGGAGGAAAACTCAGAAGTTCAAGCTTAAGATGGCTCTTGCAAGACTAGCGAACAGTTATGTTCAGTAATTTAGAGAACGAACATGCAAAGGGTGGATTATTTATATCTAATTGTCCTTTTTTCCAGTCAGTCGAAGATACAAAGTGAGAAACACACAGCTCTAAGGAGGAGTTCCTTTACTTTCAATGACACTAATTAATGCCTGACTGCAACGCAGTAGGTCTGTATCTCAGCTGGTGGAAGAACCTCTGGTTTTATCAGTATCTGTCATTGAAGGAATTTAGTGTCTGAAGGCTCCCCAGTTCTCGAACTGTCTCCATGTGGGACTAGAGAGAGAAATCAGAGTGTACTGGTCTGTCTGAGGGACAGCAGGTCCCTGGAGGCTGTCCCATCGTGGCATTTTCTTATCTACTGGTTTTGATCAAACCACTCAGACAGAGATGGTCCTGGATCATGTAAACCCTTTCTGATCTTCTCTTGCTTACACTTTTATTTTTCAAACGTCTTTTACCCATGAAGTAATGGGTTTGTGGCAAGGCTTGTATTACCTGCTGCAGAGGCTCATGTGTGGCTGGTCTTCGTGCTAAGGAGCCTCTACTTAAAGCCAAGCGCCATGGAAAGAAGACTGAAATTTTTAAGCTGATGGATATTGACTACAAGTGGGTTACTAAAACACAGGCAGCAGCGATGCTGTTTCAAAACAGTCTTGTGGATCTGGCAGCTGCGACATAGCTTCCAGCAGAAAATGTTGTTAAATAAATTAAATGAACCTGATGCTCGCCACTGAAGCGATTCTGTTGTTGCTTATTGCTGAGTGGCTGTTGTGCTTTGTGTTGGGAGAGAATCTGTGCCATGCTTTCAGTACCAGTTTAATGCTGAAGTTGAAAACCTGCAGAACAAGAGATCTTAGCAAGAAGCCATAGGAAAAGCTTTTTTAATTGTATTTTAAGAAGCAATAGACCTATTAAAAAGCTTGGTAGGGGATAGAGTTCTGATTTACTATTACTCTTTTTAACACATATGTCCGAGTTGGTGGATGAGTGTATATATATTTATGTTCTTGTTTCCCATCCTCAAACAAGAAGCTCTGAAGAATTCAAGAAAGGTGATGTCAACATAGGATATGTTTTGAAACGGATGCTTTTATTAAATATTGTAGAAAAGTTAGTTGCTGGGAGCTGTACTGAGCGCTGAGGAAAGGTTTCCTCCAGCTTTGTTTTCCCTGTAAGCTAAAGGAGATGGTGGGTTGAAGAAAACTCCGTAGCAAATTTGCCTTGCCCGGAGCAGAAGCTGAATGAGCAGCTTACAAACAGATCATCTGCTACTGCAAACCAGGCGACAGGCTCAGTGTGAAACTTTAATCCTGTTCCAGACGACAGAGACAGGGACAGGCTCATTTTGTTTGAAGAGAAGGTGTGGGTGAGGGGAAGGAGATTGGGGGCAGGACTGAAAGAAGTTTGGGCCAAAATAGTTTCGTACCAGGAAATAAAATCGGAAGAGATTTGCTTTGCTGAAAAATGTGTTGCTTAGTCATAGTTTTGTTTGTTTTTTGTTTTTTTTTCCTAAATTAGGGTATATTACAAATACATGTCTGTTTAGTCCCAAAAAGGGATTAAAGGAGCTCATGAAGGTTGTGTAACTATTTCCATATTAATTGCCTTGTTTGAGAAGCTTAACCCTTTTCAAACTATGCTTTGAAAGTGACATGGTGTAAGCTTTGATTTCTGTTAGAATATTGACTATTATTTTTTGGAGGGATGCTGGTGGAAAAGTTGTGCTGTCTCTTCTTGATCAGGAGTGTACCTTTTCCTTACTGTCTGGGGTGGAAAGCAGTCAGACGGTGCTCTTCTACCTTTTCATAAATGTCTTGGCTTCCAGAATAGATGAGAGGAGCCAGCCGGCATGTGAAGTTCTTAATTTGATGATATACAAAAATCTCTTCGAAAACCACACTGAAAGCAAGCTTAGAATATTTTGTCTCATGCTCTGCCATTAAGATTTAAAAACATATAGGTCAGAACTTGCCCAACTGCCAGCTTGCGCCTGCGTAGAAAAGCAAAGCACATGGTTTTCTGAATTGTAAAATGAGTGCGATCCTCTTGAAAAACTGCCTGGCAAAGGATGAAATCCCCTAATGGCATTTGCAGATTTGACTGTAAGAGAGGCTGCGTAATGTCGGGAGCTGAGAGTGCTTGAGCTTTTCTTATTAATGTTTGCTGTCAGCAGTTCCGTACCTTTCATGACTCCTCACAAACATCATTTTGAGAGGGTGGCAAACTTGTGCTTCTACAGATGAAGCTGAGGAAGAGGTGGTTGCTCTACCCTAAGGCTTGTGTTGGTCCAAGTACTCTGGGAAGCAGATGAAAGGCCCATTTTCCTGTAGGATTTTGATCCATGTTTACGCTTAAACTTCTGATTTCTGTACCCCTTGATGATGAGGAGGAAAGCTGGTGTGCCAACAGGTTTGTTGATGCTGGAGCTGCAGGCATCCAGCGCCTTGCAATCCTGGGTAACGTTAATGCTGACCAGAGGCAAGCTGGCTGAATAAAACAAACCTCCAGCACAACCCCAGCTGATAAGGAGAAGGCACTGATGTTGTTTGGAGGAAATGGGTATTCAGACTGAGGAACTGGTAGTTTGGCGTTACGTTCATCAAGTCATTAGACAATGAAAATGGAAAGGTGGATAGCTGGAAATGCCACTTGCCACGCCTGGGTGCAGAAGGGGCATCACTAGCGCCAGACAGATTAACAAGAGGGTTAAAGTTTCTGCTAAGAGGACTGTGACTCAAGCATGAAATTGTTGTTGAGCAGAAGCGTTTTGGAGATTTGCAAATGCCCACT
This sequence comes from Pampusana beccarii, assembly GCA_013399365.1. Lineage (NCBI taxonomy): Eukaryota > Metazoa > Chordata > Aves > Columbiformes > Columbidae > Pampusana > Pampusana beccarii. Next base: position 2,680,581 of record VWYH01000603.1, read on the forward strand.
GTAAGAACTAGGCTGCAGTAATTAGCAGTCCCAGCACGAAAGCAGAAAGCATTCATGGACTGGGGTGGCAAACGCCACAAGGCAAATATTTCTCAAACCTTCCTTTGAAAGCTGTTGAGACTAAGCCGCTCTGGCTAATCGTCCCCTCTAGCCCTGGCTGGAGATGGGAACCAGAAAGGGTTTTTGCTGTTTCTCTGTCAAATGCCTTCTGGGACATCAAGGAATGAGCTTTGGCTTCAAACAAGCTGTGGAAAACTTCTCTCAAGGAGTCACCTCTCCCTTATTAGAAATCAGTCTGTTCTTTGCCTTCTAAGGGTCCCTGTGCCTCCATACCAGTTACCTCCACAAGCTGACAAGTTAGCAGACGAAGTTCGTTCGGGTTAGAGCGGTCAGAAAATATCGAATTGAGACCCTCCATCCCCATAAGTCTGCAACCCTGCAGGCAGTCCAATGCCAGCAAAAAGATCATCAGCATATTGCCAGGGGTGCTCAGCGTGAACAGCCCTTACAGTGAGTTTCTTCATTTAAGCTGAGTGACAGAAATGCCAAACCCATTTTGGTGTCACTGGAGACCAAGCTAGAGGTAAAGTTGTGTGTGGCTCTGCAGGCATTACCCTGGATCTCGCTTGCCAGCAGCTGAATGACCCCGTCTACTTGCGAAGCAAGCTCCAGCAGTTTATGGAGAACACCCCGATGGCTGTAGTGTAGGAGGCACGATAAATTTTAACGGGCAGAAGAAAACAGCACCCAAGTTCTTCTCATCCTGCTTCTTGCTGTCCCGCTGCCTAAGGCTCAGATCTGCAAATCACCACGGTGATGGCTACTCAGAAAACAGAGCTGAACTTTCTTTCAAACATTGTGCTCCTTCAGGGCAAAGTTAATTGTTTTCTCTCATTTAATGTCTCCAGTTATATTCAAAGAATTAGGATGTAGGATAGACACAGAAGCTAAAAATTTCAGCAAGGCAGCTTTTATTTCTTTATTAGACTTGTCTGCTCATACTGTCTTCAGCACGGGTGCACTTGGGCTTATTATTGATGATGAATAAGAATAGACTGGGCGGATTAACACAGATGGTTGTAGCCTCAAGACTCGATGAGCTGTAACCAAAGAAAATAAATCTCTATTTTCAAGGAGAGCCTTACACAACAGAATTTCATGTGTCTCAGCTGTATTCAAAGTGGAATATTAAAATTGCTGAGCAACAAATTGAATGGCTCATGTTGAGAATAGCCATGTTGTATGGGTAAGTCGCTCACCAAAGCCCCTCAGATGGAAAAAACCTCAACTATAGTGTTTTCTTTTGGGTTAAAACAAACAAACAAACCCATAAAACAGACCCACGGTGATTCAGAAATCTTTGGAGAAAAGCAGCGTGGTTCACCAGAGCTAATGCTGAATTGCAAGGGCAGCGCCACTGAAAATTTTCACAGAGGAACCCATAACCTACTGCTACAGAAACTGGTGTAAAAGCTAGAAAATAAGTTCCCCATTCCCTTCAAGATCTCCCTTGTGTTTGTAACTCTTCTCATTTATGAAAACGTGAGGCAAGGGCGCCATTCTGGCTCAAACTCCTCCATGAAACCATGGAAGTCCATTTTAAAGGAGTCAATGCAGTGGAAACCAGCCGAGATGATTGTGTAACTTCTTGCTGCCAGCGTCTGGGGCTTCAGCAGCCCAGGGGAGAACAGAGAGAGTTTTCCAGACTAGAGGAAACTTGGGTCTATCACGGTGTGCTGCACTGTGATTCAATAAAGCACATCTTCTTTTAAACCGATGCAGATTAAATCTGCTTATCAGTCAGTCATGATACTGTGTTCACTGCACATGGGCTTTGGGCTAGATAAAGCTCCCTTAAACAGATGGTCGTGGTGGTGGGAATGTCTTAGCCTGTGCCTTCAGCTGGGAGGAGGAAAATAATGGAATATTATATTGCTCCAGCTCCCAGTCCGCTCAAGCGTTTCATCCAAAGGTAAAGACTGGAAGGGTTTTGCAAGTTCTTATGTTTTTTCAGGGAAAGGAGAAAAGGGAACATACTCTTAAATAGCCCATGTCTTTCACGTTGGTCTCTCTGGGAGACTTCATGAACTCACTTCGCGACAAATTCTTTCATAGGCTGGAGGTTCAGCCATCTTTCCTTAATAGGAAGGTACAAAGTGCTCTGAAATATTTTTGATGACTCCAAAAATATATTCCTGCTATAGAATTCTATCCTCATTTTCCATGTGATAGTTTAAAAACAAACAAGAAACCAAGCCCATGGCATGAGATTTCAGCTGGAACATTCTTTAAGGTTTTGGGCATTTTTTTGGTGTCGAATCGATTAAGGTTCCATGTCATTATATTGGTTTCATCTCCTCCTGTATTCTATAGTAGTCTCATGTAAATAACCATAGTTACAGTTATGCTAAAAATAAATATTTATTTTACGTTATTACTACACTGTTAACTGAAAAAAATAAAATAATATGAGGGCAGTATTGTTATTAAATCAATCAGCAGGTTTAAGAGCAGCAATTCAACAGGGTTTTCCAGCTTTTTATTTACCTATTTTTCCCCTTAAGAACCCCATTGCTATGACCTAAGCTCACTTGCCCTTTGAAAAGTCGATTTACTGGCTTCTGCTCTGTGGGCAGGAGCAACCCAGATGGGTTTCCACGTGCCTTCATGGGCTTTTCCAATGTCTGATGAGATCTCCATTGAAGGTTGCTGCAGTGCCTTCTCCCTTTACTCAGCTGCTTATGTTAATGAAACTACAAAATTACGTCCCTGAGCCTCCTTTCACTTTCTCGAACTTGGTGATGAGTACCAAAGTGAGCGGAGAAGGCCCACGTGTCATCAGATGTGTCTCAGATCTTTAAGAAGTTAAGGAGAGAATAACTTGGGTGGTTAGCAAATCTAACGTCATGGCGATCGATGTCGTATCATATATGTTCAAAAGATCAATTCTGCAAAGTGTCTGAACTTCCTGCCCGTGAGAAATATTTAGATTTTTCATCCCTGTGGCCTTGAAGACTTTCATGTTACCCTTCTTTATCTTTCTAACCAAGGAGCGGCTTTGGATCACAGACTGCCATTTCTTTAATATTTGTCCTTAATAATTGTGCTGCCACCATCAATTAAATTCACCAGATATTTTTCTTCCTGACCTCCTGCAGCTCTAATCTGAAATTTTCCATTTTCCTGCCCATGGACACCATCACAGCCTGAACAGAGTCCAATTTTCCATTAATGGACACAGCAGGCTTTTAAAATGAATCAAACGAAGGGTGGAGTCTGCCCCTCAGGGTGCACCATGTGCAAGAGTCAGCCAGACCCAACTCCCAGTACTGCACAAGCTTCTTCCTGCTTATCTTTGCATTTATTGACATAATAAAAGGTGAACCAAGAGGAAAGAAAAAAAGAAATAATTAAAAAAAACCTCCCACCTAAACAGCAGCGGTCAAGTGAAAAGCAGCTATCAAGGAATAAAAGACAGAACATGATGTCATGATTCTTAATCCATCTACGTGATCCATAATTTAAACCGTGGTGCCTGAAATGTTCCTTAGAGAGTACATTTGAATGCAATGCCTCATACGCTCCACTGATTGTCCACAGAAATACTGATGGGCATCCAGTCTCTGCTGCTCACTGGAGGATGTTTCAAGATAGCTGGGAGGGTGTTGCTCCAGAAAAAGGCGTCAAATATTGAGCACACAGTGCATGTAAATGCCCTGGAATTGCTTATTAGCTTGAATTGGTCTAGTTTTGGCTAGAAAAAAAATGTTCACAGCTAGCAGAGACTGAGATTGGAACAACTTCCTGATGTTTGCAAATGGAATGCATTGGACTTTGTCCATCTGAAACATCTAAATCATGCTCAGATATTTTCTTAAAATGCTTATGCTCCATGAGGAGCTACAATGCAGGTAGTTGATGGGTTGCATCATGAGACGCCAGAGCACAGACCTGGCGCTCTTTGAATAACTCACTTTTGCCTTTGAGGGCAGAAGGCAAGTTGCTAGTGATTGTATTTCAATCATGCTGTTCTGTGCCCTTTGGTCCTCTCACGGATGGTGGAAGAAGAGATCCTTTTCTTCAGAAGACATGATGATGCAGATGAAGATTATGATTATGACGATGATGAGTGGGTAGTCATTCCTTCAATTCTCCTTTCTTTAGGTGAGCATGACTTTAACCTGCCTCCGTTCCCCCTTTTCCTCATGGGATGCTCATGTGGACAAATGTGGCGAAGGCCCCTTTCACTCCTTCTTGCCGGTGCTGCGGGTTTCCTTTTGAAGGAAAGCTGAGCGTGTGGTGGGTGGTTGCACAGCCAGGTCTTACCACAACATGCAGCCAAGAGGTAGCCAATGTACACAGTTGGGAGCCAGGCCCACGATGTGCTCCTGCCCTGCACTGATGACAGACTTCATACCTTTCCTGATTAAAAAGGAGGGCACATGGCAGTTTAATTGCCTCGCAGGCTGTGCTCTCACCCACAAGAAGTGGCAGGACGTGAGGAAGGTGTCTGAGGTTCAGGCCTCTGGTTGGGGGTGTTCACACGTGTGGTGTTCTGCAGGGACATCCAGCTGCCGGCAAGTGGGGAGGGACTGGGGGAACAGCACGATCTAAGCTGTTAATCCAACTGGAATGGCAGCAATTCAGTCATTTTTACTCTGAATGGGATAAGAGCAGTTCAGAAATAAAAGCCTTTTAAACATATTGCTTGAACTTTACAGCTACTATGTTTCTATATTAGGTTTTATCTTTTTAAACCAAAAATTACAATCGGGCTTCTTCAATTGCCAGCAGAAAATACCCATGGAAACTGCAGACTCCCAGTGCTTTCTGCATGTTTATATTTTCACGAACCGTTCCTCCCTCCCCCGAGCAGCACGTCAGCCTGTGATTCTCGGCAATTCTTCCAAGTCTCTTCCCAGAGCGTTATCTCCCCTCCCCACCTTGAGTGGCTGTTTAGTCAGGACCATATTGAGGTGTGGAGGGGTGGGGGGGTCACGAATGTGCTACTATTCCAGCCCCGACTGCCACCCATGCTCCTTGCAAGACAGCAGCAGACCAGCAGAGAAATGGGTGGCTTGAGGTAGTCTAGGTGTCTCCAAACCTTTCTTGCTGGAAGGCTCCAGTCTCTACAGGTGCTGAATAAAAGCTTGTCTGAAGCTAAACCTAAAAACTAAAAGAAAATCTCAATATTCCCTTTCCTAAATCAAGGAACAGAATCCACTCCTGGTAAACAAGCCTCTGCTTGTGAACACCGGGGTTTAATATTGGTTTGTAAATAAACCAGGCCTCATAGGCTGCCCTTCTGCCTGGTCATCCTCTCGCTCTCCTAGTCGACTCTCAAAGTAAAAACCCTCCAGCTGTTGGTAGGGGGAAGCAATGGGGAAGAGGAATCTCGCCCTTCATGTCTGTGTGTGTGTTGGGAAGGAGAGAAGAGTATAAAGGCCGGTTCATTGGTGCTGGTGAACTGAAAAAGGCCTAAGTTTGGACCTCGTGTTGGTGGTTCTGGAAGCCTGGCTTGCACAACTTCTTTCTCAATGGAGGTACTCTCTGGTGTTAGCCAAGCAACAAGCCACTGCACTTTGAAACCTTTGGAAGAGGATTATTTTCACCTCTCCTTTCTCCTTTCAGTATCTTGTCTAACTAGATACCTGACCTTTGTTAAGAATACTTGCTGCCATGGAGGACCCACCAACCCCATAGTTCCCATGCGGAAATATTTCAGTTTCAGGTTAGATGAAATACTGATTTGAGTTCACGAAGTTATAAATTAGTCACCTTTGAAATTCCTTGCAAACTGGAAGGCTTCTTCTGGTGTGAGGCATTAAGTCCTGGAGCATCTGTCCAAACAGTGTAGCAGAGGGAAGGTTCCTAGATGGTTTGAGATGATGCTAGGCAAGCCTATGGAAAGGGTTGTATGACAGGCTAGAGGAGTGCATAGGAAAAGTAAATTAACTTCTGATGGAAGCCAATATTTAGCACTCACTAAGCTATCCAAGTCAGCCGCAACTTCTTGGTCCCCTCCGCCTTGCTTTGAAGGCATACAGGCCATTTTCCAGGATCACAGTGCCTGCTCTTTCCCAGCAGCACACTGGAAACATTACTTCTCATTGTTGGTCTTGGTGTTTGCCCTTGGGGGTCTGGGCAGGGCATTTTTTGGTTTATAGTGACTGAAAAGCTCTTCTCTGAGCTTGTCTGGACCAGCAGGCTCTAGGCTGAGGCAGGGAGTCTCTGGGTCTGTGGGCTCACAGTAAAGTCGGTGGGAAGAAACAACATTCAGGGTTTCGGAAATACATTTTTGCTTGTGTACATGTTTCTTTGAAGGGATGCACCTGAATTCCCTTTTTCCTATTTTTTTTTTCTCCTTCACTACAAAGTTTAAAATATAAAATGAACCAGTTAAGGTCAAATTCACCTCCCACACCTTTCTCCCCTCCCCGAACACGCAACTTGGGACAGATTTAGCCTCAGCTAGTGGTGGTGGCATCGTCGCTCTGATTGCTCAGTCTATCACTTCGCTAAACTGCTGTTACTTTATGTTTATGTGGGGCCTGGTGCCAAAATCCTTTAGTGTCTTGGGAAGGTGTTATCATCTCCTAACAAACTACTCCTCACTGCTTCCAGGGAAGGGCTTATGCTATGGGCTACACATAATGGGGCAGGAGCAATTAGCTGAAGTTCTCTCATTTGAAAACATTACAGACTAGCCCAAAGAAGTCACTGCCTGTAAGTGAGTAGTTTTGGAAAGTGATTAGTAAAGTGTTTTCCTTATGTTTGTATGTTCTGAGATCTGTGTAAATCCAGCTGATGTTCAAACTGCTACAAATACGGCTAGAGGTAGGTTGAGGTAGAGAGCCAAACCTTTAGCCAAACCTTTATTAGTGTGGAATGAAAATGCACAATAAATGGGTGCTGCTTGTCAAGACCATCTGGCCTAGCTAGGCCTAGCTAAGTGTTGGATTTAGGGGAGAAAAAATAGCTTGAATGCCAATAGGTGGGGGATAATTTGGCTGTGTGCACATGCGTGAATGTCCAAAATTGAACTTTTGTCCTCTCAAGCAGAAGCGACTGCTTGTAAGCTACAACTGGTAGAGGGGCCAGTTTTAAGTTTTACTAACACCCGGACTAAAGTGGTATACCCCAAATTCTCCAGTGAACATGGAGTCATGAAACAGGGCCATTGCTGAGCAGTCTGCTTGTGCCTCGTTCTTCTGCACACCGACAGTTTGGACTGGGAGAACCAGGGCCTGGCAGATCCAGGAGGAGGAGGTGCTGCCAAAAAGAAGAGCTTAGAAAAGAACAAACTGAAAAACCAATGGGTTTCAGAAGAAGAAAGTGAAGATCTTGGCTGGAGGAAGGGGGTGCTCTGCAGGGAGACAAATGCCAGGAGATGGCGAGGGCCCTTGGGCAATCCCACCATGGGCTTATTTAATAAGCAGCTTTACGTCACAGAGGAACACAAAAACCAAAACCATTTGACACATAGAGGTGGGAGAACAGAATACTTTCACATATTGTCACCGATGAAAAAGAGCCTGGGTTTTTCATTTTTTTTTTAAAACTTTTATTTATTCTTTTTTAGAAAAGGAATAAACTCTGCATGGTAGAGTGTACGGTATATAATTTCAAAACAGAACAAGTGATATGGAATGGATTATTTTCCCCAACTATTTAAAGTTGAACCTAAAATCATTTGTAAATCAACACTCATTACCATGTAAGACAAAGGCAAACAATCAACATGGTTTTTTTGTTTGGTACAGATTTCCTCTACCACTTCAGCTTGAATTTTCCCAGGGTTGGGGAGAAAAGGGGGGCAAATCCTGCCCGTTGTCCTAACCATAGTTGTACTGACCAAGCTTTGTGCTCTGAAACCTAGCATCATATGGCTTTATATACGTTCTTAAGTGAACAGTGCAACATCATCACCATCTTAAGTGTTTATTCCACATTCAAACTGTAACTGAACATCACTCTGAAACCTTTTCCCACCCCCAAAACAAGAACAGCAACAAAAAGCAGAAAGTCTCCAGCAATCAGATTTCGTCTCAGAAATCTGTGTAAACTGTAGATCAGGGTTGGCTAGCAGCACAGAAGACAAAAGATGTGACAGCGTGATTCAATAGCGTCTCTAAAGACTACTGTAAGACTGTCATTCTTTAGTCTGCATCTTGCAATCGCAATTTGCTTTTTCCCTGCAATACTATAAAGCAACACAGAAAAAAAAATCAAGACTCAAAAGCAAAAGGTAGAAGCCTTTACGGAAAAGTAAAGCTTCTGCTCAGCCTTGAGTGGTTGCCATTAGAAACAGATCTCTGCAATCAGAAGCGAATCTTGAACGTATATATACACAATTTTGGTGGGAAGGGATGCAGCCAAGGATGGAAGCCCTCCTAGCAGACCCGCAGACCTTTTTGGCTTGTAAGTCAACACCACACCGCCTTTTTGGGCTGAACACACTGGCGGGGCAGCCGTAGGTGTTGGGCACACACCAGGCTCTTGGCTTCTCTGCTCCTTGGCTGCGGGGCGGACGGGAGGAGGAGGAGGAGGAGGAGGAAGGAGCAGGAGTGGCGGTGAGGGGCTCCCCCTCTCCCTGCCCAAATGACGTGTGGGTTGCAGCGGGGAGGTTAAGTGCACGGTTCTCTCTTTACCCCCTCCTCCCCAAACCTGTTGGAATGTATCTAATCAGTAATTAGATAAGTATTAATAATAACTATAAGCTAGCATCGTCAGCCTCCCCCTTAAAATGGAGGGAGAGCAACAGCATCAAACAAATTCCCATTTGTCCTGACATGTGTAACCTTTCCAGATCCTATAGAGCAATCATACGCAGGCGTTTTGCATACTAGAATTTAAAGGACTCAAAGGTGGTAAAGAAACTAGATGTTTCTTGGCCTAACTGAAGGAAATAACACGACTGATTAAAGTAAGAGCAAAAGAAAGTAAGTATTAGTGTGTTTGCATCCTCTGGTACGTCCCATTTCTCTACGTTCTGCTCACAAGCCCTTTCCATGCTCTGAGCAAGCACTCCCAAACTTAGAGAGGTAAGGCTTCAGCTAAAATCTCATGGCTGAGATTTTTATGTAAATACCATAAATGTATTTGATTTACCGTATCCGTGTGGGGCATGCCAAGGGCAAGGCTTGTCAAGTGAACCAGTACAGGAGAAGATTGGGCAGGGGTGTAATCCCACAGGATGAGAGCAATCGAACGATGTCTGTAAGCATGGCACTAGCTTAGTGTGTATGGAGCACTGGGGAGCTTGGACGAAACCCTCCAGCTTTCTGGGTGTCCAGTCAGAACCAGGGAAGCTGAGAGAAGCTTTACTGTAAAAACTCCAGTACTGAAATGCCTAAAGGAACTGGACCTCTAACTTCAACGGGCACCGATTTTAGGTTTCGCACAGTCAACTCTAGTTAAAAACCAAAACTGTAATAGCTGATGCCCCTGCTGTTGGAGCCTTAAGACACCTGTTATACTGCTGAGCCCTACTCTTTTTTTTTTTTTAATAAAACACTGTTTTAAGATAGAGCACAATAAATGTGCTTATTACGCACTCTAACATAGAGCACAGAAATACAACACTACAGAGTGCAAGTCTAACCATCTCCACAGTGGGAAAAGTGCGAAGGTTAAAAATATGCATGTGGCTTAACACAAGATATTTTTAAAAAACATGACATGGAAATCTCATACTAATGCTTTCATCTTTATCACAAACATGACTGAAAACTTAAGGTCAGTTGCTGATCCTTCTCTCATAGTAGTAGTAGTAGTGTAATCCTTTCAAAGTTACAACATCGGAAAGATCAGAGAATAAAAAAAACCCAAGTGTCCAAAAATGATCCCATTTACCACTTTTCCAGTAGTTATGTTTTTCAAGAAGTAAACACGTAAGGTCACCTTGATCTTTGCCATCGGTAACTGATCCACTCGGAAACAGCTAAGCCAACCACCCGGACTGAGATCAGCTCGGTGTCGCACACGCACACACACACGGGTACACACACAAACACCCCACAGGAGAAAGTGCACTTTCAATTGCTGATACAAAAATAGATTGGCACATTCTTTTCTGACACAGTGAAGAGAATCCTCTTTAAAAGCTTTTTCACAACGTTGAGAAGTCCTTTTGGAAGTTGCAGCAGGTCTGTAGAAAAAGCGCTATGAGAATGCACTCGCGTGGGCTTTCCAGGGTTTGTGTGATGGAGAGAGGGGTGGTGGCGGGGGCTGCCCTTCTAATTTTTGCCTAATTTTGTAGCTGTAGTCCCCACAGGTAGGGTCAGTCACCACCCAGTTTCAGCACATCAACCATTTACCAACAGCTCAATCTTCACCTGCTTTGAGAAAGTAACGATATGTGAATTTGTCAAAGCCGAGAGCCTTACGTCGACGCAGTTTCCTATATGTTGCCAGAAAAAAAACTGGTTTTGGGGGGAGAGAGAGCGCGAAGTGTTAGGAGTCTGACTTTGCATTTCCAGTAGTAACTGCGGCTCGAGAGAGCCGTGCGGGAACAGCCGGGAGCTCCTTCCCCGCAGGGCAGCCAGCGCTAGGAGTTCTGCACCAAGCGTCTGTAGTGCGGCATCACCTCGTGCTCGGGAAGGTGGAGAGCGAACTCCAAGGCCACCAGCACCGGGAACTCAAAGGCAATCAGCTCTCGCCTGTTCAGCCGGAACTTCTCTTCCAGTTTCTGCAACAACAGCCAAGGGGAAAAAAAATAAAAAAATTCTGAATGAGGATTTGACTTTCTAGTGCTGTCTTACAGACATTATTCAAAACACGGGTGCTGCTGTCATTAAACATCTGTCCTGCTGGACTTGCGCGGCTCTAAGTTCAGAAAACGAGAGCAGGCTGAACGGGATGCAGTGATTCCTTCCTGGGAAAGTGAACTCACAAAGCTCAGCCTGCCATGCGATTTCTGCAATGTTTGTCGTTTCACTCGTTCCATCTCCAGCAGATACATCTTCTAACGATCACAGTGATGACCACTGCTGGAAAAGGAATCTCCTGACTTTGTGCAAACATCAAAATCACTCGTGTAATTCAAGACATGCGTCTCGTAACTGCCCACAAACTTCCCACGCTCTTTGAAATCACTAATTTTCCTTCCAGCATCAGACTGTGTTACGACACCCTACTGAGGAAATGATTTCTGCTACGATTAGATACATTTGATCTTAATACCTCAGAGGCAGAGGTGTCACCTGCAACAACCATGAAAACAGTGAGTAATAGGAACTACTGTCCTCAAGGGGGATGAGATGGGTTTCATAGTTGGATTTCTGCTGTACCTACTAAACCTTCCATCTGTTGTTTTCCCTGGAGCTGGATGCTACAAGTAGGCAACCAGCTGTTCGGGGCTATTTCTCCCCTCCCTGTCCTCTTCTTCTGATCTCCCTGGCTTGCTACTTCTCTGCTCTCCAGCCTACTGAAAAGCTCAGTGTGTCTTAAGGATGGACCGATGTTTCAGGATAGCAAGAAAGGCCAGATCTTCCAACTCCCACTGGGTTGATTTTTTTTTTTTTTTCTGGTTATTTGGAGTGCATTCTAACAAACTGACTGTTAACCCAGCTCTGTGACTGTGGCAGAAGGACATGAGTCCAGTCCTGTCCCTCGACCAAGTTCCCATGTCTCTTGAACTGAGCTGGTTGTAGCCGAGCACCCAGCTACCTGCCCTGTCCGCAGGACTAAATCAGATTGGCATTTCGGTGCTTGCAAATGGATTATGGAATAACACTCCCCTCTGTTAACTTTTTCATATGGGCGGGCTAGAAGACCAAACACCATACTCTACAAAAAAAAAGTGGGGGTAAGGTGTTCTACTGGGAACACTTCTTTAAGTTTTCTTGCCCAAAAGCTTAACTTGATGAAAGAACTACAAACTTGATAGTCTACTAGACTCCCTCTGAAATTAGTATCTGCATTCACCTCTCAAAGGAAAGTCCCCATGCACACTCTTGAAAACATGATTAAAAGCAAAATTAATTTCCTGAGGGTTAACTTTCGACTTGTATTGACAGATTGGTGGTCAGATTCCTCTCACACCCCAGAGTTTCTGATACCAGGGTCTTCAATGACATCACATGAGCCTCCCACGTCTCTGCAGTGACATTGATCACTATTACTTCCACATAAATGTGTAACAAAAAATGGTATTTAGCTGGCTGTGCAGCTGGAAACCCAGAGGATGGCGCGACCACTGACAAGCACACTTGTGTAGATGCCACACTGACACTTCATGTAGAAGGAACACTGGAAATCTATGGATACATACATCTATAAGATGCTTGACTTCGTGTTTTCTGAGGTCACTGCCAATTTTGGCTGCTAAAAGAACACAGGCTCCAGCACACAGCTTTCTATTCTGCTTGTTCAGCTTCCCCTTGAGAGCGAGCTTCTCAAAGTAGACAAAGGCCATCGCCACTGTGGGCTCTTCAAAACCACATTCTTCTTGTGCAAGCTTGCGCATTTCTCTCTTCAAGCTGAATAAAGAGACCAGAGAAATATGCTGTGAACTGTGTTTTAAAAGCATTTCTCATTTCACCCTAAGAGCCATCCTTTCAGAGATTCCTTCTTAGTCAAATGGAGGGGAACAGGAGAACATAATTTATTGGGCAGATGTTATTATGCTCTGTTTTGGGGACACATTTCATGGCACATTTTGACCTCACTCTTCCCCCTCACTGCCCACAATAGATAGTTGTGTCAACTGAAAAGCTCTGAAAATTTTAGTAACAATATTTCATCAGAAATCTTATGCTGCATACAATGTATTTAGTAACAACAGCTCGATCGCTTGTGCTCTATCTGCATCTTTGCTGCTGGTTATAGTTGGTCAAATCCAAACCAACAGTCCTTCCATGTACCCCAGCACTGTCTGTTTACAGAGCAACAGGACTCAGGATCCTTACAGCTACTTCAGTCAAACGAAATTATCATTAGTCCAGTGAAGCAGTGTGTCCAGCCTGCTACACTGGAAACAGTGATGAAATATCACAACTTTTCTGTGAAGCTGACCACTTGTTTTGCTTCCGGCCATGCTCTCTGGACAAGGCACAGAAGTCAGCATTTCTCTTTCCTCAGTCTTTTTAAGCTAACTACTGCGAGCTCTGAGACTTTTCCGTGTTACTTTTCTGGATGTTTTAGTACAGCGCATGCACAACTTGCAACCTCAGTCCATTAGATGCCACATTTGACACCTGACCAGCGCATGTTTGTACATTCCCCTGTCTTGTTTACTCAGCCCACTAATCAAAGCAATCATCTGACTTAGTGTGCACCTCTGCCTGTCACTGCTCCTGGAAGATCAATCAGTGCTGTGCTTCCCCTCAGGTACAACAGCAATTGCACTGAAATCTGAGACAGCTGCATCATGTTGCAGCCTCACCAAGCTTTGCAACCTACCTTCTTATTTTACTGAGGGTTAACTTGATGTGAGGGAACTTCTCCTTAAAGGTCTCATTCATGTCCTTCTTGAGATCTGATGGCTTCACGTAGTCTATGACTGTGGTCTGTAACACACGGTCAAGAGAGAATTACTCTTTTAGTTTGTAACAAACAACATCAACATCACTCGATTCCCAGCAGCAAGGAATACCAAACAAGTGCCTGTGAGGTCCAATGCTTTCGGCAGAAGGGAAAATTAAGTCTGAATTAAGGCAACAATTTGTTTGTGACTGCTCCGTCACAACAAGTGACCTGAAATCTGAGATGACTGTTCAGCACAAGCCCCGAACAACACATATTAGGATCCTTCTATTATCGCTGAGAGTGAGTTTAAGCTAAATGTGGGTGAATAAAACCTAGCTGAAAAGTCTTGTTAAACCAAAAGAAATCATCACAATAACCAGTTTGATGACCAGATTTTGTGTGTGTATCTCCATGCGGTTCTGAGACATATCGTGAGTTTCTCTCAAGTTCATTCTTCAAAGGAACTGCTGCTACAAATTGACTGCCATTTGTGATGAAATAGGTGATTAGCCTACATGTCAGGTAATTCAGTGGAGTGCAAGGTAATAATACGCTCATAAGTTACACAGTAAACAGACAGAAATACTGAGTTAGGACAACGTTCAAAGGGTATAGCCTCTTTTCCATTATGTTGAGCTTCCTATTGCTTTTTGTCACAACCTAAAGAATTACCCCAGGTAGCAGAGGGCCCTCCTGGCCAGTACCGTGACACCAGTGCTTGCATCTACGGGTGCACAGCACTTCTCTCATCCTCTCAGTCTTCCTTCAGGTAGCATTTTGCCCAAATCCTCTCTCACCCCTCACCTGGCCAAAATCCACCAGCTGCACAACAAACCAACCCTCATTGCGGGACGTGCCAAGTCTTTGGCTGTTCTGGCTGTTGGACAGAAGCAGAGAGGAGCCCAGGGCAGCCAGGGGACAACCTGGTCCCCAAGCATCCAGCTCCTGGCCAGCTTCAAGCCCAGGCAGTGGGAGAGCAGCAGTCTGCTGGGCATTCTCCTTCCAGAGAAATAACTTCTAGTTTCTGTTTGTGATTAACCTTTATATGGCGAAGGGCTATTAACACTAAGCAACAAGAGGTGGAAAGAGGCGTGAAAAACTCTTGTCAAGTGTTATGCCTTTACAGAAGATGCACCTTTGCTGTATATATCCTCATGGGAATCTAAATCAGCCAAAAAGACTGACTGCATATGCTTGCGGGGTTTTTTTTCAATAATTAAAATAGTATATGGAAGGGCTTGGGGAGGAGAGAGTGTAATGGCTCTAGAGAGCAACTGGACAACCCTTGTTACCCGATCATGTTCTCGGCTGGATAAGAAATGAACACAAAGGGCAGAAAAACACACCTAACTTGTCCTACACTTCATTTAGGAGCTATGGTACTGAAATAATGGATAATTATAGGAATCTAAAAGAAAGCCTACTCCTTGGTTTTTGTTGCCAGAGGACCATCAGCAAGTTGGGTACTTCTGATGCTTACACAGATACACCACAGTTTGTGTTATTAAGAGAGTTCCTCTTAGCACTTAAATGTTAGGACTACTGAAACAAGGCACATAACATCATTTCAAACAGTGCCATCTGCTACTCAAAGTACAGAAACATCGGTCCACACTGCTCTTACTTACAGTCAAGAGACACTGAGCACATAAAGGTTACCTGTTGTTAATCCAAATATGATTTTAGTTACTACCAGCATTTTTTTGTTGTCTTGGGCAATCCTAGAAAGAGTGAGCTCGGTGTTACTGTGCAAAGCTACATGACACTTTATCTCATGCTTCACTGCAAACCTAACTGCCCGTTGTTTGCTCTCCATTATCATGGGGCTCCGTAGTTTTGTCTTAATTACCTCCCGCGAAATGATCACGGGTTTTTCTGGCAGACTTGCCTTTGGCTCTCTCCAGGTGATCACAGTATCACAGAATGTTCGGGATTGGAAGGGACCTCAAAAGATCATCCAGTCCAATCCCCCCGTCAGAGCAGGAACACCCAGATGAGGTTACACNTTGCACAGAGGAGGATGCAATCACGCATGAACCTCCCGTGCATGACAGACACCACTTTGCAGCCGAAAGGGCACAGCAGAAAGCCCGACCATCCTCTGGACTCAGTCGAAGGGCTGCACAGAAATGATGCCAGACAGCAAGTTTCAATTGCTTTCACCTCTAACAAGTGGGTGCTGGCACGACCCCAGCTATGGGGTGACTGCACAGAGAGGGAGTAGCAGCCCCCCAGGGTGCACCTTTCCCCACAGCTGCTCTGCAGACACCCTCTGTTTCACCCAGGACTCCTCCAGCCCCTGGGAGATTTGCCAGAATTCAGCTAAATTCTCTTTAGGAGGAAAAAAGCTTTTTTTTTTTTTAAATGTTGTTTAAAGCAAAGCATTTGGAGGCTTGAGAATAAGCAGACAGCTTAAAACTGAAAATGGCAAGGAGGTACGGCTATTTTTAAACACAGAGATTTGTCAATTTTGTCCTGTTGATAAGAATCTCCCCCCTGTAACTCCAAATACTGCTGCTTCCTGCGAGACAACAGTCCCTACGATATAAATCACAATAATGAAATCCAGATGAAAGCCGGTGCGTGCTGGTTTTGATTCATGTAACAGGATAACAGCAGCATGTTTGAACACACTGGCTCTCAGGCAGCTGTCCCATCTTGTCAGTGCCATGCTGGAGAGCTCAGCTAACTGCCCTTATTCTCAAGAAAAAGAATTGTGCAACTTTTCTTTCTTCTCCTTGAGTTTNTCTTTTGTTTGTTTTTTTTTTTTTTTTTGTTTTTTTTTGTTTTTTTTTTTTTTGGTAGCTGCTGCAGATGCCCAACTTTGTCTGATCAGTGGGATTTGCCCAGCTGGTGCCCATAGAAATGCATGCATGTGGGACCCTGCCCACTAGAGAGGCAGGCAAAAAACCCCCAAGTTGACAGGTGATTTAAAAGCAATGCTAAATTCATGTCTGTTGAGTGATGGAACTAGTTACCCCTTCTAACTGTTTCTGACCAGGTACCCAAGCTCCGCTCCTGCTGTCATGCCATGGCTGGGGCACAGCACCCATGAAATCCTGGTCCCTGACACCTCTCCTGCCCAGGGCACCTCCTGCACCCCATGAATGGCTTGGAACCGAGTAGCAACCCTGCCCACGAGGCACAGCGTGCAGGAAACCTCTGGGGTGGTCCAGTGACCCAACAAGGACCCGCTGGGATCTGACATGGGAGGGCTCTGACCTAACGTCATCCTTCCCTGCCTGCCCTCTGCTCAGCATTTACGTTTCTCCTCACTCTTTTAGGCCATTGCATGGTGCTTGAGCTGCCTACATGTCCCAAATGAAGCCACCATGTTGAGGAGAAGATGTCATAGAATCATAGAACTGTTTGGGTTGGAAGGGACATCTTCAACCAGGTCAGGTTGCTCAGAGCCCCATCCAGCCTGGCCTGGAATGTCTCCGGGGATGGGGCATCTACCACCTCTCTGGGCAACCTGGGCCAGTGTTTCACCACCCTCAGTGTATAAAATTTTTTCCTCTTGTTTAGCATGAATCTCTTTTAGTTTAGAACAGGCCCTGCTAAAAAGTCTGTCCCCATCTTTCTTATCGGCCTCTTTTAAGTTCTGGAAGGCCGCTAAACAGCATGGATTTTTGTCTGTCTGGAACAATTCTGGTATTGCCCATGTAGCCCATGTAGCACTGACGTGCCAAATTTTACGAAGGGTTTGCAAATATTTCCCTAAAAGGAGCACGGTGTTTTTCTATCCAAACATGCTTTCTTATACCCAATTTTATTCCCGACCAGGCAGGCGCTTTGCACTCCCAGAGCTGTCAGACACACGAGCAAGGCACTGGGAACTACCAAACTGTCTCTCATACTCTAATCTCGAATGTTTGTAACTTCTGTCATCCAGAAACGTCTGTCTTGTTTCTCACAGCTTATTTGCACAAAACACATTTCACTTCAGTATCCAGCCATACTCCTTTGTCAGCTCTGTTCACGTCCTCCGTATACAAATCTGTGTATTTTAGTTCAGCAACAGAAGTTGCACAAGACAAATGAAAGCCTTGATATACGGTAGATGCCTGGACAACATGACAAATGCTTCGGCTGAAGTCTGTACTCTGCACACTTTTTGCATGGCTGGCGGTTTTGAACCTGGAGGTTGGCTTGTGTGCTATTCAGGAGCGTTTTCAAACAGCTGCCTTCTCACAGGAAAGCTGTATATATAGTTTCATAAATATGGGAGGAGGGAGGATGCCTGCAATGGTTGAAAAGACTGGCAAAATGAAATATTGTTGAAAATAAATCCTACTTTGGCATGCTACCAGTAAAAGATGATCTAGCCTTGGATGCCTCTATCTCCTGCTTAAGAAGGATAAAATCAGAATAGGTGAATAAAACGAAAGGTACATTATAGGTTCTCTTCAGCTGTCATTACTGTGTACCCCTGATAAATCTACTTGAAGAGAGCAGACAGAAGGTTGACAGCTTTAAGAGACTTTTGGTGGGTCAATGTTAAGTTCTCAACCATATAAAAAATGAAAAGAACTCTGCACTGCCTGGCTACCTTATTCGTAGCTATAAACTGTCAGTAATCTAATGCATATACTTATGGATGACGATGCATATATATAGGAAATCCTGCTAGAGCAGAGGCTTAAAACAGCGACAGAAAATGGGAGAGATTCCTTCTTTATAATTTAAAAAAAAAAAAAGACTAAAAGAAGATGTTTCTGTTGTTAAAAAGGTATTAACTTTCAAGGATTTTAAACTGAAAGATTTAGAATTTCACAAAGCAAATAATCTCAAAAGTGCCTCTTTGAATTAAAGTACATGGAAGGATGCCAATTTATTTTATACAGTTAACACACTGAAATAATTCTCAACTAATGCAGTGTGTCATTGTTACAAAATATGTGTTTATTGGAGCCTCAGCCAAACATACCATCAAACGCATGGAGCACAGGGTTTAAATATGAATATATACCACTACTGTGGTCCTCTGCTCCTTGAAGCTTTTGGGTACAAGGTCAGTAGCTGATAAAAAAAGCAGTCTGGAGATGCTTAATTGACAACTACAGAAGCAGCTCGAAGAACAGGGTGCCGGCACCAAAGGACGCTGGCTGTAGTGGAGTACTCCTGACCTTGATGCTCCTTGGGAAAGACAGAACGGGGGAGCGAGAGACCGAACGCGCAACATCATCACGCAGGGCTTTTGTTAGACTCAACAGCCAGGGCAGCAAGCAGTTCTAATTTTAAAAGCACACTGAAGGACTAATATTTAATAACTCATCCTGGCTGTGCTCGACACCAGTGCTGCACCTGGCAAGCGCAGGCTGACAGTCAGCCCGCTGTAAGAGCACTGCAGACGTTCGCAATGTGCTTTTTTATTAGTGGTGTAGAGATGTCAATTTATTTTGGCATAATTAAACCGCTACCCTGAAACCGTAGCTAAGTACCCGTACCAATTTCCAAGTGTATCCCTTGGGCACGGACAGATGGATATTGCAGGGATGTTATTACAGAAGGGTCACTCAAAGTCAAGATGCTGCTTTTCTTCTTTTGCTGCAAGTTTTGGCAGCGCACAGCAGCTACGTAACACGCTCCCGTGTTTCTGCGTTACCAACAAAAGCAGGACTGCGGGGTCAGCCTCACGCACGTTGCAGAGTGAGTTTTCTCCTTCTGCACGGAAGGAGTTTGTTTCTGCTGACAAGAAAGCACGGAGGCCAGGGAGGCACTGGGCAGGCTGGACATACGCTGGTCGACATGAGACTCGAGCAAAGAAATTACTGCTCTGCCTGGTAGGTAAAGTTCCTGTTCTAGAGAGATTTAAGAATCTGCAAGAATTCCTGTTTTAGCAGTATCAGCCAGGAAGACATCTGTTAACCATGACATGATGTTTCCCTCCTCCCCCCAGCATGAAATTTTTCTACCTCTTACTGTTTATATTGCGGCAGAGGTTGTAGACTCTCCTAAAAGACGACACAAAGCGAAATAATTTCTCCAGGATAGACCAGAATTTTAATATGATTAATATAATTAATAAAAGCTGTTGAGTTTGTGTTGGGAAAGTACTGAAAGCTGCTTTTTCAGAATAGTCCCCTGGCAGGCTGTGGGTATTACTTCTAGAAATGCGACAGGGAAGTGTATACCCTTCCAAGCCAGGAGCTTCACTGGAAAAAAAAGAAGACCAAACTGAAAGCACTTCTCCTTCCCCACAGCTTTCTTCAAGGAGTAAGCTCAACTACCCCTTGAAAACAGCTGAGGACTTGCAGTTAGAAATGCTCTGCAAGCTAGGACTAATTCAGCTCAGTAAAATTACAAGACTATAAAAGTGATGAGAAACTCAGGCTCCACAAAAACGGAGGAACTGCACGTCAAGTGCTAACTGCACATATTTCAGAGTAAAATCCAAGCCGGACCACACATTTTGTTCATCTTATGCCACGAGATAAAGCTTGCAGTGTTTACTGATGCAGCATTCACACAGACCTCCACCGAGTTTTACCAGCGGTGTAATTTTGTCCTGCAAAGTACCAGCCAGGCTCCTAGGAATAATGTCAGTGCACGTGGCTCTATCCCAGCACCCAGCCTTGTTACTGCCACATGTTCACTATCCTCTTGCACACCTTTCCCCCCCTTAATTGCTCTGAGAACCGTGGTTGGGGGCCGGGAGGCGGGGAATATCTACAAGCTTGCAGCTGCCAAGCATTAATGCTAAATGCTGGCCAAGTAACAAAACTTTAATTACAAGCTGTAGCTCTCTCCACACACAACAAAATGTTCAGCGCTGACATCAGAGCTGCTCTCAGCTGCTCCGGCACTTGTCAGAGGTAGTAATTACAGATACATTATGCTCAGGACCAGAGACTGGTTTAAATCTGTGTGCAGCAGCTCTCCGGCCCTGTGGTTATTCGGCAGAGGTCTGTCACTACCACGATGGTTGTGCACGCTCAAGGAAGAACCACAGGTTTCTCACTGTCCTCACACTGCAATTTGCTTTAATTGCAGCATATGCTGATTTTTATATTTGGGGAAGAAAATGACTTGAAATCGCAGTCTGTTATGCTCCTGTTCATACTGATGTGAACTGTGAGGAGGGGGAACGCCAGCCCAGTCAGGAACATATCTGGATGTGAGTAAAGTCTCCTACACAGCCGATATGGCCCTATATTCACCAGTTGGATGCACAATCCCTCCGTACCCACAGCCCAAGCTGCAAAATCCTACTTAACCTGCAAGCTCCCAGGACATTCTGGCACCACCTTTTCTCCTTTCTCGTGGTTGAAAGAAGCACCAGCCCCTTGTGAAATCTCTCACCCAAGCACTGAAGAACAACCATCCACTCTTTGGTTCCTTGCAAAGCTGTGCAGCTCCTGCATGGCACCACAGCTATGCTGCTTCAACCAGGGCATGCAAAAACCTGGGACAAGATGGCTCTTGGCACAGGCCTGCGATTCCCACCAACAGAAGAAACACAGCACTTAATGTCCTTCCGCCCTTTCTTAGATTAGTGCCTGCCTTCAGAGAGGGAGATTCGAGTGCTGCAGACCCTCAGGTAGTGCTGAAGAAGTGATGGCTTAAAGGCAAATTCAGGCAAAAAAAACCCCCAAAATGTGAAATAAGGCATTTTTTCCAGACACAACGTTAATTAACCCCTAGAGAAAACGAGAAATCAGGGAGAATCCTGTCAATGCAGACATATTCTAGACAAACGATGCTGATTTTAGCAATTGCCCTTGAAATCCATTTTTCACCTTTAAAGCATCTAATACCTCTGTCACCGTGAAAATCCCCAGTCAGCTCCTTACTGCAATAAAAGTACCTCAAAATTCTGTGGTTAACCAGCATATGGGACAGAAGTGCACCGAAAACCCACTCCTGGGCAGAGATGTCCCTGACCTATTTTGGCTCGCCTGACCCCATCCATCTCAACACCAAGTTGAAAGGGGATCAGAGATCTCAGGTGCTCTCAGAGGACTCATGACCTGGTGCACATTTGCGGCCCAAGGAAGGTTAGAGACAGAATCGCGACAGCTAAAGCCGTGTCCATTTTGGATGCCAGTTAACGACACCTTTCTCTTTGAGGGAAGGCAGTTCCCTGTCCATGACAGTAACCATATCAAAACCTAACAAATATTTTCCCACTCAGACGTAGCTGCCATAGAAGGCTGACACTTGGTGGATTGGCAGCCAAAAAATAACTTGCCAACCCTAAAAGTACAGCTGTTTGAAAGTAAGCAGAGGACATACCTGACTTCCCATTTGAAAATTTAGCACAAGCACAGCCTCAGAGATCAATCAAGCCTCTCTGTGCAACAGGCAGAACATTCCTGCCAGCAAGGAGATAAGCTTCAATCTATATGGAACACGTAAAATCCATTTATTTTGAAGAAGCAGCACCCAAGAGCCCTATCACCAAATAAAGACCAGGGTGGGAGGCAGAAAAGAACCAACAAAGATTGTATGTTTACATACATGTGTAGTTTCTTAAATCATATCTCTGTTCCAAGTTAAGTGAGGACATGGATGACACTTCAGCCTTCAATGTTTTAAATCCCATCCTATTTCTATATAGATAAGAGTACTAGGTCAACACTTTGTGGGGAAAAAAAAAAGCTTTACCCTGTTGCCTACTACTACTTTGGATGTATAATTCATACAGATACGTGCTCACACACATACGATGATGCTGCATCTTGCAACAGTCCTGCTGAAAGAGCACAGCGGCCTACAGACTTGGTGCAACTGAAAAAAGGCTGTAGAAGTCCCTTCCACAGAAAACACGGAGTTAGAGCACAGATCAAGGAACCGTTATGCGTCTGTATTGTTATGGGTTTGGATGTAGTGAAAAACGTACAGGCTCTGCTTGTGATTGCCGCAATTAAAGGAAGGACTATCCCATGATGAAATAAATACCTGGGAAACAAAGGCCCGACTAGACACCGAAACACTGTTCTGAGGAGTGAAGGATAAGCATCAAAACACAATGTAACTTCATGACTTCAGAAAAACCCTAATGGACATTCTCCTATTCTGTAACAGATGACAATTAGAGCAAGCATAATTTTTCCTCCAAATACGAGAGAATGAACGTATTGTTCTAGCAAGCCTTTCATCTAAAGCATTTATGAAATACAGCAGTAATAAAAGCGTTTACTTTTGCAATACCTCCACGAGTTTGTTTTCACACGTCCCAGTAAGTAACTGTCATCTAGAACAAAGCATTCCAAACAGCCGTTATTAGTAGATTAATAATAATAATAATAATCTTCTTTAAATACGGCCAAATGTAACCTTAGCCATCAAAATATTGTTACCAAAATTTATCTGTGGTACATCATGTTTTGCATGTCACTTACCATATATGAAGGAAATATTAAAACCCGCTTATGTTTGCCACATGGCCATTGGGGATCATCTAAAAGATTTGGGTCATATTCAACAAAGTCTCCCAGGTCGCTACCTATAAAACAATGGTAGATATAAGAAAGGAATTAATTACATCAAGAAACCTCTGGGCTTAACAGAAGTGGCAAATGAGTTCACAAATAATACAAAAGATTACCTTCATGTAATATTTTTGAAAGAGTCCAAAGATATCTCTAAATTTTGAAAACTCTTTTCAATACTAACAACATTTGAAAAGATACAGAGGACCTACAGCTTATGAATTACTTGGTAAATGTGAATTTAGGCCTTAGAGAACCGCAAAATTATATAAAGCTCCACAATGATTTCTATTCCTGGCAACAAGTTTTCATCTGTTGATGCAGATGTTTTGATTTGTTTCATTTGACGCGCCAAAATATCTTAAGCATATAATGCTTTGCCTTATGTTTTGTGACCCGTTTTGTAAACAAAGCCCTTTCCAGCCTAATAAAGGTCACAAGTATTATTTACACCTTCAGCTTATGACTACCGTGTTGCCACTGTAAATTTTCCATAGCAAAGGAAGGTAACGATGAGCCTGATGCAGGAGGAACAAACAACACCGGTGACAGGATGAGGCACGTTGAGTGGCGTCGGGGCCTAGACATACAACCAGCAGCCTTGTTTACTTAACTTTCTATCATCTGTAAGCCAGCTTTGCTAAACGAACAGGGAATGAGCTGTGTTCCACCCACGTGAGACATATTTTGCTTAATTTAATTTAAGCAAAATAGGGGGCTAAACCATAAAATATGTCCGTCTTTCACAATAACTGCCTATCATCGGGGTACATAAGGATATTAAAACACGCTTCTTGAGAAGTCACCTGCGTCAATGCTCCCCTGGGTGCTGTTAGCTCTTGCCAAAGAAAGGCTACGATGGCTTGCATTGCGAAATTGGGAGAAGGATGAGGTGGAGTCGATTGTGTTCCTCCGAGTTCCCAGAGCGTTGGTGGGAAATAGGAACTGCGTGTAAGAAACCGTCTGAAAAGAACGAACGGATGGACAGTTACTATCAACCCAGCTCGGCCGCAGCGTCATGCCTTTGGTGCATCCCAATTGGAAGCAAGGGAAGCCAAATTAGGGGAGGATTTTCTGGATTTAATAGTTAGGCACAAATGAATAAACACCAGTCACCCACATTTGTTTCAGTGCAGTCAGCTTATCCACGCAAAAAAACCCTTCTGCAAAGGCCTCAGTTCTTCAACAAAACCAAATCACACACACACACATATAAGCTCTAAATACCCTGGATTTAAAAATCCTACTCAAGGGTCAGATTTTAAAGTATGTCAATTTCATTTTTGTTTGGTTTTTTTTCTAGAGGGCCTTCTCTGTAGCAGGTTTCAGCTGCTACTTTACTTAAACAGCATCATCTATATGGGTCCCTCAGCACAGAGCTGCCAGAGGCAAATCACTTGAACATTGCTAAACTTAAGGACTTTCTCCAGTATTTTTCTCCTTCAGGATTTTGTCCGGCAGAATCTTATTGCTGTCACAAGTGAGCTACCAGTTTACAGTCATAGTTGAGGGAGATCATTTACTACCTCCCAATATGGACTAAGTGTGAATGAATAACTTGCGACAAAATTATTTTTAGAGCATACCAATTCTCTGCTTGCACCGTTGGCCAGGAATAGACTATGTCTTGCTTCTTGTAGGTTTATTATCCAAAAATAATATTACATTGAAGAAAAAGGTCATCTCAGACTCTAGACTGGTTTATGAGGAGGTCAGAACAGGTACCAAATAAACCATGTGAGCTTTCATTTATTTATAAGCTGACAGATTGTCCTCAGGAATTTACAGCCTGTGGTCTGGCCTGACACCTGGTTAGGTGAGCAGATCATGTGCAGCAGCATTGACCTAGGGCCTTCAAATCCATAAGTGACAGCAGACTGGGTAAACTGAACTGTAAAACGTAAATCAGGCTTACAGAATAAAAATATGTTTTAATTTATGCTTAAAATTGTCTCTCCTCTGTATATTTGTTTAAAATGGATCACTTTCCCTAAAGATTCATAATTGCTTTTCTATTCAAGTGAATGCACTCTTGGATTTTGAAATACTCATCAGTCTTCCTGCTTTTTGGAAAAACATACTGTTAAACATTTATTTAATTAAATAAAATTAAGAGCAAACAGAATTACAGTTTACAACTCTCACCAGAAATTATTTTCAAGCCTCTGACAATACACCTCCTGTTAGAGCCAGGGGAACATTGCGTGATTCAGTAATGCTTTACAGACTCAGATGTTGCCAGAGGCAAATTTCTTCAAAGAGACAGAGTTGTTTGCACGGACAGCTTGGGCGGTCCTCCCGAATTTCAGTTTTCACATACTGTGCTTTACCTATTGTGTTACACTGCACATTATAATTTATTTTTATATCTGTGCTTGTTATTTGTTAAGCCATTTTTTCCCTTACTACACAAGATCTAAGGAACTGAAGAATCCCCACCTTCCCGTCTGCTCCGAGCTCCACACCTTCAAGACCAACTATCTCCTTGAGACACACTCCCGCAGAATGGCACTGGCGTCCACCATCCAGCTTCATATCCCTGGGGAACAGAAACCAGAGCAGAAACAGCTCTTAATACACATGCACGTCTTATTCACCTTCCAGCACCCAGTGCTGAAATAACATATAGCAGCATTAACCCAAACGTGCCAATGCAAAGCATGGCCTGGATAACTTTTAATACAGGGAGCATTTGCATTGTCTAAAATACACTCTAGTGATTAGTTACAGAAAGAAACCCACTTTGTTCCAGGTTGCACCTCATACCCCACCTATGGTGTAAAGCAAGGTTCCCAGTAACTGGGTGCCTCTGACAGAAGCTGGCACTGGGAGGGAACTGGGAGTCCTACAAACTTCAGGTGAGACCCAGCAGTTTAGCCTGAACACTTGACAGTCATGTGTCCAGCAGATGGACACTGCCAGAGTACAAATCCATACTGTTGGACAGAGGTGACTGTCCATGAAAGCCTCCGGGAGGGATTCCCGCTCCTCTGGAGAATGTCTGAAGCCCGGTGACCCTCCTGCTGGAGGCCAGCAGGAGAAACACAGCTCTCCATCACCTCGGAGGCGAAACCTGGCTATCTGCTTTAGGAAGTGACCCACTTGGCATCTTACACTTTGAGGTAAATAAGATGCTAAAGACAACCCGGCCATATCCCATGCTTTAGCCTCACAATCAAAGTGTGAGTGAAGGTAAAAAAGACTATGAGCAAGTTAGTGCTCTGCAAATGACAGCTGTATACAACTGCAGAATATTTCTCTCACAGTATTTTCCTGGCTGATTTCTGCTGAGGTCCAAATATGTGATTAAAAATCTGTGTGGGAGAGATGCTGACACTGAGGCAGGGAGAAGCCCCACAGGCTCTTCATCCTGTTTCAGGGCTGGACTTTCTCCTACTTTGTCTCTGTACACTCGGTTTTCTCATCTTCCCTTTCCACGCTGTCACTCATTTTGTTTCTCTGAAACATGCCAATCGGTGAGTCCCCAATAAATCATGTACTTTACTGCTAGAAAAATCCAACACGTCCATCTGCTGGAAAACATACTTCTGTGACAAAGGAAAAGACTGTATCAAGTTTCTAATCCCAACAAAGCCCTCTTAGCTTCTTGATTGGGGTTCACTTAGCACAGTGTCACATTATCATTCCTGTTTCCCGATATTGTATTACTGAGGGGTTGGACAAATAATTATGTAAAAATAACCCTCTGTCAGAAACATGTGATTAGCCTCTCTGCTCTTGCACAGAATGTGCATAAAGGTACTATTTTTCGTAGAGATAGAAGCCAAATAATAACCATTTCAGCAGGTCTTATCCAAGAAACAAACGCACAACCTGAGGAAGCCTCCAACCCCAAAAATGAAAACAAAAATCTTAATTACCTGACATAGCATATGAACAGTCTAGTTTCCTTCCATTCAAAACTTTACAGACACAGAGTAAGGTATAATGCCACTACGACTTCAAAAATAACTCGTGGAGAAATCTCTCCATGCAATTAACAGACTAGGATAGGTAAGTCTGTAACTCATCGAGTTAAAATCTGGCACCCTTTGAAGATTCAGCACAGCAGCTTTTAAAGAGAAAAAAAAAAGGCGCAGCTCTGGGGACTGAAAATAAATCAGTGCTCTTGGAGCAGGGATCAGAGTCAGCTGACAAGTGTGAGCACAGACAGGAACGATCCCTGGACATTAGCTGAAGATCAGTGGATGTTAAGGCCTCCATTCTCCTCATCTTTCTGATGCTTCTAAAGAAGACTCTACCTTCAGGACCCTGGGAACAACACTGCAGTTATTATCCCTCATCCTGAGTAGTAAGGGCTACTTAGGGTCTACTGCTCCTGTACACATGCTCTGTATTTCCAGGTGGCATATGATTGCTTGTGTTGTAAACCAGAGTAATAAAATATTACTGTTTGGAGAGAAACCTGTCCATAAAACAGAGAATTCATCTCCATCTCTTGAGGAAAATCAGAACTAAACAATGTGCAGTTTCTTATAAATGTATAAACGGAGAGGCTCATCCCAGCTTAGGCACGTCCTCCTCTCACTGGTAAAAGATCTCAGTGAACACTTACCATGGAATTCCTGGGTGACTTTACCTTATGCTTTTTGAGTTCCTTATTACGCCAACCAACATCCAGCTAGTTAAGCTTTTGCAGGACAACCTTCATTTTTTTCCCTCTCTCCTATTACACACATTTAAGTTCAAAAATGCCTCAGCAAGCCCAGGGGCTGCCACCCTGCTGCTGGGGGAGCCCCAGCACAGCTGCTTCCTCCCCACACGTCCCAAAATCCCAAGAGCAACTAGGAAAGACCTGGGGTTTGCCTCTGCTTTGCCCTCTCCAAACGGGTGAATTTCTCTGGGGAACAGTCAGGATGGTTGTTTGGGTACAGCCAGCCCAGCAGCACTGCCAACCACAACCACCAGGTCCTTCAGGACACATGCCCCTGTTGCCCTTGCGTGGCACCACGGCCAATGGGCCCCACGGGGCAGGAGCATATGGAGAATAGGCACTTCATATTAAAAAAAAAAGTCAAGCTTTCACTGTGTTTAACTTATTTAGATTACTGATGGCACTCAGAAACTGCACAAAGCAACAGCCAGTTGTAAAAGGTGCTTACAAAATGCAGAGAAGGAAAGATGGTCCTTGCCAAAGAGCATTTTAAGCAAAGTTGACAATAAAAAGCATAATAAATAATGGGAACTTAATTCTGCTACCTTCAATTTCTTTGAGCAGGGAAAGCTTGAGGAAATGAGAAGATCAGGGATGACATTTCCTTAGGAGGCAAAAAACTAGATCCCACTTTCCAACAAAGTTCGGGGAGTTACCTTGATTTACATCAGTGTCAAGCTCTAAATATTCTATTCATCCATACCATTTCCAGAAAGCTGAGCAGTGTTATAAGCTACGCTCAGAACTAAGCATATCATTTTAGTTGTCCAGAACTGCAGAAAAAAATGAAAGTTTCTCGACCTAGTGAGAGTTCACAGATTATGTTGGAACAGTACTGGGTGAACTGGGATCCCACATTTGTTGTGGGATGGTGAAAAGTTGTACTGAGCAGGTAGATAAGAATAAAAACAGGAAATCTCACTGTATCTTTTATTAGTCAGGCCAGGATTAACAGAATATAAATTGGATACTATTACCTTTGGAAGTATAACATTGCTTTAATGAATCAAATGTTATGCTTTGATGTGATCTACAAAGCCTCATGGAAGACTCTTGCTGGGCACTTGCTCTTTAAATGACAGCAACAGTTGAACACTTTAACCTGTGAATAATTTAGGAGTCCATGAAATATTAAATAGATTTCCAGATACATGAAAAAGCTTTCTGCTCATTGCAAAAGGAATCTGATAATTGTTAGTTAGAGATCTAAGCCTTTTGTGTCTGTATTTTATGCTTAGTGATTCTTGACTGTTAAGATTTATTCTAAAAGCAAAGGTGATTCATGAGACATCAAGAAAAGATGCTATTCGTACCCTTCACTGTAAATAACTTCTACTTAACGTCTCTGTTTATATGCACAAGGACAATGACATCTTTGGAAAAGATGCGCTGCCAGCCAGCCCAGCAGCAGATTTCCTGCTGCCTGAGACTGCCTGCTTTAATTGATCGAGAGCTTTCAGATCCTAATTGCCATTAGTGTTGCTAGAACAACAGCTCCAGCTGCAATTTACAGGGATAGTAGGTGGAGAAACTCCTGGAAAGATGGGTCTAATGGGCCAGTATCCTTTTTCTCTCTCCAAACATATTCAGGTGTCAGCACGTCAGCTTTTGTCCTGGTGTTCTGCCCAACGTGGAGTAAATTTCAAAATGTAAATGTATGTGGCTTTTTGGGATTCATTGCTTAGTTTCAACCTAAAGGAACACAGGGCAACTCACAAAAATGAGCAACGATGGCTCTATAAAATTAATACATGGGATGATTAGTTTTGAAATGTCCTGTGTGGGAAAAAAAAACAGATTTAGGTGTCTTCTTGTAAAGCTGATATGCACTTGTTTTTTGATTGTGTTCGATTTGGGAGAAGCAAGGAAGGTTGGCAATGATAAAGAAAAGCAGGGCTATTTCAGTTTCTCTGTTATAGGCTAAAAACAGATAGCCACTCTTCCCCAAGCCTACAGAATGATAAATGTTCAGAAAAAGCACTCAAGATTGATGACTTAATCAAAATTGCCTGGAATCCAAAATCTGTTGGGCATGAATAGCAAGGAACTGGGTAACAAATCTGGAGGGCATAACAGAGTATCCTGCTTTGCTGTGAGATTATTGCTACTGTCCTTACAGCAATCTGGCTGCTCTCATTTCTCCTGTAAACATTTCCGTCTTCCACACTCACTGAAACACTTGTTACCTCGCCTGCCAAAGTAAGTGACAGCATGGGTGCGGTGTGTGAGACAATCTCACCTAAATGCTTCTTTTTGCCTCCTTTTGCATACGACTTTCTTAGCCAGTTTAAACAAACAAAGATCTCAGAGTTTAGATAATTAAGGCCACTGGGAATGCCTGGCCTATGGACTCATTGATTGCTGTGGCTACATGTTATTTGGGGTGATGGTATTGAAAACGTCTTGCTTGCAGCATCATTGAACTCTGGCCAGCACTTAATTAAATTCAAAGTTAAATTCAGCAATGATTTATCTTCAGAAACCGGATGAAGCTGGTTTGTAACATTTCTGAGGGCACAAATTCTTTTTATCTAATGACTTGCTGCTTTACTTCAGAAGAATGGTCCATTTCCCGGGCTTCAATCCATTCAATTACCCCTATTGTGTTACTTCCCTTAACTGGAGGCAAGTTCAGTCAGATAAATACCAATATTCTTGTCAAGGCAGCAATATTCATCAGCTCTGCCTGCTGCAGGTAAGCTTCTAGCCACTTAACGAATTCACTGCCATGAAGAATAAAAGAGGAGTTGAACTGGCTGGTTTTATAAGGACACGCACTGCCTGATGCTCTGGATTTTCCGCCCTATAGCTCATCACCTCCAGCCCCAGCGCCGCTGCAAGCCCAGAGGCTGAGAAGGAGATGTCAGACCAGCTGTGTGCAGAGCCGCATCCCTGCGACACCACCAGCTCTCCTCCTGCCCCGGGTCTTCTAGATTCATCTCCTGGGTGGGACTTCACAGGACCCTGGAAGCTCTAAAAAGGCTCTTATAACACCACAAAATAAAATATCATTCGAATAGGTATGATTTCAATCTGCGAGTGTTTTTGCCGTTAACAAAAACAAGCTTAAAAAGTCACTTTTCAAAAACATGGTTTAAAATTATGAACCATTATGATGCCAAAGGAAAAAACAGAACTATAAACCCAACTAACTTCATTGCCATTTTTCCTGGGGGGAAAGACAATATGGTACCTTCTTCTTCCTTTGTAAAACCACTGACAGTGACAGACATACATGGCCACCTCCTTTTTTGAAAATGCTTGGGCACCTTAAAATACTAACAAAAATCGGATTGCTCTCAGTTCTCTACAAGCCTTTCTTCAGACCACATGGAGCAACTCCAGTGATACCCATGAGGACCGTCAGAGTTGTACCATCTCCTTGGAAGTTAAGAAATTGTGTCTAGAGAAGCTTCAAGAGCAGGTAAGCAACGGAGAACGGGTTCCCTTCTTCCTCTGCTCAGGAAATCTGCCTTTTCAAGAGTAGCTATCTGGAGGCAGAGCTGAACCTGGTCCTTCTCCATCCCAGCTGGGGTCACACAGAGGGTTCACAGGTTGCCCTTGCACAGACTGTGCTGGGCAGTGAGGTGGGCAGAAATCCGCAGGCACGTTTCCTGTGCTGGCTGCAAGGGACAGCTGGGTCGTAACAATTCTTCTTTGGGGACATGCACAGGGACCCTGGCATTCGGAGCACAACCTGTCTAATGCCTAAAGGGCTAATATCTGCTGTGCCTGATCCCCAGCTCCTGTCTCAAAGGGCTGAAATCCAATCCACCTGAAACCATCTGCAGCCCATCTCCAAACGAACGATTCCTTCCAGTCTTGTTTAACCCATCTTCAAATGGCTCCACTCTTTGGTCTGCCATGACGCGAATCCCCTCTGAGGGCCTAGTGCAGGTCAGCATGTGTGTGCATGTGCTGAGTGCGTGTGTGAGCCGGCGGCTATTTGTTCGTGGACTGAGGCATCTCCCCCTGTCCTGGAAGAGGAACAGCACCAAGGCTCAACTCCCACCTGCCATGAGCTTCCACCACGCCGACCTTTGACAAAGGAGGTGTGTGCCACAGTAGCTCGGGGGGTGCACAAGGTGCATCTCTGAAAACTGTCATTACCTCCCATTTTCTGCCCCTCTGCAGAACTATATGGAGATTAATTCCCGTCTGCTGAAAGGAAGAGATGAAGTGGATGCTAAGCCAGAAATCCAGTTTCAATACCCTTTGAAAAGCTCTTCCATCTTCCGGAGCATTGTATTTAAATAAGAAAGAGGAACTTATTTTTAAGTAAGAGGAACTTGAAGAATAGTATTAGCATAATATTAGATATGACGCTTCAAATTTGTAAGTATTATTAAAGAATACTGCGGTATGAACACGATCCACAGTAAAACATCAGTGAACAGTGAGAAAGGAGAGGAGAAACAGTTTTTATAAAGCATAAGTATCTCTCCACAGTGGTAAAAAAAGTTTAGTTATCACTGCTGGATCTCCTCATGCATGTGTTTTGTTTGTAAATGTTACCGCAAAATCCCTGTGGTAACAGCATGTGTGTTTCACAGGTGAACAAGATGTTGTTCAGCAGAAAAATCTACATCATTAATACCCTTTAGGCATCAAGATTTCCAACACATTGAAAAAAAGGGTAGCAACTGCACAACTGATCCTGCAGTACCACCGTTAGCCCTTGAATTGCCTCGCCTCTAACCTGTGCACAATGACTTCATATTTCATAAAAACATAAACAAAGCCAAGCATTCAGCCAACAATATCAGTGTTGCTGGGTCCTGTATGTGCTATCTGCCTCTGCAGATCAGCCTGTAATGATGACAAGAGTTTCTCTGTGTGCATGTTAATTTAATAGCAGAGGCAATAGCACTGTTACAGCGCTCAGTACAGGGCAGCTCTCTCATCGCTAAACCCTGCGTAGGGCCTGATGACTCTGGGCCCTTAACACTGCAGGATGCTGGGGGCCAAGGGAAGCCAGCAGGAAAGACGCTCAGCGTCTCTTTCAGCTTCTGCCTTGCACTATAGCCTTCCTCACACTGCTTTCAATGTCTTCAAGCTTTGGTCCTGCACGTTACCCTACTCTTGGTCACGGAAACGGGTGACGCTGTGCCAGTCTTCAGGTCTCCAGCAAAAATGCAGGCAATCTTAATGTAGCCAG
Source organism: Pampusana beccarii (assembly GCA_013399365.1). Taxonomy (NCBI): domain Eukaryota; kingdom Metazoa; phylum Chordata; class Aves; order Columbiformes; family Columbidae; genus Pampusana; species Pampusana beccarii. The sequence goes on from VWYH01000603.1 coordinate 2,713,321, forward strand.
ACCTGGAGAGGAGAACTTATGGCCCAGATCCACAAAGTACCTGCCTCTCGGTGACTCCAGCAGGAGATAACATGTCTCAAAACCTTTGTTAATTTAGTTTTAGTTCTCCCCTTTTTGCTTGCACAAAAGCACTACAAGCTAAAGCATTAGGTTTCCACCAGATATAAGATATGGACAAAATTCTGAAGGCAGAAAATTCTAGGGGTTACTTCTGTTCATGACTTCTTTCTCCCCACCATGTCACTCTTCACTTTGTAATTTTCGCTTCTCTTCAGCATAACAAGGAAAAATAGAGAAAGGAATTCCTCTGGCACACACTGTTTTACCTTCTCAGCCCCAGCAAGTACCACCAGATGGGCCTTCTGAAACCACCGGCAGCAAAAACCACCACTGACCACCGGCAGCCCCTGTGCTGCTCTGGAACACGTTTCCCCTCAAAAACCTGCTGCCAGCCACACTCCGGTGAGCCGGCAACTGCCCAGGTGCCAGGGACGGGAACCTGGGACACCCAGGGGACAACTCAAATTTCATCTTCTCGTGTACTTCCACAGCTCTCCTCACCACACCCCCCTGACCTGCATTTGTATTTCTGCAGCCATTGAAAAACAGAGTCTGGGGGCTTGGGGAGGGTTTTTGCTATTGTGACTTGACCTCAGCACGAAGGTGGGCAAGCAAAGGCCACAGCTAGGAGGACACTGCTTGTGTCTCATTGTAAGGGCTGATGCTGCCCCATTCACCCTGGCCACGTAGGCAGAGTTTCTCTGTGTCTGCAGGAACTGCCTTTCGGACAGATTTAGCATTGATACTGTAGAGCTCTTCTGTGCTGCATATACAACATAACGGGGGCTGTCAGCCTCCCCGAAACACAGCTGTGCCTGGAGATCTCCTGGCTGGCCACGGTGCCCAGGAGTCGTGGCACAGGTGGAGAAGCAGCAGCAGCTCCGCCGTGTGCTCCTCTCACAATGAGCAGCATCCCCTGCATGTGTGTCCGTCCCGTTCTGCACTCCTGACAGGGCTTACTCCAGTCTGTGTTAACTGCAGGCATGCCAAGGTTCCCTGCAACTATTTATTTTTCTAAGCTATTCACTAATGTTTGCAGAACGTAAAACCAGTCAGGACGTTTTGCCTGGGGACACACATCAGCGATCCAGAGATTCAGAGAAAGCAAAGCTAAAGGCTGCTGTCCCTATAGCACTTCAAAAGCTACCGGTGTCTCCCCCCTCTCCTACCACACATCCAAAATACGCAAAGAAGCAAGCAAACACTGTGCAGCCCAAACAGAGTGGCTACAGTTTATGCCATACTGCCTCATCTGTTCTTTGCACCAGCTGTTCCTGGAAGGAGGTGCCATTGAATTGTTTCTTTCTTCCTCTGATGCTCTGGTAGAAAGACAGAGGGCATTTTTTTTTAATTCTTGGCTTTTTAGCAAAGAGAACAGGGCTGGATTGTTTTGTACTAGCACTTGCTACTTTCTCATCCCATGCCCTTCTTGCTGCGTAAGCACGGCACAAGACATGACATGCTGAAATAATATTTAGGTTTGCAGCTGAGCTTGTTACTGCTCTAATTTAGAAACTATAACCAGTCATCAGCATTTCAAAATACATTCAATTTTCAATAAAGAGGCAATTTCCACAGGCCAATGACCATAAATGAATGACAGTGTAGCCAAGAAGAACAAACAAAGCTGCCAGTCTGTCAAGAATTCGCCTCATGTGTCATCCCCACTTAATTAAGGGAAAAAATGTACTGTAAGAGACAGGAGAACAAGTCAACTCTCCTATAAAGGTGTCTCCTTTCTTTGTGCATTAAAAATAATCTCCCTTTGTTTTGAATTACTGATGCACAAGCAACTTGCGGCACATCATCCTCCAGAACTTAATAGATGGCTGAAAAATACAAGCCAAATGCATTCTTTTTGCACTGGATGAATTTGCCTCTGGATGATTTGTGGGTGTTTCGAACCCACCTCAGTGTATCAGCTGAGTTTTCCACACAGGTTTTAAGCCCCACAGGCCCTGAGCTGACCCATGCTACAGGCAACTCCCAGCTTTCCGGCAAGTGGCCGCGGTGGCCAAGCTTCACCCCCTGCTCCAGGGACACGGAGCTGCCACCCACCAGCACGACCCTTCCCAGCCTTGTGCTGTGCCTCTGGAAACACCCAGCAAGCCGTGCCCCAGAGCCTGCCAGGCAATGTGTCCCAGCCAAGTCCAGTTTCTTCCACTTCTACAGGTTCAGTGCAAGAGCAAAAAGCCTTCTCGGTCTTTGGAGAACTACTTCAATCCAAATAAACTTTTCTATCAGAGGTGTAGCACCTCAGCACATTGAGGGATGCACAGCAGCTCCACGGATGTTGCTTATACCAGCTAAGAACCTGCAAGGTATTATGGCCAAAATGATCTGTTTTAAGTGACCGAATGATCTGACTAACGGTTAAATGTACAATAAAAGGGTATTATGTTTAAATCCAAATATTTCTCTATAGTTCTGAAAATCTAGATACAGTAGCACCATGTTTGTGTGGGAGAATTAGAAAGCTAAGGTTCCTTATAAAATAAAAGCTGCTATGTCTAGAATACTTGTTTTGTCAAAGCTGAGTGAAGTCAGAATAGACAATAAAACCAGTGTATTTTTCAAGAACATTGATTTCAGGAGGGTTTAATAATCAAAGGTACAACACCACATATAAATAAATTGGTGACTGAGAGCTGCAGTTTCAACTTGGTAATGTTCCACAAGGCAAATATATCTAAGTGCATTTATCTCTTCTTAGAGCAGATACGTAAAAGCATTAGCCTCCATCATGCTGTTGTCTTATTATCAGGTCTACATGCAGGCCAAGAAAGACTATGTAGTACATGTAAATATATACATACCCGACTTGGGTACAGTCTCGATACGGCAGCACTGAAAATATGCTACAGAAGGATCTTCTGCTGCTGATAAGGACTATTCTAAAATATAAAAGAAAATAAAAGAAATCAAAGACTAAAATTTAAAAATCCCACCACAATAAGCAAAGCAACAGATGTTTACCGTTGAGGAATTTGTAATCATAAAACTTCCATGGCGGATGATTTCTCCCTCCTCTTTTTTAACTCACAGGTAGGCTATCGCGCTACTGATTCTTCACAGAAGCGCTGAAGCCTGTGCCATACATTACACAGCAAATGAGCAGTGGAGTCCCATCCCCTCTATAGGCTTTCTAGGAAGACTACCTGGAGTACATTACTTGGAACCCAGGACAGACGTTTTTCTAGTGAAAGCAGCCCTGGTGAGAGGAGTCCACCCAGAGAGGCAAAGGAGCCGTTCTGGCAACTCATCGCTATGGCTGAAACCAAAGAGCCAAAACCCACAGCAACCCTGGTGATCCACACCAACAACCACCTGTGATGCACACCACAGCTCCATGGCTGGAGTCTGCATTTATCGGACAAGAATTTCCAGCTGCTGGTCATGATCTTTCTCTGCTAAACCAGAGGACTCCCTTGATTTTCAGCTTCCTGTTCCTGCAACAGACTGATTCATGGATGAAGTCAAAGTTTGCTACTGTCATAAGCTTTCAGATCCTTTCACTGTTTCCCAGGTTTCTCCTTGAGTCTTTTCCAATTTTTCCCCATCACCCTTCTTGGTCTGTGGGCAGTATCACCGGCCTCAGCGGTTGCACAGATGGCGAAGATAAACATCGCATCTTTCAGTCTTACCTTTAAGATCAGTGTCTAACCATGATGACCCGCCAGCCTCTGCGCTCAGTAACCACATCAGCCCTCTTGGTTCTGATGCTGCATTGTCACTCGTGCACGACTGATCCCACCACCCCTCGTCCTCCAGTGCCACTAAACTGGTCAGGGCTGAATCCCTCCTGTAACGATGGTTTGCCTTCATTCCTTACTGGCAGGCAGCTCAAGATTTGGCTACATAAAAGCACACATTATCTGCCTGCACAGAGCTTATCTCAGAATCCAGGCCACTCTTACATCAAATGCCTTATATTTCTAACCAGTCTCCAAACCTCTGCACCATCTGCAAAGTCACTGTGTGGCATTAAATCAAATACCTTAGAGCAACATATTTCTTTTACAGCCACACTATTACCTGTAGCCTTCATGCTCTGACACATCATTAGGCAACACCAAAACCACCCTGAGGTCAAGACCCACTTTCCATAAAAATGTCTGGATCACCAGTAACTACATTATTATAGTTTTGGGAGATGCAGATTGGCAAGAAGCCAAGGGAAGCTTGATCAAGACCAAAGATATAAAATGCCAATAAATAACTGATTATTTATAAATATAGGATCATAGAATCGTTTCAGTTGGAAGAGACCCTCAGGATCATTAAGTCCAACCATAACCTAACTCTAGCACTAAACCATGGCCCTATGTCCTTTTTCCTTATTACCTTCAGGACACCACAATTGTACAATATAGACTAAAAAGATCCTTTTTCCCTTCTAGAGTTGGCCAACAGGCTGCATCCCCTCAAATTCCCCTGAGACACAGTGACGGCAGTTTGTGCCATGTTCTAACCTGATTAGTTTCAGAATTTGCTGGTGTTTTACCTTTCTAAAAATCTCTACTTGTGGTCCAAATGCTAGGACCTACTGTTAGGCTGGCTGTCAGGGCTACTGCACTCCCTTGCCCTGCTCTTCAACATTGATTTTTTCTGACATTATGTGCTACAGGTCTGTATGTGAGGATTTCACCTGAATTTTTCATTCTTCGTCCTACACTGGTCAAGGTTGGACAACAAACCCTAGCAAGCTATTTTGTTCTTTACTGCCTGAAAACCACTATATGTGCCTACGAATCTCATTTCAGTTACATTGTTATTAAAACACTGTTTCCTTAAGGGACCAGCTTAGTCATCGTTCTTGGAAAAGGCTTAGATCCCCAAGAGAGCTGCTGTATGTAATGCTTGGGAAAATGCAGAATGATCAATTTTCCTTCTCCTGGATCATTCTGTTAGAGCAACACTATTTTCTTCCTTAAAAGCATGTTTAAAAGCGAAGTGATATTTACCTGCTAATAAAGGTTTCCAATAACAAACATGCATACGGCATCCGGAAGTTCTTCTACAGCAGATAATGTATGATTTCATTGTTTGTCTGAATGCTATAACACCCCGTACTTATGGTAAACATCTCAGACCCTATAAGATGGTCTCATGGTACATCACTAAGTTATAAAGCAGGGGGGAATAATTTTTCACATTTGAGAAAGGCAGCAAAAAACGGGGCATATGATTAATTTTGTGCTTGCCACTGCTTATTGCTGAATGGTTGCTATTCACAACAGCTTGCTTGTTCACTGGAAGCCTTGTTTGCTGATGTATGAAACTTGGCACAGATTTTGAGGCTGACATCAGAAATCAGCTCTGAATTCCGAAAACCACAGTACCCACTAAGCATACTGCCCCCGCTCCCTCTGGCTTCTTCAGGAAATATGGCTCTTCCACAAACGCCCTATACCTCCCTAACAAAAAACCCAAACCCAACCAAACAAAAACAAACAAACAAACAAAAACAAAGACCCCTCAATTCTTAATACTTAAACAAACTAGTGCTTCCATGTCCACAAGCAGAGACAACAGAGGGAAGTTACCACTGAAAAACTTGCTGTGTGTATCAGGAATCAGACCAGAAAGGAAATAAAAACCATCAGCCCAGCCTCTATTTTTTTTTCAGATTTCTTTCCCAAATATTGCCTTTCTTTCACAAAAACAACTGGGGGACCCTCTTTAGGTAAAGATCTCCCAGGCAGAGCAGGAAAGGAGTGCACAGCCTCCACTGCCAGAACGCCACAAAACCTGCCGGAGGGGGCTGGTTCAAAACAGCCTTAGGAGCTGGACTGGAAGAGAAGCAGGGCAGGCAGCGGTCAGCAGCTCATCACAGAGGGATAGAGCTGCATTTTATTTGGAGGTCTGATGATATGCATGGAAAATAAAAATATTCCGAGGGCCGGCAATGGTTTGCTGGAGCAGAAGGTCCAGAAACTTGTCATGAAGTGCACTTTGAAGAAGGTGGGTGGTAGCTGGCTGCTGTTAAAGAAAATGGAATTATTGCATATGGGAGAAAAGCGTTCTCCTGGACTTCAGCTCTTCAACAAAGAGCATCTACAGCCTTGTGCAGCTCTGAACGACTTATCTCTGACACCAGAAGCAGTTTGAGTCAGAGTGGGTTTACGTGCCCCGATTGCTACTGTGCCACCTAGACATCTTTAAAACGACTTCATGAAAAGCTTTTTACTCACTAACTCTCATATTTCACCAAGAAGTTGTACTAATTACTACGGTTCAGAGCAACCATTATTTTGCGAGAGAGCTCTGACAATGTGTAGCTGAAACTGTACAAGCTAATCTTGCAATTTCTTTAATGAGGTGTATCCTATGAAACTACAAAAACTTATTGAGCACAAGGCTCTCAACAGAATCAGGAATTCACTTGACTTGAAGAAGATAACATCTGTTTTCTCTAGCGTCTGTCTAGGTTTGAGTGTGTTGCACAAAAGGGCTGCCATCAGCCAGTGTGATATGTATCATATGTACCATATACATGCAGAATATTGTAGCCTCTTCTTTCATAGCTGATAGATGATGTTTGACTACTAGGGCTTTCCTGCCCCGCACACAAAGGTGAAACACACAAACCATGAATGCTGTCCGGGTGGCAAAAGTGATTTTGGATTCTCCTGAGCTCAAGCTGGGGCTGTTGGAAGGTGGCTGAAAGTAATAACGAACAGTCAGAAGGGCACCAAACCAAACATTTCATACCCTACGGATGCTGTTTGGCCCTGGCATGGAACTGTATGTATACATACAGTTGGTATACAAAAAAAATATACAAAAAAATTGAGAAAGCTATAGCATGGGGGTGGGAGAGGAGCACTGGTTTACTGCTTTTATATCTGCTAATATAGGATGACTCTAGAAATGTTCCTGCCCCACTCTCACCATGAATTGTTTGTTCAGCTGGCTCAGGTTGTTGTTTCGGTGGGCTGTTTCTGCTGCATAGGGAATCTTCTGCTTCACAGTTTATGGAAGATACCACCAAAAAACCCGCTGAGTAAAGTGCATGAAAAAACATGCTGGTGGCTAGTTGTGCTAACTTGTATGTCAGGGTTGCCTTGCCTTTCTCTTTTAAATGGAAAACCTATTTTGTGATGTTTTACAAGACTGTTTTGATGATACAGTCTAGGAAACCTAATTTTCTAGCTCCTTTAATAAGCTACATCCTAGAAATCTGAAGAAACCGGTTTAACCGGTGCACAGAACCATCGACAGGAAGCTTTAAAAGGACTGCCTGATAAGCTGCAGTCTGGGTACTGGTGATTTTTCCTCTGTGCTGAAACAGATCACAGAATCACAGAATGGTTGGGGCTGGAAGGCACCTCTGGAGATCATCTGGTCCAACCCACCTGCCGAAGCAGGTTCACCGAGAGCAGATCACACAGTAAAGCATCCAGGCGAGTTTTAAATGTGTTCAGAGAAGGAGACTCCACCACCTCTCTGGGCAGCCTGATCCAGTGCTCTGGCACCCTCAGATGCTGCTAACTTCTGTATGGACACGATTTCCACCCCTGCAGTTGGATGTGAGTCTAGACTGGCTTCTTCCACCCTGCAGCAGTTTTCTGCAGGTCACGTTTCTTCAAGTTTTTTTCCCAGCTCTTTGGAAAGCTAAGTATGCAGCTGAAGCCATAAAGCAGTTTCCCAGATCACAAAGCTCTGAGGAATGAATGCCAGTCCCTTTTTTCTTTCATTTTTCAAGAATTGACCATCAATGTCATCAATGGCAACAGTTTTTTCTGCAATGTTTGTAGCAATGAACTCTTATTTTAACCACAGCCGGTCCTGCCTTGCTGCTGGCCTGCCAAAGGCTGTACCCAGAGCATCACTGCTCAGCCTGTATCATCCCCGGGGCTAAGAGGGGAAGAGTTCTCACAGCCACAGGACAGGGACACCTCACTCCACAGGCTGAGAGCCACAAATATGAGCAGTTAGAAGAGAAACGAGCCCCGAGCTGTCTTGTATCAGACATAGTGTGGCCAGCAGGACGAGGGAAGTGATCATCCCCATGTACTCAGCACTGGTGAGGCTGAACCTCAAATCCTGTGTTCAGTTTGGGGCCCCTCACTACAGGAAAGACATTGAGGTGCTGGAGAGAGTTCAGAGAAGGACAATGAGTCTGGTGAGGGGTCTGGAGCACAAGTCTGATGAGGAGCAGCTGAGGGAACTGGGGCTGTTCAGCCTGGAGAAAAGGAGGCTGAGGAGAGACCTTATTGCTGTCTACA
>VWYH01000603.1:2721616-2762290 GCA_013399365.1 Pampusana beccarii
ATGATCTTGAGGGTCTTTTCCAACCAAAATGGTTCCAGGATTCCGTCATCCACACTGCAGTTTTCTTTGCTGTGACACTCACAGTCACAAGCCAGAGAAACAACTACTGAAAGTGCTAGCTATTTTAATGACCAGCCTTCAAATTCACCACTCAAAAACATATTTGGTGTAGATGTTTTCAAAGCTGGGCCCCTCAAGTTAAGTGAAAAGTTGACATGCCGCAACAGAAGGCTCAGGGGTTTTGGAAAAAGCGCAGAGCGCCCAACTCCAGCACAGCTCAGTGTCAGGGTCGTGACCATGCACAAGCTGCCTGCAGCAAGGTGCTGGGCACGGGAAGGAGTCCCAAGAGGTGTTTCTATCCACTGCAATACCTGTGCTCCTCCGTGCCACAGGGAACCAGGGACATCTTTAAAGGTCTTAAGGTACTCAGAAACTCTGCTGATTTTAGGATGAACACATAAATCAAATCCACTTGGATTTCCAGAGATCCTTTTCATTCAGAATTCCTATTAACTTCAGTGACTGCAACAGCACCCAGACCCCTCTGAAAAACAGGGTATGTGCTCAGATTACTTGCTGCTAGACTTAGCTGGCCTTCGGGGTGACACAAAGTGATGACTTTGCATTTTATTTTTAGCTAATATTGCTGTGGCTCTTTGTCCATAGGATGAAAAACATTTCCAAAACTTTGTATCCTATTCTTATTGCATCTGTCTTCTACATAAAGGGATCTTTATTATTGTTATTATTATTATTATTATGGAAATATTCTGGAAAACTGTGCCTGCTGACAAAGATATGAAGCCAGTTGAATAACAGAAGCTTACTCACTGTTTCCTTAGCAATAAAATATTCAGTTATATTATCAGACATAACAACTGATATATAAACTAAGACAAAATGCTAAGATATATCCTACAAACACTTTTTTGCAATGGATGGGAAAAAAAAGTTCATGAATCAAATATTTATTCATTTTCATCAGGTAACATTTCTATCAAGTTTATGGCTGTTTTTTTATGTAGGCATCTTGGAAATTAATAATTCTCTGTGGAATAATACCTTAGGAATAAGTATTTTCTCCTATAAGAAATTCCTAAAGCATACATGCATTTATGCACAAAATAGACCGAAATTAGAGGGCTGCTTTTCAGCATTTGACTCCACATGTATTCATTGTAAAGATAATAATTGGCTGCTAGTCAGACAATAGTTAAGTCAACAGTTCTGCATACGTCTGGTTTGCTACAAAAGCTGTTTCTTAAAAGCCATCATCTCTCAGAGCCACCTTCTGCAATATTTATGTTGGTTACTACCTTTCACTTCATTTAATTGTACGTGTGAGAATAAACGTGAGGAAAATTTTACTCGAGCCAAGTAACACCTACCAGAACTCAATTCATAAAACTCGCGGTTCAATGTAATGTCAGAATTTCTATTGACCTGGTTCCATGTTTGATGGAAACCACAGGCTACGTGCACAAATCGGTCCATACCACCATCGGTATGTGGTTCTTGCCCACAGCAGTTGTATGAGAACAGGCATGTGCAAGGGTCGACTCTCAGCGGGATGGTTTAGTCTACACAAAGCCTGTTCAGCCAGTCTATTTCAAACTTCTTCAGGTTTGGAATGACAAGAATAAAACCATGAGGCACATGGGGAAATTGTCTTGGAGAAAAAAGGAGAGGGCAGGTGTTGCCTTTCTAAGCAGGGAAGAGCTAGTTTCCTTTCTGAGCTGGATGACACTGCCATAAAGAACCTATTTTGCTGATGGGAACACCGTGACAGGCACCGTGCCTTTGCAGTAAGGGAAGTCCCTGCCGACAGCTGCTGTACAGGTCCCACTGGTGCTGCAATCCAGGCAGCTGCGCCCCTCACACATCCCCCAGGAGCCCCCCAGCCTGCCTCTGCCCCGAAACAAGGATCCCATTCCTCACCTTGCCACCACCACCCCCAGCTGTGCGTCCACCCACCAGCCCTTTGCATCTGGGAGGACACAACGGTGTGACCAGGATCGTTCACGTTTATAATTTATCTTGTAAGACTCAGGATAATCTTAATACCTTTCCCTGAAGCTGTTTTCCTGAGTTACTTGTCGGCTAAGCCTCCCGCCAGAGGCAGCCCTGACAAGCCAGCTAGCTTGGCGCCCACCCTTACACCCACTAATAGATGTCGAAATGTCATTCAGCCATTGCTAAGCTTGTTCGGGGCAGGTTTGGTCTCTCACACTTAGCACCTGGCACTACCCTCGAAGAAACGCAAGCAGACTATGCCTTGTTTTCTCCCACTGATTTTCATTTTACGCAAGTTATCTGTATTATGGAGACGCAGGCCTTGAAAATCCACAGGCTGGCACTTCCATTGACTTGCACTTCACCTGAGGAAGGAGCATGCACTGCAACCTGCACCTTCACGGACTATTTTAAAGCCCATTATTATACATTTGGTTAAGCAGCAATAGCACACTGTGCCCTTGCACAGGGATGCTGACCCTGCCCTTTCCCTCAAGCACCATGGATTGCCTTTGCAGAAGCAGCCTTTGCAAGCACAGTACCTGCCGTTTCTGGTGTCGTGTTGCCGCATGTTCTTGATAAAATGAACCTTCTTAAAGTTCTTTGGTCTGGGTGATCCTGAGAGTGTCCGACATCTGAAAAAGAAATCAGTTGGGGGGGCGGGGGAGGGCGGGAAAGAAGAAAAAAATAAAAGTACTCAGTTGCCTGCTGTACAGCCAAGAAGTCTACACAAAGGCAGGAAGGAAAGACAAGACAAATGATTCAAGTCACCCTGTGTTAGGAATGAGCAAGAACAAAAAAGACAATAAGTCTGGAAACATGGCTCAAGTTAAAAAAAAAAAAAAAAAAANAAAAAAAAAAGGCACCACCACCCCTCCCTTCACACACAAAAAAACTAATAGAAAAAATCTCAGCCAAAAAAAAAATTTCCTGTAATCTGCTGTGACAGCCCAAGCTTTCAGAGGAAAAAAAAAATTATACTGAAACAAAACCTGGTAAATATGGGATTTTCCCCCTTGTACCAACACACACACTTTTGCATCCTCCTCAACTATTGATAAAAGAGTTACTAAGGAAAGTTCTTTCTTCTTTTAATTTTAGAAACAATTGAAATCTCTTATTTGCAAGGATAATGCCTATTTGCTTTTTACTCTAAATATTACTTTTCACATTCCTGACAGCATAGAAAACAACTAAAAATAAACTACCTCAGGGGAAAAAAATATCTTTCTTAAAAACATTAATCCTTAAATCTATTTTACATCCGAATGCACTTTTTAAATTGCAGTTAGAGAAAGAAATTGCCAGAGGGAGGAGAGATGAGACAAACAGCAATATCTGCCCCCCCCGCCCCAGCTTCCAGCTTTGCTCTTTTTAATCAGCTGAAACCACAATGCATGTGGAAGCTTTTTCTCTGTCTCAGTGCTGTTTTCTTGCACGGCACAGCGCAGTGTGCAGGCAGCGGGGATAACTCCTGCGCTCGCTGCGTGCCCAGGGCTGCTGGACCGCAGCCACTGCATCCTCTGTGGAGACAAGGGACGAGCATCCTCCACCTGCACACGGGACCAGCACAGTCCCTCTGTGTTGAGCCTCCCTAATCTATTTTTCCCATACTCTCCTATGCATAGGCAGAGTTCAGCAGCTTCCCAACCCCAATAGGTCATTTTGTTGGACTGAAACCAGAGCCCACCAGTCCACAGCCTCCAGAGACTGTCGGTTCCCATTGCTGTACCCAAATGCCATCACACTGCACGGGCACACCCTGAAGCAGGACCCCATCACTTTGCCATTTCTGCCTTCCTTCCGTTAGTAAACTCCTTGAGATTCCCTCACCCTCCGGTTGCAATTAGCCTTATTACTTTCTTCACGGGAAGATAACATGAAAGAGAGGTTCTACCACCAATTCTGCAAATTAACAAGTAAAAATACTGCCTGGCAAACCATAATTTGTTTATATCTTTTGCCAATTATACATTTGAATCATTTATGAGAATGCTTCATAACATGCTGGTAAGCATTCAACAGTAAGCTTGGTAAAAATAATCAAGTCTTGGTAATAGGCCAGTTGGTACAGCCTCTGCTATTAAGTCTTTGCTTCGAGGTGGGGAGAGACAGCCAAACTGCATGCAGATAAACAAGGCTATAGGCTAAACATCAGTATAAACCAGCTGAATTGCAGGTCCCAAGATAAAGAGACATTCAAAATCAAGCTGCTGCCTTGCTGAACAGCTGACCTGGAAGCATACCACGCACCGGTCAGATTACGGCTCAGCCCGTTTCTGAACTGTTAAGCAGTTGCTCCGTTTTCCATCACCCTAGTGACTAATTACTGCGGTCCCCAGAGAAGCTGTGGCCTCCTGGATGCAGGAATAAAACCGCACTGAAGCTGCTGATATAACAAGGGATGGGGCAGATTTATTAGAGAGGCAGCAGTCACAAACCTACCAGCCAACACAAGGCGACAGTAACGCTGGTAACTGGAATAAGACCGCGTGTGTGGAGAAAACAAATGATAAAAATCCATAAAAAATAAGAATACTAAAAATGCTACCCTTCAAAAGCCTACTTTATTAAACCAGCTGTACTTAGTTTTTAAAGGTACTGTGTTAGAAGCTAGTCATTCCTGTTAGTGATAACCAAATTTCTCTATTAATCAAATCTGACTTTTTATTTCCGGACATTTTATTTAAATACTGACTTTTTACTTGATACCCTAAAGCCAGGGAACATTTAATTCATGTCACCTACCACCCTGCAGGGTGCTTGAGGTTTCACTTTACCCACTACGGAGAACATCTTAACGTGAACACCCAGCTGGTTTCCCACATGCGCAGGGCCAGTAGGTCTGCCTGTACACGTGTCTTACAGACAAGTGACCGGAGAGAGAGGAAATAAAATGACCTTCGCAGTGGGGCATTTTCCTCGATGTCCTCCAGAGTCTCCAGAGAAGATCGCTGTGAGATCAGCCGACGTCTGCAGCGAAAACAGAACAGAAAAGAACACCGTGGGTTAGAAGGCATGAGAAGGTCCTCAGAGCTGGTTATTTAGCAATGCTGACAAACTGACTTTCACTAGCCGAGCTGTACCTTCGGATATTAATCAGTTTTGTTCTGTTCTGCTTACCTTACTAAATCCTATTGACCCCAACCAGAAGCACTCCAGACACGTTTCTGTAGCAAAACAGAAGCTGAAACTTCCCAACAGCTCCTCCTCAATTTGTGCTTTCTGGTTTTCCTTCCTTCAAGGGTTTAACACCCACCTAACACCAGTCCCACGTTTACCGTGGTAGAGCTTGCAATGCTACAAGTACAGTTCTTTGATAAAATAACACAGACGTAGATCTACAGAGAGTGCCTGTCATTCATACTGCCATGCGTCTCTTTGCTCCATGCCTTTTTTTACCCGATAAATGCCACTCGTTTCTCATTGATGTCCATCTAACCTCTCCTGTGAGGACTGACTGAAGAGAGATGAAAGATGATGGAGCAGCAGCACAAACCAGCAGTTTAAAAGGGAGCTCTGACCACCCCTCTGAGCAGCACGGATGAGTTCAGTACTGTTTTAAACCAGTTTTCTATGGCTGAGTCAGGTCCTCCTTCTACCTCCCATGAAAAGAAGTGAGGAAATCCTAGCATTCCAAGTTTTCTGACTGTTCTAGCGGGCAGGGAAGAAGCCCTGGTACAGGCTTGGTTTTAGCAGCAACCTCCAAACACCCTAAGGGCAGCACAAGATGTGGAGCTGCACCCAGCCCTCCAAAACCCACCGTAAATATAAAAAAAGTAAATGTAGAAAATACAGCCCACCTGAAGGCACGTAATGAAAAATTAAGCTGGCCATCATCAGAACGACCCTGCTGGTGGGTGTCAGGCAGCTGCAACAGCCACTGTGCCCCAGCACGGTGAAGTACGAGTATGAATTTAAATGACAGAAGTCCTCAATGACTACCACTATTTTTTCCCCTATTACCTTAATATCTTTCCTACCAAGCTGCCTTACTCCCTTGACCTGCAAATGAAGAGTTTCCAGATCTCAATGTGTTTATACCCCCGTGCTTGGAAGGGTGCTCATTAATGTATTCCCGGGGTGTATTTTCACAATAAATTGTTTTCTCTGATGCTAGCGTAAGCAGTTTCTAATCCTTCTTGCAATTTGCTAGCCTCTCCAGTTGTGCTGCTACAACTGTTTCTACAGCTGTGCTGCAAATCTGATTACTGAAATGTTTTTTAGTTCAAAATAATCCTGAGGTTCAGTGATTCAGTTTACTACTAGTTCAAACACCAGATTTCTATCACTAACCCCCAGACAATACATTTCAGGACAGTCTGAATGTGCATGTGGCTTTTTGTGTACTTAAAAAAATCATAAAAAAACCCTCAAACAATTTCTAGAGCAACTAAGTGTGAAGCATAATCCTCTTAGGAAAATATGCAAACCTAAATCCCCTCAGGCTTTGTCTAAATTAGAATTTTAGAAGATCTGGTGCAAGACAGGATACACTCTCAAAATTCTAAGAAAAAATAAAGTCTGCATTTTAGGGTGTGCTGAACGTGCTGGCATAGACAAGGACAAGGGGACCAAACATCTGCCTCTTGTACCCATCGGTGCTGCCTCAGCTCCATCCATAGTCAGAGGACAGAGAGATGCTCTTATAGAGAGAAATTCAGACCAGGAGGTGCTCCCCCTCAATTTTCAGTTGCATTGGTCCATAAACAAAAGTTGAAAGGTTCAATTACCGGCACCGCTGATGTAGCAGATGATCGTTGTTGCTTTTTAATACCTCTTTATACATCATTAGCTTAATAACACACTTAAATGATGGTAACCTCCCACCTTGTGGTGTTACAAAAGCATACTTTGCATGTTGTTGGTCAAAGAGAGATAAACAACGGTACAGCCTTGCTACCTTCTTCATAACGAATTTATCTGACTAGTCACATGGTATTTCTCCTAGATGCCTGTTGGATGCCGTAAGGCACCTGTACATCACCAGATGCATATTCCAGCTGCCACTGCAACTCCCATCCAAGCCTCTCCTCACCCAAGGTTTTGCACCATCCTCAACTTCATTGCCAATGGCTTGGCAGAAATCAGTTTGAAGATCCTACATTTGCCTCTGTTATTAAGGCAGATGCATTGGTTGGCAAAAATACATGTGACCGCAACTCATTAACTCCAGGGCAGCTTTAAAGGCTGGTCATCCAGTTGCCTGTTCACATTCCCTGGACTTTCCTTGCTGGTCACAACTTCTTAAACCAGGGATGCTGCCTCCTGGGTTTTGCTTGCTAACCTTGAATGCAACACAGGCTGGATAGGAATCACTGCCACAACTCTGGCACAAAGGAGCTCACACCGATTTTCAACAGTAGTGATTCTGCAGTATTTTGGGGACCTACCACGGCAAGGGAGTCTGCCAGAGAAGTGGGGGATGCTCTTTGGCTCACCCACTCATGGGAGAGGAGCACTGATACCTGAGCTCCCTCTTGACTATTGTGAGCATAAACGTGACCCTGGATAGATTCATCCAGGAAGGAATGAAGGAAGAACGGAGATAAACACCCCCAAATCACCAGCGGTGAAGAAGCATAGGTCCCACAGAAGCCTGCGGTGATATAAATGGGGGCTGCCCCAGCCCAGTCCCCTCCCTGTGCAGTGAGAGGGAGGACATCCAGGCCAGCACCCAACCCCACTGAAAACTGCCACAGCTTTCACCTGCCCCCAAAATCATTAGTTTTAATCAGTTCAACAGCAGTGAGGCAGATCTGCAGCAACTGTGCTGAAATTAGTTCACCCTGCCCAGAAATTGCACCCTCTTTTCACTGAAGAGCTCAGTCGCGATGAAGTATGTGCAATTACTCCACTTTATCTCAAATCTTTATTTTGAAGCCTAATTAAGATGACCTAAATACTAACCTTTTATAAGCTTTCCACAGCTGGATATTACACAGAAATGCCAACTAATGAACCCACCTGCTGTGAACAAAGTCACATCCTGCGCCACACACATAGGGAAAAAAAAAAACAATTTTGGAAAAGCAAAGCTTTTGAAAGAGTGTTCCAGGGAATACGAGCAAAACCAGTTTTTCGTTGTCTTAATTAAAAATTAATCGCCTCAACTGGTGTTTAATATTTAAACTAATTTATCATCTTTCTTCAGTCAAGTAGTCAGGGCTTGTCTATACAACATCTAAAAGAGTTATTTTTCAAAAATTGGTTGAAGTGCTACAGCAGCTGGTATGTGTAGACACTTGCACTGAAACAACCCAAACTGATTTATATCACACATCACCACCATTCTGATGCAAAGCTGTGTTGATACTTACTTTATAATAAAAAAGCCCTATTTCAACAATAATTAGGGGAAAATCCTCCTAATGTTAAGGAAGAGTATCTATATACAGACCAAAATAAAATAGCACTATGTGACTCATATAGGATTCAGGCTTTGGATAAGTCTTTAGGTAGATGCATTTTCAATACAAAATGCTTTAAAAGTTGTGCAAAGTAAATGTCAGCCAGCTAACACACACTAAAATACAACTGCCCTTCATAACAAAACTGAAGATGCTTCAGTAAAAATGTTAATTTCTCCTAATTCACAGAAAACCTTAACAAAAAATCTTCCTATTTTACCTACCACATCCTAGGTATACCAAACTCACCCCTCTCTCTCCACACCCCCATACACACAGAAGCAAGCAGTTTAGCTCTGGAAAGATGACAACCTCCTGGTTCTAACCGTCAGTCCCTGTAGGACATTGTTGGTCACAGTCTCATCTAACTTACAGATTTTTTTTTTTGTTTTAAAGTCATGTAATAACACTTTCCCTTAAACACCTAACATTTTTTTTCCTGTTTCCTCCCTGTTCCCTCTGCAATTGTTACATGAGCCTAGAAATAGCCAATACCCTACAATCAAATTCTAAGCTCAGTCCGAAGAAAGAGACTCAAGATAACTTGATGCCCTGGTATTTTAAACAGCTGTTTTCTAAGATATTCATGACCTCTGTTTGCATACTGGATTTATCTGTGACCAGCTGTCTGAATCTCTGCGGAAGTTTCTTAAAACCTAAAATGTTGTTTCCATTTCCCCTCTCCAAAGTCTGATTAATATGTGGCTCAGTTGCAAAAACGAAATAAAATACAAGGACAAAAAACCAGAAAGCATGTCTGTAACCAAAACAGCAAATAGCCAAAGCGAGCAGACTGCAAAAAGATTCACTGTAAACAACCTATCAATTGGTGGAAAATTATCTTCACTGTCAATTGTTGCAAAATACTCAGCTCAATTATGTTAAACATACAAAATCTTAAGCCCCATAGACAGGAGGTGATAAAAAATGGAGCTGCAATCAGAACACTTGATAAATTCATCCAGGAAGGAAGGAAGGAACCCAATGATAATCCAAGAGATAAGCAAAAATAAATCCATGTGTAATGACTTTCTAGTACAGCTACAAAACCAGGAAAAAAACGTTCCACTTTAAATACACCTAATTTTTGTGAAAGTTGTGGGTGTAAATCCCCCCTGCTTCTGTTGAGATCACAAACCTACAACGGCTGAAGTGTGAGTGCCGCTGGCTCCCAGAACAAAAGCGTCCCTCGGGACAAAGCATCCCTTCTCCACTTTGTCTGGGACAACCGAATCTCCTCAGAGATGCAGAGATGGTGGGACACACAAGTACTAATCATCTGAGTATCTGCTGACTGCATTAACTCTGATGGGGGAACTTGGGAGGGCAAAGATGCCTTCAGACTGTTGGTAGTTCACATGCCCACTGGGTCACCTCCTCCCTTCAGATGGCCAGGGAGAATGAATGTGTATGAACAAGGGCCAAGGAGCAGAAACATATGGGCTATCACCTTCTGGTCACAACGGTGTTTCTAATATTGTGGCTTAGGAGCATCAGAGAAGTACAAGACTGCTTGGTGCTTAGAAAATGTTGGAATTCCTTATTTTCACTGTGCCTTCATCACAAAAGATGTCTCCTATACACAGGAAAACTATGCTAGAGATATATATATATATATATATATATACACACACACAAGGCGAGTGGAAAGAAAGTTATAATACTTGCAGTGATGGGGAATGAGATCAGGATACCGATAAGGATACGTCAGGGCCTGCCTAGAGGTGTAAGTGGTGGGTTTTCCTCTGCCATCCATCCACCCTTCTGAAAAGTGCCATCTCAAAGAGGAGCTCTTGTCCCAAAGCCAACCTACCATTGCCCAAAAGCCAACCTAGTCCTTTGCAAGCACTTCATGGGGAGCTACCAAAACATGCTTTGGACATGCAGCTCCCACATGCATCTCCTTGATCCTGCCTCTATGGGAAGAGCAAACTTAGGGCTGTTTTTTCATTGCGTTTCATATTGTTCCCTCCAACACCAAAATGGCTTGAACAGTAAAAGGAAAACAAGGAGAATATTCAATGAGATCTAAGATCAGGCTTCTAGGTGCTAAAATGGAAAAAATATATATATATTTAAAGTAAATATATCTATTATATATTACAAGTAAATATGTATCTATAAACACAGTGCTGGTCTACAGTCCACAACAAACCCTGTCTGTTGAGTATTCCAGTTCCTTCAGCACATGCTGGCCACAAACCTATCCTGGCAAGCAACTCTGAGTTTTGAATAAGGTACATTTACCATTCTCCTCCTTAACTCCTTCAGAGCTAGGATTTGGGTACAAACAGAAGCGCAGCTGCTGGCTGTTTCCTGGGCCAGGGGAGCAGGTCGGCACCAGAGACCTGCCAGATGCAGGCAATGCCCTGTCCCTTTGTCACCCGGGGGAAACCTAGAAGCCACTCATCTCTGACTACTCCTTAGCGTGCCAGCTGAACGCCCCTGCCTGAACTCCCAGGCTGAGCTGCTGTCAATTAATACACTCTTCTGAAATATTATACAAGACATCAGCTGTGTACGAATCCCCATTCGCTTCCTGACCCCTCACTGCGTGGCCCAGCATGAACCCAGATGAAAGACCCGCTAATGAGTCACCTCTCGCCCTCCCTCTGAAACTTTTACTGGGATTCTTATGTCCCAGCTCATTTCTTCCTATCTTTTGTGAATATCACAGGAAGACAAACACAGGAAAAACAAACCCTGAGACTATTAAAAATTATTAAGGGAAACAGATTTTCCAGGAGCTGCCCAAATCGATATAAAGCAGTATTTAATTGTGTGCTATCATAATTACACAGCAGACCCATCCTCTGCAAAGAACATCAAACTCCATTTAGGACTTCCAAGGCAAGGTTGCCCACAATAGGAGTTAAAAGCGTCTGGCACACACTGAAAATGGGTTGTTTCGCTAATCCAGCAGCCCAACCCAAACACACAGAGAGACCTCCTACCAAGAGACCTCCATTTGGCTGCCACCTACACGCAGGAAAGATGCAAACATGGTTTAAGACCACAAACTTCCACAGTGTGCTGTGAAGGAAAGTCTCTGATGCAGAAATCCTGAGCTAGCAGGACCCCCGACAACCTGCTTCTCTTGGGATACGTATTGCAAGGAGAGAGACCTTCAAACCTTAGGCTAGCAATAGTCAAGAGAATGCCATGCCAAATGCCTCCTCGGTCTCCATCAACCTTCTAGGGGTAACCAGGAAGACGGGCAGAAAACAAGAACGTAAGGGTGAGCTATGGCACGAACATGCCTCCAGGCCAGATTCCTCCCAAACCACATGTCCCCCCTGCACGGAGTATCCTTCCCATATTGCCATCCAACTCCTTCTCCAAACCTCATCCTCCCACAGCACCCAAGGCAGAAGCTTCGAAATACACAGCACTCAAACTTCTGCCTGCTGACCTGTCTGCATTTAGTATCTCAGCATAACAAATACTTACGTTGCCATCTTGAAGGCAGGATTTTTTTGTGTGTACAAATCGTACTCGTGTCAAATACAGAGTGCAAAAAGAAAGAAGTTAGAAGGAATGAAGGAAATCAAGATGACAATACTGAAGTATCCCGCTGACCTTTCACATAATGCTCTGTTCACAAATTATTATGTAGCTTTACACATGTGATCCTTCAAATGGCCCACAAAATTCTAGCACAGCTCTGTCACAATGTCCCAGAGGGATCATCTGTGTCTGGTTATATCAACTATAAAATGAGGAATACCAGTACTGTGAAGAGATGGGGGACTTATACTAGAATTGCTGAGAAGCAAGCTGTTCACTGACAAGGCATTTGTACAATGTGAATGTCTATACACATGTGTGCAGAAAAACAGAAGGTACAGTAGAACTGGTTTTTAGAGTCTTTCACAGTTCAACTTGATATATTAATTATTAGTCTTGCTGGAAGACATTATTCTGGGAGGAAACGCATTCAAAATTAGGCATTGATATGAAATCTCTAGCGAGGGAAAAAAACAGGATTGAGTCTGGGAAGAATGGAAGAGCAATCACCACACGTTGTTGATTCTGGAGGCCCTTTCATTTTCACCTTCCCCAGCTGGATTTCCAATTCACCAAAGACACATCCTGTTTGAAAACCTACCGTCTTCTCTCTGCAGGCAGCTGCTTCTGTACCCAGTCCTCTCCATTACCCAAGCCATAACGAGGAGCTAAAGCTGCAATTCAGTAAGATTCATTTAAAGACAGTGGAGCTCTCACATATCCTGAAGCACCTAAAATCTACATCCTCTATTATCTGCAACCAATGATTTACAGATTCACTGTCTTCACTTTACTTACTCTGCAGCAATGTGAGAAGATTCAGAAGGCTTGTGCGCAGTGATTTATTTTGAGTATGCCTGAACACTGCCACAGCTATATTTTTCAGGCCAGCCATTACCTCATAACCTAACACATATAATCATGGTATGACATCAATGGGCACCAGCTTAATTAAAGACACTCAAAACTAGCAAAGGAGCAAACAACAAGATTAATCATCTGTCCTTACGAAAACAAGGATGCTTGCCAAAGCAGATATAATAACACTGTAAAGAACATATAAATTATCCATCTTTATGTCCTTTTTCTACAGTAAAATCCACACCATAATAGCCTTTGTCTCATCAATATTAGCCTAACGGATTCTTCATGTGTTGTTTCTGCCCAACAAACTCTGTGCATTGTAAAACAATGCATATTTAGGTCTGTCCACAAGCAAGGGTGCTGCTTAAAAGTCACATACTAAGGAGCTCAGTTCTCACAAGCTCAAGAAGTGGGTCCATGCACAACTCAGGAGGTTCAACAAGGCCAAGTGCAAGGTCCTGCACCTGGGCTGGGGCAACCCCAGTATCAATACAGGCTGGGGGATGAAAGCATCGAGAGGAGCCCTTCAGAGAAGGACTTGGGCGTACTGGTGGATGAGAGACTGGACATGAGCTGGCAATGTGCTCTTGCAGCCCAGAAGGCAAATTGTATCCTGGGCAGCATCAAAAGCAGCGTGACCAGCAGGTCGAGGGAGGTGATTCTGCCCCTCTGCTCTGCTCTGGTGAGGCCCCACCTGGAGTTCTGTGTCCAGCTCTGCTGCCCTCAGTACAGGAAAGACATGGACCTGTTGGAGAGGGGCCAGAGGAGGCCATGAAAATGATCAGAGGGCTGGAACAGCTCTGCTGTGAGGACAGGCTGAGAGAGTTGGGGTTGTTCAGCCTGGAGAAGAGAAGGCTCTGGGCAGACATTATAGCAGCCTTTCAAAACTTAAAAGGGGCTGATAAGAAAGATGGGGACAGACTTTTTAGCCTGTTGCGATAGGACAAAGTGTGATGGTTTTAAACTAAAGGAGGAGAGATTTAGGCTAGGTATAAGGGAGAAATTTTTTACACTGAGGGTGGTGAAACACTGGCACAGGTGGCCCAGAGAGGTGGTAGATGCCTCATCCCTGGAGACATTCAAGGCCAGGCTGGACGGGGCTCTGAGCAACCTGATCTGGTTGAAGATGTCCCTGCTTATTGCAGGGGTTTGGACTAGATGCCCTTTGAAGGTCCCTTCCAACCCAAACTATTCTATGATTCTATTATTCTTCCCTCCTCTTCTTGCTAGGGACAGATCCTGGAGGCAACCAGCATAATTGCTCTGGGAGAAGCAAACTACCTTCTCTTTCTCTCCATCCCTGCCACTGTGACTGGACACAGCATCTTCCTGTAACTGGGCACTGGGTTCATAGGTGGTAGCACAGGCTTAGATCACTTTCTTCTCTCTCTGTTGAGGTCTCTTGCTCAGCACAGCAAACCGCAACTGACACATTCCCAGCCTGAGGTTGCTCTCTCCTGGAACAGATCTCTATTAAAAATTTAAATGGTTTCAGAAATCGGTTTACTCCATTCAGAACATTTAGTTCATATGATCTGCAGGGTGAAAGACCAGCTACAAACTGAACACAGCTTATCACAGGTACACATACAAAGAATAGTTATGGTTTAGAGAGTCACCTTTAAGAAACTGGATCTCTGCGAGGAACCCTCATTTCTCCCTACTCCCAGTAAGCAAGTATTACCGGGATCCTCGTAATACTGGTAACATTTGGTTGTGTAGCTGTATCAGTTGCTCACTGCTAAGGTACAGTGGCACAGTAGTATCCAAAATTTAGATAAGCTTGCCAAGAAGCCTCCCTGTCTGTTTTCACAACAGAGAGTACCCAGCAGTCACCCTAATTACCTTTTCATCGACTTGGCAAACGCAGCCTACATCTGCAGGCTGGGGATCTGCCTTTCCGTGGATCAGTATTTCCCCAGGAGCGGACAACACAATCGGCAGAGGCTGCAGACTCAGAAAGCATCTCCCCTGCTCCCTGGTGCCAACAGCCTCTTCCAAGGGCAGCATCCCCCGCTCACTCAGGGAACACATGCTGCTCTGCCACCCTAGAAACAGCTGGATGCGAGGACCTGAAAGGGTCCCAAATTTATGGCTTTCTATATCACTGCATTCCGCACATACTCTAAAAGTGCTGGGTTAGCAGATGTACAAAAATAATGCTTATTCTGGTAATCTGAGAAGTCTCCTGCTTAGTAAATTATTTAATTATTAGAGTAATAATAATTATTATTATTATGAATTTTCCTGGGTGCCAACTAGTTGGTTGGCCAGCAAAAACCCCGTCCTGAAAGAACAGTTTTCAATCAGTTTTGGGGGAAAAAATAACTCCAAGAAATTTGAACAATGCCCTTAACAACATGCTTTAATTTTTGGTCAGCCCTGAAGTGGTCAAGCAGTTGGACTAGATGATCACTACAGGTCCCTTCCAACAGAAATATTCTATTCTATTCTATTCTATTCTCAGACTCATCAACACACCAAAAGTGAGGAAAGCTGCAAAAGCACTTTGCTAGACTGGGCCTACTTACATTTTAAATTATCAGAGCAATAAAAAACATATAAACTAAGTCAATTTATAGGGCTGCTTTAAGACCAACATTTTAGAAGGCAGCACAAGACCCAAATTCGACATTTATGTACTCAGCGAGCTCCTCTGCCTTGGTTCGCCCATGTGAGCGCCATGTTTGCTATCTCCACATACAGTCATGCTGTGCCAGAAGCACCAGAGGCAGCAGCTCAGGCAGATACAAGAGCAGGCAGCCCTCTTAAAGCTCAGATCACTGTACGAAATAACTCCAGTGACGATTCCTGACATGCTCGGTCTCTCCCAAGCACACCCTAAAGATACGTTGCATTCATATTTACGCAACGAAAATGGGAAGAGGCTGGCTGGCCTAGTGTCACAGTGACCTACTTCAAATGCCTCTTGAGCCCTTGACCTGATCTAATCTACAGTACATATAACAAACAGATAAAGCAATCATTAATAATACAGTTACAACCCATCCTCTGGTAGAGATGATTAATGGAGAATGGGTTCACACCCTAAACCTTATGGGAAATGCGGAGAATCCAAGTTGCTCAGCTCTCCCCATCACAAACAAACTGTTAACACAAATGTTAAGCTGCCTATGGTGAGTTTATACACCCTATACATTACCTCAGATGGGGACCCATACACACAGGAGGTGGGGGCAAAAAGTTTAAAAATCACAGTGAAGTCCCAGGAGGGGCAGTTTGTTAGTGGATCTCCCTCCTCTGCTTCCAAGGCTCAGCAGAGGCAGGGATGGCTTCCACAATCCCACATTTCCAAGTCAAAGGTGGCTGCCCGAGGCACCTCTCTCCAAACGTCTGGGAAGCACGGGAGACCTGAAGAACATCTGGCACGGGAACATGAGGCGATGCAGTGGTCGGTCCCCTCAAAGCTGAGGTGTCCTACCCTTACTTAGCCTGAACGATTTCCAGGGCCTGGCAGGAGCAGTGTTGTGGTTACAAGCGTAGCTATGCTAAGTACAACCTTAGGCAGAGTAACAGACCTTTGGACGGCAAATGCCATGACTATAGATGCAAGAAATTATCTAGCTCTTCTTCAGCTGGGACCCTTTTTAAGGCAATGCAGAAGTAGATATGTTTGATATTTAAGGCTTTGCCTATCTGCCTGGAACAAATCAATCACATTACCATTTCCCTAGGGTGAGTAGGCATAAGGATAAAACCTATGTGGATGTAAACTTACAAAGATTTCCTGTTCTTCTGGTTTCCCTTTCCTTTCTCTTCTCAAAATCGCTGCACTTCCACTGGCACCCTTCAGAGACAAGGGGCACAAGACTTTTTTTAAGAGTTGTGCTACAGCCTAGTCCTCCGTGAATCGGAGGATTTTTCTTGATAACATAAAACAAGGCACTTTGTCATCTGACTCAGTAGCAATCTTAAAGCTCTGCAATTAATTGCAATGAACTTGCAGCTCGTTAGCAATGAATTCAGTCGATGAAAGGTTACAAGGAACCAAGGACAACTTTTACGCAGCATCTCCAGGCAGTTTTTCCAGGCCATCAGCTCTCTTTTGCTAACCAACGAACATATCTTGCACTCTTTAGAAAGCCAACCGCCTGTTTCCCCATAAAATCCCCCAAGTATTGCCTAATGAAACGCACAAAGAGTCCTTCTCATGCTAAGGGACTGCATTTCAGGATTCTGCTCACATGTTTTACTCGGGGATGCTTTGATGTAATAGCATGGGAGAGAAATTTTGAAGGATTTACAGATTAATCAGCCAGAGCAAGGATGTGGGTTAGGACTGCTAGAAGCGTGCTCCTCTGGGATATAATCTGCAGCTCAACTTACTGCAGATGAAATGAAACACGCTTTGGGAATGCAAATGAATAAGGATGTTGCAAAAAGTAATTCAATTTGGACCAGCAGGATTTTAAATTTGGTTAGTTACCTACAAGATCTTTATTTAACTGTAAACCTGGCACAATACCTAGTATGATCACCAATTTGGACTTCACTTCATTGCTATTTTAAAAATTAGGCTTGGTAACTTATTCTAACGGGTTTTCAGGTCACATCTATATCATATATATGTGTATCTCCATGCACTTATACACTTATGCACGCTCTGTAACAGATTTGCAGAACAGTGGGATGTTTCATGTGCATAAAAACAAGGCTAAGATTTTCATTCATATCACCAGTGTGGAAGAGATAAGTGGAACAAGACAACTAATTAGTCATTCTCCATTTCAATCCTCAATAACCACAAAGAAAACTTGTTTTTTTACTGCAGGCATTGTCTTGCATCAAACAATTTGTAGATAAGAAAAATAAGTTCTCTTCCTGAAGGCATATAAGCAAGTATTTTGATATAAAAGATGAAAGAGCATTAGAAATTAAGTGTAACACTTCTTCCCTTCCCTAGCCACTGGAGTATGTCCATTAGGATGCATTGCTAATATATCACTATATTATCCAGACTGACGAATTTTGCGCAGTCTGCTGCTTCAGTACTACAGAGCACAAGCCATTAATAGCTGACTGCCTCATTCAAATGAAACAAGACAATTATCAGCTGTAACTTACACAATTAATACTACTGCTGCCAGCATTTTCAGCAAAGATTTGGTTCTTTTATAGCTCATTTGAAGTCTTTAGGGGATGTGTTATTAGTACATCTGTCCTGCTGTAAACATAATTATCATGCAAAATTCCATTTATCATGCTGATCAGGATGCACTTTCTACCAGCTGATAAACAGGCAAGGAAATCTGACTGCCCTGGCTAGTCCAGACCATGCTCATCTCCAGGAGCATTTCTGCTGCTTTCCAGTTGAGCCCATGGCAATTTTCTGAACAGACACGAGGCTCGTGATAATCTCTGAGTATGGGGTATGTTGCATTTGAGCTTGGGGTACATCGTATTTGACACTGCTTGTTTGTCTCATTAGTTGGTTTGATGTTCTCCTGTAATTCTCTGCTCCTCGCTCCTCTCCAAGACCGAATGAGTGAATGCCTTGTAGGTGTCCAGGCTAATGGAGCTGCCACAGAAGGAGCAGGTAGCAACCATATTCAGCATGATCGTGATCCTCCATGGGTACCATAAATCACGTCCATGTCATAGACAACAGGCAACACCTACTTCTATGCAGCAACACTTTTAATATGCAAAAATGGGCTTGGGCCAGATGTAAACAGACATCAGTAAACAGGTACCAATCCACACTGTACTGAATTTTGTCTAAGATGGGTATGAGGTTTTAAAGAGTGAACACCATTAAGACTTACCAAACTCTGGTACTTTGCATGCAGAATAGCCCACAGTTGGAGGCTTAATGTGCAGAGAAACTGTCCTCATGGACAACAACCTTCAGAGACCTACAGAACATCCTGACACCAAAATAAGATTAAATGAAGTAAAGGCCAGCCCCCGCACAGACCTCCTGCAAACTGCGGCTTCATAATTCATTTAAACCAGCCTCATTTACGCTAATAAACTTATGCTGTGACCAAAAGGCACAATGCTGTTTCAGCCATCTACCCACCCCCTGCATCATGCCAGCAGAAGGGCTCCTGCAGTCAACCAAGTAAGGGAATTGATCCCACTAACAAGCACACAAGTGAAATAAAGAATGATTAGTGATCAGTTCTTACAGGGTTTTGTGAGGGAGGAGAAGACCTGCTGTCCTCAATGGAATCAGCCCCAAAAAATCCCCAAATCACAGCAACAGACTTGCTGTTCTGGCATCCCCAGAGGTTGATCCCGTAGCTCCCGTCTGTCCCCAAGCTTTTCTCCATCGCAGCTACAGGTCTCACATCCCACTCAGCCAGTTAGCGGCTACAACAGTCACAGGGAACAAGTTTAGGCTGGACTCCTTCAAGCTCAACAGATATGGACGCCAAACAGGTCTGCGGCAAATACTGACCAGCTTCAGCTTTTAGGTACCGCATAGCACAACTCCAGCACAGTTGATGGTTTTCTGCTTGATGCAAAGGAAGGAAACCAACACACTGGCAGCAAAATGAGAACCTAATCGTTTTTATTTATCAGTTTAAACATCCTTGTTTTAAAAAAAAGGTTTTATAAACTGCCTGGCAGGATGTAAGGGACTCGCAGGATGCCCCATAGCTGATGGAATCAAGCTGCTGGAGTGAAATGCAGAGGAGGCCGAGACTAATTCCCAATGATATCAAAAAGTAAATGTTGTTTCAAAGATAAATTATTTCATTGCTGATAAATGTGTGATAAAGTGTATAAAATATTCTTTTAAAAAGTGGGACAAATTCATAAATCTAAACCAAGACAACTGCTATTGCAGCCTGACATTGGCATATGCAGAACAACTGCATGTCCACAGAAACTACTAATTCACTATGTTAACATATTCATCCATTACAGATTTTAGGCAAGTTATTCCCAGATCAATCTGATTTAATTTAATTTTTAAATTTAATTTAATTTTTTTTAAGACAGGGTGGCTGTGACAAACGAGCTAGCACAGTGGTTCAACCAATTATTCTCTTTATCCTGACTTTCCAAGCTGCAGTAAAGCTGCTTCATGACCTAATCTGATGGCAAACAAACCATCATTACACGGTGGTGCACGTAAATGACTCGCTGAAGCAAGCGCTGCTTGGTGTGAATAAAATACACTGCAGAACAGCATCTGAACATAAACACTGCGAGCAAAAGCAGACCTGCTTTCCTTTACACTGAGCTCAGACTTCCGCTAACAGAAATGAGCAGGCCAAAGGGACACTCTTAGGTTTATAACGGCAACAAAAAATACACAGAAGGCAGCTCTAAGGGCAAAATTTTCAGGCTGGAAATCTCAAGTAGCTCCAGCAATCAGGACCACAGACTACACTGTTATGGGGCAGAGGCACTGCTAGTTGTTTGGTACACGGTGTTGACCAAATTTTTTAAAAAATAATAATAATTTTCTAAAAAATAATAAGTAAAAAAATAATCTGGTTTTATTTTAGCCACTCTTCTCGGAAAAATTAAAAAATCTCAGATTTTGTGGGGAACAGAGCATTTTGATTTGTCTGAAGTCAATGCTTCACTTCATAATTTTTTTGTCTTACTATATAAATGTATGCATATATATCCATTAGATGATAGAGAAGACACTCAGAAAAAAAACAACAACAACAAACACATTTCCCACTGTTTGAACATGTCACCTTTCTGAAAAATTTTTCTTCCTGAAAAAAACACCAAACTCATGAGTTTCCTCTGGTTTGGTTTAACAGCATTAAAGGTTGTGTTTCCAGGCAGATGGAAAATCTGGCTTACCCACAGCTTCCTCCCTTCTCTCCACACATAACAGTTCACTGTTGCGACCACAAGAAAGATGTCAACCGCCGCTAACACTTTAATTGGCCCCCAAAGCCGTAAGCTTTACATAGCAAATATAATAAGCTTTCAAGCTTTCTCAGTGACGAAATAAAACAATGTTTAACAGGATTGCATAAGCAAAGTTATATTTAAACCCACTGAAAATGCAACCCAATTCTCCCAGAGCATGCTCCGGTTATAATTAATGACATATTTCATTAATATTCACTTATCCTTTTTTTTTTTTTTTTTTTTTTTTTTTTTTTTTTTTTTTTNCTTGTGCCCCACTAACACATGGACAGCAGAGAAAAAAATCTCTTCTACTAAACAAGCTCTGTCAGGCATTATGGATAACATACGAAGTGTGGCCATACTGTTCTCTGGCCTCTATTACTCTCAATTTCATTCTCCAGAAGCATTTTCAGCAGCTACTTCCAGGCTGTAACCACAGCAGGAGCCGGAGGTATTCAGCCACTGACGTCAGGCAAGCCAGCAGAGGATGGAAAAGGAAAAAAAGAAATAAATTCAAAGCATTTTCCAAAGTGGCCCAAACACTTAGAGGTGGTGAGGCATCTCTCCCCCTAGCCCTCCGTCCACAGTGTGATGCTGTACCAAGGAATCACTAAAACGACGTATTTATCCTGTACCCTGTTTTACCACATATTTCCTGAGCTGTCCTACCTCTCTAGTGAGGAGTTCCTTTGAATTTAGCTCTCCTGATTATTTGCAAAAAGGCATTTGAAAAAAGGAATGAGAAGACCAACTCGATGGTCATTCAAACAACCTGTTTCGTTTCATTTGCAGACAAACAACGTGCTCCATCGCTTCACACACCCGCAAGATTTCACGCTAAAGGATGGCAATTTTCTGAGCAACTCGGAGCACGGGCTCGCTGAAACAGGGAACGCCAAATTATCTACCCTATTCTTACATGAGAACAGTCAAGAGAGACTTTTTCACACCAATGAAATTACAGTTTTCTGAGGCAACAGAAAGACAGATGTCCCAACAGACGGCCTCTTCGGGGCAGGCCTCATGAACGCTGCCTCTAGCTGCATGCTTAACATGAACATACGAAAAATTACATGAAGGCATAGGCCCCAACCAGTCTCCCAATCCACAAGTCTTGACCCCAAATCTCTGCAGCATTTCAAGATCCTCCCAGCAACGGGGGAAGGATGTGGAACTGAAGAAGAAAGTGTGAGGAAAAGGAAATGGCTGCTTCCCCTTTCCAACCTTGGATTTCCTCTGAAATCTTTGTTCTCCCCTTTACACATAGAGTAGAAACAGCTGCTGCTTTCTTTTCCTCTTTCCTAGAAAAAGATGGACAAAAAAGCCCTACCTTCCTTTACTCTGGCAAATATCCCACCCCATCCCTGCTGGTTTTGCTGGGGATCTGGAGCCCCAGAGGAGCTGCTGTGACCGGGCTGCAGAGTCCTGCACAGAAACAACCTTCACTCCGAGTGTTTCTTATTTTCAATTCCCATTTGAAGCCCAGTGTACTGCTCCAGAGCATAACTAAACGTCCATTAAGCTTTTCACAGAATCAGGCCTTTAATTTTAAAAATACTTCTCTTGATGTCTGGAAGACGCTTACTTCTAACCTCATTTACATGGGCAAATGATTTGACAAACCATACATACAGAAAAAAACACAAACTGAAAGGCAATTCAGTAATACCAACCCCCCGAGCTACCACAGCCAATAACCCTGTCCAGTTCCACAGGGACTGGGGAACTGGCCATGGCATTGCCTAATTCAATGAATATTTGGGAGGAGATATGACCTTGTTTCAATTCACAGACTACAACTGAAGAAAAGTTATTAAAAGAAGGACCAGAAATACAAGGGGTAGCTCTGCGTCCCATCCCAACACTACACGCTATGATCATTTTGCAGTGCCACTTCTTGATCTTCAAGGTACTTTTACTATTGCTGGTAATTCCGCTATTGTCAAAAATCATTAAGTCATCCAAACTCAGGTATTTTAAAAAGATACTTCATGACTGGCTTCATGCCTCCAGGATGGGATTGTGGGCAGCCACTGTAACCCAAGCCAAGTGGCTGCTGTTGGGACTAGTTTCGGCAAGAGCCAGGCACCACCCCCAGTGTGACCATAAAACACCATTACTAAACCCTTACTCGTGCAAAACAGGTAATTTTGAAAAAGCTCCGAGCTGGATCTGAACATCTCGGTCCGGCAGGCGATGACACCCCGCCTCATGACAGGTTAACAACCTGTCAGGGGTTTAGCACGCCCCACAGCAGCCAGCTGGTTTTGTTCAGACAGGCAATGGTGCTGCTGGGTCATGTCCACAGGCGAAAAGCATTTTTGAAAAAGGAGGCAATTGCCTTGCAGGAAAAACAAAACCAAACAAGCCCTCAGAAGTCTGTCCTGACTGATTTCAGTATTACAAACTTCTGGACACAGAGGGTGCCCACATCCAGAGCCCTCCCACAAATACAGTTGGAAAGGTGATGACAGAAGAACAAAATTAAAGGGTTGGAGGGATGCACAGGTGCCCTTTCACTTCTCTACATCTCCTCCCGTAAACTCAAGAACCATATCGCTGCTCATCAGGGTGTGTTGGGGAGATGTCAGTGCAGAGGTGATTCACCAGACAGCCCTGCTCCCGGGGGACACTGCCCTACCAAAGGTGCCTGAGCTGCCCCAGCCCATCTGTGCTGTGCCCACGTCTGCCTCAGAAGCAGCATCTTCCCATGGCCAGCAGTCCCAAGGCAGACGCTAAAAGCAAAATCGTGATGGGGACAGTTGTGACCACTTCACGATGATATCTGGCATTTTTCCGAGAGCCTTATCTCCGTCAAAAAATATATGCAAGGGCTCTTCTACATGTGTGCTTGGGGCCTCCAGTATTCATCACTGATTCTCCGAAAGCACGAGAGACCTGTGACTGTTATCCATTTAAACAACAATACAAAGCTAAAACATATTAAAAATTTATGAATTTCCGTGAATCGTAAAGATTCTTGGTTTTGCCTTCTGGTATGTAGGTCTTTAAGGCTGCATCATTTTAAAGGTTTTTTTGATCTTGAAAGTTAGAAACTTTGTCAAAGAGACAGAATACAAGGAGATTAGACTGAGCATCTGCACCTCGTCCCAGTAGGCCAGGAACTTAAAAAACCGTCTCTCATACATTGCAAGACTTTGAAGTTGGTGATATTGGAGTAAATCCCTATGCAACAAAGAGGAGACATGGGATCCTTTATAGGATCATGTGATTTAGAAATGCTGCTAGTGCTTCCAACCGTCATGAAAAAACATACTAAAAACCTTTTAAAAAGCTACTAAAAAACCTAAAAACCTCTAAGCCACAGCTCTCAGTCTAAGTTGTTTGCTCCTGTTTCCCCTATCCAGGAGTGTGATGTGCATGTATATGCTACCTTTCAAATATGATTATTGAGTTCTGCTGGAGGTACTTGCCTATGCCGGTAAAAAAAGGTTTGAGTCTCTAAAAAGAGATGCAGTGAATCTGGCTCTCCTATTTCATTCAACTTAAAAAGCTATGTATTTCCAAAAGCTGAAAAACCTAAACGTGGTTTAAAGAGCAGAGTCAGACCTGTTCTAGCTTAAACCAGCAGCTATTTCAGTTTAAGGTGATACTTTGGGTTGTGAAATAAAATGTTGGAATTGTGAGCGTATTTGCTTCAGCCAGCCTCTGCTTTGGGGCCAGTAATCCCTTTAATTGCCCTTAATCACCTCCAGGCAACTCCAGACAGAAGAGTCTTTGCTCCATAAGCAGCATCAGGCAGGCAACAAAAAACTTAAAACAGAAAAACCGATGGGAGAAAATTCTGACAGCAGCGGACTGTCTCCTTAAAAGACTAAGCATGTATATATATTGAACCAGCCTCACTTTGCCACAACTTTGCATAAAAATCAGGTTTTGTCACAGACTTCACTGAATTAGTGTCTGGTATTCTCCCAGGTTGTAGCGTTATATGCAGCTTCTAATATTACAAGAACTAATTACACACATTCATTTACAGAAACATCTCTAAGGTGAAAGCCCATTTTCTCCAAGATTTTACAATATACCACGCTAATAACTAGAAAAAAGTCACTAATACCAATAATTAGATCTGACCCTTCAAAACCTCATGCACTTCAATATTCCAAACAAAGGTACTAACTGCATGACTAATGATGCACTTCTGCAGAAACCTCGGCTGATGGGGCTCATGCTCAAATGAAACTACAGACCTGCTCACTTTGACTGTCTTGGGCAATGACTTTATAAGCCGGAGGCAGCAAGTTACCTGGGAGAGTAAGACTGAATGTACCTTCAAGTGTTTGCAGGATTGGGTTCTGATTTAAAAAAAAAAAAAAAAAGACAAAAGCCAATACTTATTTTAAACTAATCACCTCTTTCAAAAGATGTGACTAAATATAACACCAAGAGGATTTACTTTACAACAGCCAGGGGGGTGGTGAAAACACAAAAAAGTCCATCTTTTTAAAACCATTAAGACATACACAGATGGCACAAACATTAAATGCAGACCTAACAACTCTAATACTGATTTTACATTATTTTTGTGTGAAATGGCTAACCTTATAACATCACACATCTTAGATCATCTGACTTGTGTGTCTGTCTGCATATTCAGCATCACGGCCCCAAGCTGAATAAACACAGAGACAGAAGAAAGAGATTCTTGTTTCCTGGCAAAGCTTCTTGCATCAAAGAACTGAAAGCAGGGCAAAAGGCCCATTCAAAAATGTGTCACAAAACATTTAACCGCAGACCTAGGAGCTTTGTTGTGAAAGGGAAAAAAAAAAAACGGATTTTGAACAATGTTGCCTAATGGGATTATGTATATACGACAAATTCCCATTTAAAACTCCCCTACCTGGGAGTTAAATGCAAGCTCATTTTACTTGTGCCAGTATTGGTTACATCGTTTTATAACAGATATTAAGCAAACAGGGTATAGACCACAAAGCTGCTACTAAAAATACTTAATTTTCCAAGGAGGCTATCAGATAAGCAATTAAAGAAACAATATACCTCCCCATAACAATATATTTTATTATCTGTCAATATACATCTCTTTATTTTGGCTTCAAGTAGGAACTCAGGAAGCATACACTTTGTAGTATATTTTTGGCTTCCTAAAGCTTTCAGATTACATATAAAGTAGCATTTGGCTAAGCAAGTCATACACAAATATTAGTAGCCTGATGGCAATACTACAACATATGAAGACGAACTGCTTAGCATCATTTTGAACTTTCTTGCATATAAAAATTTCTCTTCATATTAGCCTGAAGGGTACAGAGAAGGAGGTTCTGTGTATTCCCCCTATACAATTCCTTTCCTTGTTTGTTTTTTTTTTTATGTCTAAACTAATTCTGCACCTAACCACAACAAGCATACCATGCTTTGAAGGTTTTCAAGAAAAAGAAAAAAAAAACAAAAATGAGAACCAAAATTGGGCTGCAGCTCTAGACAGAAAAAAACTCTTTCAGCAACTGGAGAAACTTACCCCTGGCACCTCATAAAGAATAAACACAGCTAACAATACAGAATAAACATCCTTGCTTGTACTCATAAGGACAAATACAATGTGGACATACAGCTATTGTTTGAAGTAAAGCACACCTAAATCCTTCACAGTGACTGCTCCAGCCACCCCACCATGCTCCAACAGGCTCTACACCGTCTCGCAGCCTGCAGGAACAACGCCAACAAGAAAAGGGATGGTCGCGTAATCCCTGTGCCTGCCGTGAAGCTTTCCAGGGCAAGACGGTGCAAGGAGGTGGTGGTGGGGAGGGCAGCGGAGCAGGGGATTGCAGCTGGTGCTCAGGTTCTCCCACAGCTGGTGCTCAGGTTCTCCCACAGCTGTGCTCAGGTTCTCCCACAGGAGCTGTGGCGGGGCAGCAGTGATCGGGATACTCAATCCCAACAGCGGGAAACCATCCGTACAAGTTTAACAAGTAAAATGGGGGATGCAAGCGCTAACAGATCAGCCTTCAGTTACCCGTGAAAGACCTACAAGGAGAACTGAGAAGGTTTCCTCTCTTGGGCAGGATCTGTTAACCAGTAGTTGGAAAACAGGAGATTTATAGATCTTTCTTTTTCCTTTAGAAACAGCAGCAACTTTACAAAGAATCCGTCCAGTGAAGGAACCAAAACCCCTCTTCTGGCGCTGTCTCTCTGACTGGCCAAGCACCCCAGCATTTTCCCTCCTCCCTGCAAGTTTCTGCAGAGGAATAACTCTGAACTAAGTGCTGCTGTACGACGGCAACGGCCCCCACGGCAGCAGGAAAAAAAATAAAAAATTACACAAAACCTGTATTGTTTTGCTTCTGTCTTCCTTTGCCTCCTCAGACCTGAACAACAGAGGCTGTCTAACACGGAAGGGAGAAGGGGAACGGCTTTGTGCTTGGATGGGCCAGAGCAGAGAGACGCACAGATGTGTTCACCAAACACTGCCTGCATCTGGCTGGGACGAGGGGAAAAGCGCAAATGTGAGAAGCTGCAAACAGCAGGGCTGGAAGAGGAGGCACCCAACCCTTGGCCTCTGTGCCAAACCCCAGTGTGGTTCCCCCTTGCAAATCTTGGGTGGGACCGACCACGAAGGCTCATTTGGTTGCTACTTACACAGAAGTCAAAGGCAAATTTTTGCCTTATGGCTTCCACTGAAAGTGAAATTAGCTATACTTTGTATAAAAGTGAGAGGTATTTTCTTTCTTTTAATTAAACAAACGAACTCCTCTCCCCAGATCTCTCGAACTGAAACCACTACTTCCTCAGCCGCTGTGTGTTCGCTTCTAAAAACAGCATGGGGCAAGGGTAAAACCGTGCTGGGTATGACATTAGACCACTGTGTTAATCCAGCTCACAAACTGCCATCGACATGTGATGCGGAATTTTGAAATTTTGGTTTTCCTGTTTCACCTTTTCCAATAAACAGATGGGAGAGATGCCTGTTAATGTGAATAACTGTAATTAAAAAAAAATCAGTTTTCACAGAACTTACCACGTTACTAAATGAAGATTTAGAAAGCTCACGCCTGACCAGTATAAAGAAAACTAATGCCCAGTGCTATGACTCAACAAGCAAAAATTACGTTTCCCCTGCAAAAGCTTTTTAAAACCCCCAATGGAAAGAGGAAAGTCTATAATTCCCAATGGAAATGACTAGAGAAAAAGCATCTGAATTCATAGGGTCAAACAAAAAGCGTATTAACCCAAGTGGAGGGAAGGGTGTGAGAAATTTAAATGAGTTCAATATGAATCCCTTTGTCCTAGGACAGGGGCCTGAGACTGTGGGCATATCTCCACTGTGTTTGAATGGTGCAAAGCCAGGCGGCACGCTGCAGGAACACGGTGCCTTTTCTCTGATGAGTGACCGGTGTCCAGTCCAGAAGTCCAGGCTGGGGCTGGTCTGAACCTCCGTACCATGGACATCTGGTCCTCGAAAAAAAAATAGAGGGTCTACTGATCTGCTCCTGATGGGCCATGCTGCTTGTTGACACAGCGATGGGCCTTCTGGGAGGAGAAGGCCCAATCCTCCTGCAAAGGTTCCAGGTTTAAACAATTTATAGTGCTTTTTGGGTTTTGTGTAGCTTTGTTTCAGCGCACCGGATGTTTAAAAAACTTGTGCAAAACAAGAAAGAGTGCAATGCAGTGGGACTGACTGTCCATGTGATAGGCACATCATGTGAGGAGCTGACCAAGCCTTTGAGATGTCTCTTTATTTCAATTCTGCTCTCATTCTGAGCTTGTGGAAACAACAGCTTCAGAAGCAATCAGAGAATTACACTCACACAGCATTAGAAAAGCACAACCTGCACCTCAGTTTTCTGCTTGTTACAGCCCACGACTCTCCATGGGCTGAGATGCAAAGGATTAATAGTGCTGTGGCCTCCAAAGTCACATTTCAAGTTTTATAAAAGGCACTTTTGTCCATTTCTATTAGTGGGTCAGCACAAAGCAATCTCTCTGACCCAGTGGTTAAACCAGAGGTGTGCTGTTAACATCAATAAAAGCAGAACCACGGTTACATCCCACAACAATGGCAACCACTCCCCAAAAAACGCCAGGGAGGACAAGAATATAAATAGGAGCAGGTTTGGACAGTGTGGTAAGCATAATCTGCGAAAATCCTTAAAAAAAAGCACATGCTGTCTTTTCAAAATGAGATTTTCAAAGGAGCTCAGAGAGTTCCTCAAAATTCATGGTTCAGAGGCTCTTTCAAAAATCCCAGTTTGAATTGCTCGACTGCTCTGCTCACTTTAGCTGGAATAACACAAGACAGACATCTAACTCAGAACAAACACTGGAGAAGTGAAGTCTTCATTACAGTAACCCCACATCTTGGCAAAGTGGATGTCAGGGTCAAGAGCCTCTCAAAGGCTGGATTTCTTCTATCATGTGTAAATGAAAAAAAGACCATGTTGAAATATTCCTGGCGATCATACAAAACGGAGAACTGCAACTACTGCGAGACAACTGCCAGTTACACGAAATACCCAAAACTGTTGATATCACATTCATTTATCCAGTAAGATATTCGAGATATGCAATCACTCAACAGGTTGGAAATACCACCTCCGCAACTCGAATCGAAAAGACAGGCCTAATCTTGTTCTCATTTGTACCCAAGCAACCCTGCAATTAATTCAGAGCCCGTTTGTTTTCAGGTGCCTCAACCTTTGCAAACACACAGTGGCTCAGGAGGGCTTTTCCACTCCAGCTTCTTTGCTCCCATCCCACCTCCCCATGGGAGGTAATTCCAGTTACAACCCACACCTTTGTGCAGGGTCCTACTGCACAAAACTGTTTGTGGGCTGGGGGCTTCGCTCCTAAGGGATATGGAGGAGTAACAGCATTTTGTACAGCACTGAGCACAGCTTCAGCACCACACCGTAGAAAAAAAAAATCCTCATTCCTGCTGCAAGGCTATGTCCTTCCAGGAGAGGGAAGTTTATGAGCTCACAAACTCACTGCGAGAAAATACGTGTTTCTGTTTTCATCACCCATTCTACGGTCATACAGAGAATGACGAGAGCAATAGAAAATACTCCCTTGAAAGTGCCTATTTAAGGGTGCCGGCAAATTCATGCAATTTGCATTTTTTACTTTTTAAATGCATTTGCTCAAACTCTGCTCCCTGTTACACTCTAGCACTATCTTTGACTTGAATATCCTTACATCAATAAGGAAACGAACGAACAAATAAGAAACCAGTATTTATAATAACCCCTTTAAAACAAAGAGAAGCAAAAAACGTCGGACAATGAAGTCTGTTCCTTAAAACAAATGTGCGCAGACACTTGCTATTTGAAAGGCTGCTTGTGAGTTCTGCAAACCTGGAGTGCCTTCTAGAATAGAAAAGCATTTTATCTTGAGGTGAGTCATGCACACAGAAAAATACGGATTTTACAAATAAACTCAAAGGTCACGACGGAGGCACTTGACAGTGGCACTTTGTGTTCTGCTGTAAACACTTCTGCCTTTTTAAGCAACCACCTCTTAGCTGCCACTTCTTCTGGATTAGGTTACGCTAAAAGATGGCATTCTACAAAAGAGTAAACACCACCAACTAAAAATCACACCCAGCTTTGCTTTAATTAAGAAAACAGCATCATAATATTAGGAAGGTTCCTAAGATACACAATGGGTTGAAGACAGGAGGTTATGTGAATTCCACTGTAGAAAATGGAATTACACTTTTGTATCTTAAAGACCACGCTTCCAAGACAACAGCAGAGGACAAGATTTCCACACCTTTCTGCATAACCTGCTGCAGCACCTGCACGACTCACCTCCCCAAGCCATGAAACCATACTTTGCACTGTAGCATCTGAAAGCTGTTTTTCCTCTCTTCATATTACCCAAAAAACACCTGCGTATTTTACAGTTGGAAAACAGTATCACTCACTTGAAGCAACTCGGAGAACTATGAAGTTTGCTTGTTAACTACCAAGCCTGCTCAATCCTGCCCACGCTACAGGTATCAAGACAGAGTCCTCATTTTCATGTAGCTCTGTCACCTAAGGAGGACTTCACTCTCTGGTGTGCCAGTCCATCGCATCCCACGGACATGTGGGTGATCCTTCTGTCACCCCGTGTTTCCCTGGGTGTAACTGATAGCAACCTTGACTGAAAAAGGAGGAACTGAATGTCCTTTTCTGTGGGATCTGTAGGCACTAATGCAAGTGCAGAAGCAACAGGAAAATAAACGTTTTGCCTGTAGAAGGGTATGGCGGAGAAAACACAAGGACTGAAGTTGTCAAGCAAAAAAAGAAAAAAAAATAGAAAAATATGTTTTTGAAGCATATTTCAGGCCATAGCTGACATCTAGCTTCTGCTTTAGGTTATATTCTTCAGATAGGCTGAGTACAGAGTACAGTGGGGTGGGAAATTAAGGTTCCTACTACCACATGCCAGTGCAAACAAGGAGTAACCAGAGCTTCTTGAAGTGTAGGTATGGCCTGTATTTGTGTACACACAAATGTATGCATATGGCCCAAGCAGGCCTGAAGGCAAAGGGCCTCATGTGACAGCTATCTCCTGGTTCCCCTTTCTCCATCCCTACATGTGCTGGGGGTACTGGATGAAACCAGCCATCCCTCCAGGTGACACAACGGTCCTCCCTGAGTGCCCAAGGCATCCTAGGTCCTTGTGATGCCCTCCCCCTACAGCAGCATGCACCCAGGAAACTATTATAAAATGCAGCACATCTCCCCCCTGAAGTCAGCTGGCAAAGATGTGCCACTTGCACCCCTCAAAGGGCACACCACCACGCTAGGGTTATAATCTGCTTCTGCGCTAGCAGATGCAGCGGGGAACAGGCTGCTCCAGCGCTGTCAGTTCTCTCTATAAAAAACAATGGTAGTAACATCCCACCCTTTCATCGTGATGAAATTAAAATCCATGCCACAGTGCCAGCAAGTACACCTCCTGCCAGACAGCTCAGCTCCAGGTATCTCACCTCCTCCTCTTCCCTTCTGGCATATTAACCTGTGTGATCCAACCTTGTTAGAGGGCTGGGGCCTCTCCCACCAGAAACAAGGATGCTGGGAATGCTGGAGCCTCCTGCATGTTTCCCCATCCACTTTCCTTACTGGAGATTGCTGACCCTGTACTTGCAGTGGCTCTTTCTCCATCCTGAAAGGGGCAAGGAAATTATGCTACATAGAGGGGAGAACACAGAAAGAGACCCATCACCAGCCTTCCCACGCCACAGAAGGCACAAGCTCAACTCCAAGGACCCTAACAGCACCTGGTGGCAGGTATCTCTTGAGGCTGCACTGACATCACCACAGCATCCCAGTATCACTCCTCTGTCCCCTTTGTCTACACAAAAAATGCATGCAGATATGTCCTGTATGGTCATAAACGAGGCCATGTGCACCAGAGAGCACATGGATGGCTGAAAAACGTCACCTGTAAACAGGCTGCAAACCAAGTGGCAATACCAATTTCTTGGTGCTCAACATTCAACCCAAAGCCCAGAGAAAGGGAAAAGCAAGCTGAAGAGCTTCATCTCTGTTCATTCCATGCAGCTTAGTTCCAGCTGCATGATGTGTTGCAGAAAGAAGTCAGCATAATGTCATCTTACAGATTTTTCCTGTTAAAAAAATCAGTGTTTTTTTCTTCTTTGCAAGAAAATTTACGCTGCTTCTGAATGATTTTACCCATAAACTGATGTGCCTATGTCTGATTTGCCTTGACAGCATGTAGATTTGAAAACCTAATCATATTTACCTTGGTAATATGATTATCTCTAGGAGCACCACAATGCAATCCGCTGTTGTCTAAAAAATTATTGAAGTTATCTAGCTTTCTATTTTTTAATCTCCCTAGTGTTATACAGTAAAATCCCTGATATTGCAAAGGTTTACTACTAGCATAACTTTATACACTGGTGCTTTTTTTAACTGAGCAGTTCCATACATATGTAAATACTGTTCAGGCTTTGCAGGATCCTGGGTCAGAAAGGACATACCTTACTCTGCTATCCAAGACCAGCAGGGGAAAACACATCGCAGTTGGGGTGAGTGAATCCTTTTTCTCTAAATCTCAATTTCACAAAATTGCTAGTCTAATCTATAACAACATGGTGGAAAACATTACTGCTTGCTCAGAACATGTGCTTGTCCTTTATACTCATATATAGGGTGAAAGGCTTTTTTCAAAAGAAAAAGAAAAAAACTTCTAAAAAGGAAGGTAGCCTTTGCTTCACTTTTCATTCACTTCTAAATTTTCCACAATAGAAAACTTTCCTTAGGCAAAAACTCTGAAACGTAGCTGCCAACAGTAGTGTTGACTTTGAAATACATAATAAGAACAGAAAATACATTTAGCATTCATGACAGGAAAACAGTTGCAATGAATATAACACAGTAGCCCCTGTAAAGGAACCTCACAGTTCCTTAAATAATTACTTCTCTAAATCTGCATATTGCAGCCTGAAAAACCCCGAGAGTCCTAAAAGTTTCCCACTGGCACATCGCATTTTCTCCAACCACTGGCGAAATTTTCTTCTCCTGATTTGCCCTCTTTACCCTACCCTTGCAGCAAATAAAATTTCTGCTAAGCTCTTCTTATGAAATCAAATACCATTCCTTAAATTTCTCAGCATGTTATTTGCAAACTGCAGGTCAGCAGACAGATACTCTCCATATGCCACATTATGTCATTTCCATTTTCTAGGAATAATACTTCTTACAGCAAACTGGCAAGGGGTTCTTAGTTGCGTTACGAAAAGAGCCAGCTCTGTGTCTCACTGCACTTGCTATGTTGCTAAGCCTGGTATCTCATGGCAGCCCCACAGCCATGAATAAGAAGAATTCTGGGTATAGAAGAGAATGTTTGTCAGAAAAGGCTGATTACATCCTTGGAGGTATTAGCACACATCCAGAGGTGAATTTTGTGGGTATCTGCATGGCTCAAATAGAATCTGACTTCCCATATTTAGCATAGTCTAAGTTGATGTCTACTGAAGTTTCAATGTACAGGAGTCCTAACACGTAGAAACAAACTTCTGCACTTTCAGGTTAAATTATGAAGATGAGTCTTTATGTTTGTGTAGTGGAGATCTTGCCTGAGAGACTATAAACAGCTGAAATCAGGGTGGAAAAAAACAAAAAATCAGGATTTGGTTCTGCTTCTTTACCTGGTATCACACTCACCACTCTACAGAGGCTCTGGACAGCCCACCTGGTATTTATTCCTTTGAAACAAGAAAGCCACAGAACTACTAGATGGCTGGGGTTTTTTTTTCCTTTCAGAGAAAGGAATCTCGTATTTGTATTTTAGCTGTTTAATTGTTCCAAGATAAGCTATATCCTCCACAAGAAAAGTTGTCAAAGTCATAATAATTACAGATTAAAGCATACTTCCTATCCAAACGCTGTCATCAAACTATGATCTCTCATTATGCTATCGATCTACCATCAAACTACGTGTTTGTGATGGTCTGGAGGGTTCCTAAGGAAAAGGGCCTGGCTACCTGCACAGGAGCTTTGCCAGTAAAGAAAAGGGTGAAAAGAAAGATTGAGTAATGGAAATGCACCGAACACACAAGCAAACCTGCTGAAATGTCTCACTCCGCTCTCCTGATGGCTAAGGAGGGGTCACCACACACCTGTCAGGCACCCGCGCAGTATAACCACGGGACTTCTGAGGCAGCGCTGGACCTCGAAAGATTTGAACTGGTGGCCAGCCAAGGCAGCCAGCACAAACACAACTCCTCAGGTGTTACCAGCTCAGGTTTTCTCACAAGGGCTAATGAGCAGCCACCCAGTGTTGTGGTTTAATCCCAGCCCTCAATTAGGACCACAGTAGCCACTCACTCCCCCCTAAAGTGGGATGGGGGAGAAAACCAAAATTGTGGTTTGAGATAAGAACAGTTTAATAAGACAACGACAACAACAAAAGTGATACTCAATGCAATTTCTCACTAACTCTGTCTGTGCCAAACAGCCCATCCCAGAAAGGAGAGCACCTTGGTCCCAAACAGTCGATCCCAGCGAGAGCACAAAAAGGCAAGAGGCTGACAGGCCAGAGGGTCACTGCAAAACGGCAGGATAGCAACAGGCTGAATTCCAGCAGAACTTCAATGGAGTAGAACCAAACGCCGAAACGGAACTAACTAGCTGGAGAAGTCGACTCCAGTCGACTCCAGGCCACCCAGCACGCCGCTGATGGTGGGGAATATTTCATTGACCAACCTGGATGACAGTCTGGGTTCTGTCCCATTACTCTCCCTCCCAGCTGCTATTTTGCACCTGCAGCTGGCCGTTCAAAAGTCCTCAGTCTCCCTGACAACAGCTAAAATATCAGTGAGCTCTTAAATTCTTTTCATACCGATTCCAAAACACAGCTAGCTACCGGAAAGAAAGAAGGTAGCTCTTCTCAGGCAAAGCATGGGAAACCTATGGGAAACCTAGTGTATTATCTCATTCTCATAGCAAATCCAAAACAAAAGACCATGCTAGCTACTAATAAGAAAAGTTCCTAACTGCAAGAAGAAAATTAACTTGATTTCAGCTAACCCAGCAGACCCAGGCAGAGCCCTCTTACCTGTTCGGCCCTAAGGCCGTCTCATTCTGAAACTTGCCAAGTCCTGAGGCTTCGGCAGAGGCAGCTCCCTCTCAGCATCTGTCCCTCTGTGAAGGTGTCTAATTAATTCCCTAGTAGTCATGAACACTACGTTCTGTTCCAGCTCCTCTTCAGAATTAACAGCAAAGGAGTTTTATTTTTTCTGATGAATATTACCTTTTTTATCTGCCAGAGATGCTTGCTAAGTAGTGTAATAAAAGCCTAAAATATGCCAGAGCAAACTTCCGTGGGATCTGTTTTTAAAAGCTTTGTGGATTAAAGGAACAAGGCTGATGCGCCTATGCTGTCTATCTGTCTGTGCACTGCCATATTGCAGGGACTTCTGAATCATGGGTCAACTTCAACCAACATCTGGAAGATGACCACATTTTCACAAGTTTCAAAGGAAGGAACTGACGGAGGTGCAAACCGGTGGCCTGCACAAGGGACAAAGCAGGCAGAGACCACCAGAGACGGACGATGGCCAGCGTGATGTGGGGCTGGCCATGCTCGGCCTGTGCACAGCTCCGGAAGCCCACCAGCGGTCAGTGACTGCTCCTGCATGGCTTGAAGTGACTGTGCTCATGCTGAAGGACATGGGTGTGCTCAGTGTTCCTCACAGGGCTCGCAGAGGAGCTTGCAAGCTGCGTGCATGGGGACTGCCAGCCCTTTCTTGAGGGGGCAGCCCTTGGGAGCACCATCAAAGACAGGGCCTGTAGCAGTGAAAACGGGTCATGAAGGACCTGCCCCAAGAGGTGCAACAGGACACTGGTGCGGACCAGTGAAACAGCCCTTATCACCCAAGTCTCAACCCTGTTGTTGAATGTCCTCTCTTCAGGGTGGC
The DNA here is from genome assembly GCA_013399365.1 of Pampusana beccarii. NCBI lineage: Eukaryota > Metazoa > Chordata > Aves > Columbiformes > Columbidae > Pampusana > Pampusana beccarii. Next base: position 2,757,677 of record VWYH01000603.1, read on the forward strand.
ACAGGAAGGCCATTAAGCTTCCTGAAGTGACAGCTGAAGTCAATAAGCATCCCCTTCTTCAGAGACAGCAGCCATCAGTGGTATTCAAGGTCATACACCTATGAAAAGACTTAGTTCAGCACGCACACTTCCCATTCACTTCTCAGACCATTAAATTGCTGTTTTCACGCTACTCTTGTATACATCATTCTGAAACTCGGGTTGTCTGAAGGGCTTTAGGTTCAGTGAATAGCAGAGGCTTCATCACACACAAAAGGTCTGATGTGTTTCCAGCGGCTCACAAGCCCACTCCCGATGCTGGGATGACCCTGCAGGGTGGACGGTGCCACCAGCTCTTTGTTTTGCTCCTCTTTCAGGATTCTGCCTGCAAGACACTTGTTCCTGAGAGGCTCTTCTTTTGTCTCCAGCATGTTCAGTTTGGAGGCATCTTCTGTGGTGGGCTGAACCTGCACTGCCTGCGGGCTCTGACCTCACAGCGCTCCACCACCAAACTAAACAGCGGAATTGAGCTCCTCAGCAACAACCTGGAGGCTTCCTCCAGCACTATCAACCCATAACACTTTGTGAGCCCTACAAAAGCCAGGCATGTCAACTGTTCCAGCACCCTCCTTCACTGCCTCTCTCCAGACGATGAACACCGAGACCATACGCAGCTCTTTATTTTCTAATGGGTAGAAACAAATTCAATCTTCACAAGCTTTACTAGTCATAAATTAATTTTAGAATCACTCAGGAAATGAGATTTGCCTTGTAGGTCAATAAATTCTTAAGACAAACCTATTTGGACCATGATAACTTCAATGTCCTTTGGAGTGGACCTCCCTGCAGCAATTACTCAGCAGATATTCCTCTCTGCTTCCTTCCCAGCACCAGCTGCTCCCAGAAGGAATTCTCCTGCCCATCTGCCTTCAAGCCTGACACAGCAACACAGACAAGCAACTGTAAGCAACATTTAAACTCCAAATCCAATCACTGATTTGCTTCCTTAGGAAGAAAAAAAAGGCACGCACTTGTTTCTAACTATCAGGGTCACTGGGAAAGGCTTTAGGTAGAAAAGGAAACGTCAGCAATATTTTTCCTGAATAAAACTATGGTAACGAGAATTCTAGGCATACATAAAAACAAGTATCTGTGACCATAACCTAACCTCCAGGATCTGGAATAATTTTAAACAAGTGTTACTGAAATCTTGTTCCACTGAGTTGATTTAAGAAGTTATTAAAACAAATTATAATTTGACACAAAGGAAAACCTGGCAGAACCTGTCCCTGGTTTCCAATAGCCTCGTGTCCTCAGCCACCCATTCACCACAAAACTGAGAAAAACTTCTTCAGCACTTGACAGGAGCCTTTGGCATCAACAAGCCAACTTCTGAACAAGCATTTTTTTTTGCATTTACATATAATTACATACTAGCCTCCGAACAGCCAGAAAAGCTCCTTGTTATTTTTTTTTATCATTTGTTCCTTGTGAATACACATACAGCACAAACCCAAACCACATTAATGATCACCTTGTTAAATATAAACTAGTACGCAATTATACAAACTGCTAACACAAACAAAAAAGCCAGGGAACTCTGATTATATGTTCACAATGGTTTCTGAAAACTAAATAAAAACAACAACATAAGGCAGCCTGTCCTGCCTGATACTGTAATAGAAAATGGTTTCACGTTACAACATAACTTACATGTCTCAGCACAGAGGACTAGTCTGTCAAACAACGCATCAAACTCAGTATCAAGCCTGCTGCAAGGAGAGTGAAAGGATGGGAGGAGAGACAGCAGATGCACACATGAACCGCAAAAAAAAAAATCTCTGATTTTCCTCTCTGCTTCTCTGCATTCTCCTTCAGGTGAGCTAGTGTCTGCCTCTGGGCAGCTGCAGTGATTCCCAATCCATCCCGCCAAGAAGGGCAGGCCACGTGCTGGGCATTTGGCCCCTTCCTCTCCGTTAAGAGAGCAGAAGGTCTGCTTGAATCCTGTGTCCTTGGGCTTGCACCAGCCCTGTGCATGCCTACGATTTATCTTCTGCGCAGCCAAGGCTGACCCCAGCAACCGGAGCCCCTACCATGGCTTCTCATTGAGACGATGAGGAGCAAACGTTCGATACAACCATGGTCTGCAGCTGTCCGTTCCTGATGTGTAAAAATATATACCTTTTCTAGAACTGAAACAGATCTATTGAAGGCAGGCCAAAGTCTGCCCCAGGCTGCACATGTGCAGTGTCACGACAATCAGCAAAGCTGGGGGCATAACCTGGAGCTCTTCTGCACCGGCGCCAGCTGTAAGGAAGAGCCACAATAGAGAGCCTCATGCCTGAAGGAGTTATGCAAGGTCTCCACCACAGTTGGATATAGCTCTCAAGAAAACGAAAGAGTATGAGAAAAACAGCACTTTCCTTACATCTTATACCACAAGAAAATACACAGCACAAAGGAGGGCTGTTGTAAGACTGGAGGAGCACCCTGACCAGGTTTTGACAGGTGACTTCCCTTGCCTTGGACTTGGGCTATCCATGCAGCCTGTTTGCACACTAGCAGCACAGCCAAGCTTGGACGACACTGGATTTCCAGGTTGTAAACAAGAACAGTAATTACCTTTCCCTCTTAAACTCCACACTGTTCTCACGTAACAACAACAACAACAAGAGCATCAGTTGAGGAAGGAAAAATTCAGAGACTGGCAAACAGGGGCAAGATAAAAAATGACGGGTGGAGGGAAGAAGTGATACAGGTGAGATATGGGCATCCTTCCTAGAACTGAGCACAGGATCAAAGCGTGCAAGCCAGGAAAACCAAGGAAGATCCTCGGGAATCCAGAAAGATGACACGCGAATCTTCCATGAATAACAGACTCACTAACTGCAAGGCCAAGGCGAATCTAGTCTCTTGAACTAAGAGGGTACTGCCAAGCACATTATCACCAACAAGTAAAAAGTTCAAGAGTAGAAACGTAATTCCCAAATCATGGCCTGTGGGTCACTCCTAACTCACAGGGTCATGTGCAGCAGTGTGCAGAACCATGTCACAGACTAAAATGTCCAAGTGTCACGTTGCTGTGCTGGTAAACCACACTGCAATTGGACAGTTGTCACTGCAGAAATGTTTTCAGACACATGACTGGGAGAAGATGGGTAGTAACCCCCCAGCAGGCATTTTACTTGGGGAGGTGGGGCTCCCTAACACAGCACCTGAAAAGGGGCTGAAAAAAGCCACCAACACAATCCAGATGGAAGAAAAAAAAAAGAAAAAAAACCAAACACACCCCCCCCAACAACCAACGGTGGGGCACACAGCTAAGACAACTTTCTCCTGGAATACCTCCAATTTCTCCAAGCTGGTTGGTTTTGAAAGGGATTTTTCTACAGCGATCTATGCTCAATTACCCTTATAAACCCTTGCAATAACATGTGACTCAAAGTCTACCTATTTGTCCAAGGGAGAAACAAGAAAGGAGTGTGGCAAATGGGGAATGTGGGAGTGGCGACCGATGCGGCTTGGGGAGCACAGTAATTTCCTCCAGCTTCTTCCCTGGTTCTTTCCTCCACCACAGCCTTTGATATCCAAACATGTTGTTGAGGAAGTGAAGGAAGATGATTTTGTACCCGTGGAGCAATTAATCCATATGCATTTGCACATTTTTACATGATTGCACCTTCTTAACCAAAAGTCTCAGTTTTTCAAGCAGGTGAGGATATTCCTTTAGGAATTAAAAGGCAAAAGAGTACCTGGGGGCAAGGAACAACCCAGAGGAACATGAAGCGCTTATAGATAAATAGCTTATTTAGGGAGGTAGCGAGACGCTGCTCACACTCTGCATATACACCACAGTCCATGGGCATCGATGGAAAGATTTCCTTCCCCTTTTGTGGGCTACAGATCTGGCTACAGCGCCCTTGGCTCAGGGCCGGTTCCCAGCCTGCTGCCGATAAGCCAGGCGGCACGGCGGGCTGAATCCGCCACCAGCTATGAGAAAGGGATGACAGCTGCTCCGGAGCTGTGCTCGGCTGCAGAACGGGACGGCGGCGGTGCAGCCGTCCGCCTGCACCGCTTAGCAGGAGCGAAACTTTGAGCACGACTGCTGCCGCCCGGGAGGCTCGGGCACCTTCGCAGACCTGCCCCTGCACGCCCGCACATCCCCTCCCCTCCCCTCCCCTCCCCTCCCCTCCCCTCCCCTCCCCTCCCCTCCCCTCCCCTCCCCTCCCCTCCCCTCCCCTCCCCTCCCCTCCCCTCCCCTCCCATCCCATCCCATCCCCGCCGCTGCCGCTGCTCCCCCCGGCCAGGCGGCAGCCAAGTGCCCAGGCGCCCGCCCGGCCCCGCCGAGGGAGCCTCCGGCGCTCCCACCCTGCGGCTAACGGGCCTCCCCACGGCTGCCCCCCGCCGCCCGGCTGCCGAGCCCCCCCTTCCCGAGGGGCGAGCCCGTCGCCTGCGCATCCCGCGTATCATCTCCGCATCCCGCGCATCCACCAGCCCCGCGGCGCGGCTTACCGGGACCGCTGCAGCTCGAAGGCGGCGGCGGAGCCGGGCTGCCCCAGCTCTCCGCCGCCGCAGACGGGGCCCTGGGGGCTGACGCGGCCGAAGGGCGCCGGCAGCACCCCCGCCGTGAAGGAG
>VWYH01000603.1:2762422-2854416 GCA_013399365.1 Pampusana beccarii
CTTCCTGGGGCAGGGCTCCGGTGGCGGCAAGGGCCCGGCGGCGGGACTGCCGGGGCTGGCGGCGGTGGCGGCCGCCGCCATGGTCGGCCGGCTCCCCCTCCCCTCCCCGTTGGTCGGGCGCTGCCTCTCTCTGCCTCCCCCTTAGGCGGGCGGGCGGCGGGACATGGGTGCCGTCGGCCCGCCGGGGTGCATGGGGGTTCCACGGAGGTGCCCTCCGCCCAGCCGCGTCGCACTGCCCCGAGCCCCCGCCGCCCGCCCGCTCCGTATTTATAGGTGCAGCCGCGCCGCCGAGCGCCCTGTGCAATAACACGGCAATCACGTGTGGGAAACGGGGAGCTGGAGGAAAACAAAAGCCCGGCCAGCAGCCCGGAGGAGGAGGAGGGAGAAGGGTGGGTCTCGGCGAGCTCCCTCCTTTCAACCTCTCTCTTTTTTTTTCCCTTTCACCCTCTTCCCTCCTCCTCCTCCTCCTCCTCCTCCTCTTTTTCCCTTCCTGGATGCGTGGGGGCGGGCGGGAGCGGGGGAAGGTGGAGTCTGTGTCCGTAGTACACGGCACATGGCTCTCGGAGGCTGGCACCGGCAGCACCGGACCCGGGGGCTGCGGCTCGGCCCGGCCCGCCCGCGGCCGCTGGAGCGGCACCGGGTTGCAGCCGTGCCATGGCAAGTGGCCCGGTTGTTGCCCCGCTGTTTTTTGCCGGGAGGGGGCCAGCGCCCCGGGGCAGGCGCTGGCGCCCCGGCGGGCGGGAGCGGGGAGGCGGGGGCCCCCTGAAACGCGCTTGGCAGCCGGCGGCGCGTCCCCCTTGGCGGCTAAGCCTGGCTTGTCCCAGCTCGCATAGGTGGCCTGCTGCAGTGTGAGGCGTGTGTAACATCTCACGAGTTCCCTAAACCATTAAAGCAACCCTCTCCCCAGCCTTTCCCTTCAACCCCCTCCCCGACCATTCCTTCGCCTCTGCACCAAAGAAAGTGCAGTTATTTAGTTCGCCCTGTCTTATGTAGCCCAAGCCCCAAATTTGTGTATTCCTTGTCTTTTCCGAAGTGATGACTGTTGTACAGCTGACTGCGGGTCTGCACGCTCCCTCCTCCTGCAGCTGCGGCTTGGAAGGGTGAGCAGCCAGTCCCACCTCAGCATAAAGCTCCTTTGCTTTTTCTTTATTTTGATCAACTCAACCGTGCTACAAGTGTTCTTGTCCTGTGATGATAATTTAATCAACAGCTTATGTAAGGGTTGGATAACAAATGCACACAAACAGCAGAACATATGGTTGTTGCAAGATAGTGATGTGCGCCTTCTTCATAAAGCATTACAATGGCTTGTATTATATTCGAGTTACAGTTGGTAGATGATTTACAAGCCAGCCCAAACTGTCGCAAGTAATGTCCCCTACAATTTTATCAAAATCTTGCTAATTTGATTTTAAAAAATAGATGGATCAGAGAGGGAACCTAATCGTATTGTTGGAGGAAGCCCAGGTTTGTGTTCCCCTCAAAACTGACCTTTTAAGCATTCAATGACTTTAGAATCAAGCTCTGTGACATGGATTGATTTCTGAAAGTTTGTCTTTTACTGACACTGAGTGCCACAAAACCTGAACATTAAGGGGCGAAGTCCCTGGGGTGTGTTCCTTATGCGGTAAGGATGCTGTACGGGCAGCATCCAGAGCAGGAAGCAGTGAGCAAGGGAAGAGACAATGATGGAGGAAAGGTACGTTTCCTAGATCAGATCTTCTTAGAGAGGTAAGTGCTATTCTGAGATGGGCTTTCTCATTTCAGACTGCTCTCTTGAGGTTCACGCCGATGCTGGTCTTTCTAAACAGAGGGCACTGGTGTGCCTGTCCCTGTGGCATATCAAGGACAGATCATTTGGTTGGGAAGTGGGTAAGCTTCAGTGCTAAACTTGCCTCCCCAGAGAAGAGCCCAACTAGCATCTCCCACCTGCTTGGAGGATGCTCTGTACCACTGTGCTTGCAAAGTGTCCTTCAAACTTCTGTTTCGGAGAGGAAGACCAAGGAATTGCAGGCGTGTCGCCTTCCTTTGATGGGGCAGGCAATGCCCGTTTCTGGCTGGAGGCCCTGTCCCTGCAGTGGGAACCAGAACTGTGTCTGGTGTTGGGGCAACAATGTACTTGGCTCCCATGGAGAAGCTCCCTGGTCCTTTTGAGACAGTACCACTTCTAAAAGAACTCAGGATGTTTTGGAGGAGGGCTTCTGGGCCACAGAGAAATGTCGAAGCTCTGTAGCCTGGTGGCCAGCATGTTCACTGGATGCTGACCTCTGGTCCAAGGACTGCTACTAGGTGGTACATAGGTCATGAAACTCAGACCTGCCGCGTTACAGTATGGTATAATACACTGGGAATTTTTTTCCTCTTGCATTTCTGAGGGGAAGCAGCCACAGTGTGTATTTTTCTCTGGAGCTTGAAAGCTTGCTATGGCAACTGAGTCCTGGAGTGTACTTTCTAAATCCAGCCTCTCACAAGAGAAAGGTCTGGGAAAGAGAACCACCACCAAAATGCCAGAGATGGAGTTTCAGAAGCTGGTCTAACTTCGGACATCTTTTATGAGTACAGAAGCGTGCGCTCCTTTCACAAAATTACTCCTGTGATGGGATAAATCGCTCTCTGTTGTAAGCATTATTTTAAATGGAGCCATGACCTCTGCCCCAGAGCTCCTCTAGAGCTGTCCCAGACAAGGGTGTTACCCCCTTCCCTTGTCCACATGTGCATCCAGTTGCTTTTCGACACCTGATTTTTACTGTCTCTGAGATGGGGAATACTCATGTGAATAGTTGAGTTTATCAAACCTCCTTGCATCAAAATTAAAGAGGTCAGGGTAAATAATAGGTCTTCGCTAGCCTGGCTCATTCAGCTGAGCTCACCTTGCCACCCACCGCAACATTTGCAAAGTGCATGTCTGTGTCTGCCTTGATGGACCCAAACTGATGCCCATGGTCTGTAAAGTACATAAGCCACCTCTGAGGGTGTTGTGTGTACATGGACTGCCTTTTCCAAAAATTACATTGAAGATGGGTTGAAACATCCCTTCCACTGCACGTGAGAATAAAGCCACATACAAGAAGAAAAGCCTGTCTTTTTCAGTCTGAAGCGAAGCTATTTTTATAATGAGTGGGGTACCACAGTACAAAGATAATTGGCACGTTAGAAATACCAGGTTCTCTAGACCTATTTGTACATTTACTAGTAAATTTAAATGAATGTGCACAGCTTAAGGTGAATGTTTTTTTCCAGTTACTTAGGTCCTTTTGATCTGTGCTTAGCAAAACTGTAGATTACATGTGGTATAGTAGTCCTGTCTGCTGGAGGATATGTGAAAATGTTAAATAAATTAACTTTGCTGATTTAAACTTTTTTCTTTGATGGGGAACCAGTGGTTGACTAGAGGAAATAGCAAAGTTGAAAGGAAAACCAGAAAGGCATATTCTGGAAGCTTGCTTCTGTGACTGTTTTTTCAATCATTTCCCTCTCCAAGTTCTCTTCCAACCAACCAGCTCTACCCAAGTGCAAGCAAATGTTTTTATTTCAGAGGTCACAAGCTTATGTAAGTGGTTGGATGACAAGTGGTAATAGGAGTGATAGAACACGGTGGCTTTTTCACCCAGTGCACCAAGAGCTGGAAGAGAGACTCATTAGTTGAGGGTGTTCAAAGACAACATGGAATTTGGGGGGCCCGTTAGCACAGGTGAGTGGCAAGCCTGGCTTTAAAGAGCTTGAGGAGGGTGGAAGGAGTCTGAACTAAAATGAAAGCTCAGCAATTTACCAGGCTGAGAAATGAGATTGGAGAAACGGTGCCTCTGCATACCTGCCTTCAGACGAAAGTTAATCCAAGTGTGGAAACCTCGTGTTGTCTTGGGTTTACTTTGAGCAATGTGAGGGCAGTCCTGCTGCAACATGAACACGTGAAGAGCCAGTCTGAAAGGCCACAGACCTTGAGCTAAAGCTGGGCTCCTGAGCAACTTGCCAAGTCAAACTTAAAGATATCTTTGCAGGTGAATTGAAAACTTCACCTCAGATTTCAGTTAGAGGCAAGATTTCATTATACTGACAGTTAACTCTGCAGAAATAACTAGTCTCGAGTCACCAGTGTGAGTCACCAGGCCAGTTCTTGAGTGGCCTCAGCATAGTGCTTGCTTGCTTTAGTGGCAAAAACAAGTTCCTTATTGTCACTGGTACTTGTTAGAGCTGCATAACCAAGGCAGCTAGTGGAAGAAAAAAATAAATGCAATTATCTCCTGTAATTTTGACAGGCTTGTTTTCTGACTGTCAGGATCAGTCAAGTAATGCTGTTATGCAAAGCTCAGTGGAGATGTAGTTCCGAGATTACACTTCTGCACTCCTGTAGTTGAGAACAGGGGTCATTATTACTGGTGGTAATGGATATCACTGTCAGATCCTAACAGTTAGGCAGATTTACCATAGCCCATGAGCATTCTTGCTTTGCAAGACTTTGGAGAAACAAGAAATGCACGATCTTTATAAATGTTCTTTCTGTCCTTCCCGGAGTCCCTTTTCAGAAGAGAATTGCACTTCGAAAGAGAAAAGTAGTTGTAACATTGGAGAAAGACTTGGAATATGAATTTAATAATCATCTGCTTAGAAGGAGTGTCTGGCAGGAAAAAAGTAGAGGGAGTTTGAACACATTTCACTGAGAGCCATAGTTAAGAATGGAAATTGGATAAAGACGGTACAAATTCTTTACAAAAGACTAATACTGCATCTGGATAGCAAGGCCTGTTTTCGTGCCAGGCCCTAACCTTCAGTCTGTTGTAAATTTAGCCTGATGCTCAGAAGTGCTAAGTACTTGTGCTTCCCACTGGTGATTTTTCAGGAGCCTGAGTGTTTTACTTCTTGAGAGCCACCTTTGCTAATTGAAACGTCAAAGCTTGACACTAACTTAAGTGTCACCGTATTTGAAGAGCAGCGTTCCTTGGATACGTGTGGGTCCACACTTCCCTCTTTATGAAGAACCTGCCTTTGTTTGTGTTGTTCCAGGGTGGGTGCCAACATCAGCCAGTTAACCTAAAACCAAATTCATGTGTGGCAGCAGGAAAGCGGGAGAGCTTGGTGACCGCCTGCCGTGGTGGTTGGAGCAGCGTGTGTGCCCACGGGGCAGGGCGTGCAGGAGCAGGTGCCCTCAGCAAAGATGGAACGGTGTGTGTGCAGATCAGCTGAGGTGTGGATGGTCGGGGCACCCAGCCTGACACTTATTTGAGATGTCAGAGGTGCAGCGTGCGTGACCTTTTTGTGTGTGTTGAGAGGTTCCTGAGATCTTCAGTAGGCCTGTAGCGCACATACGGGCGGTAAGGGCAAATTTGATAGTTGTTTGCCTCTTGGAGAAATTAGGGTAGACTAGTTAAGTGGTCAAAACTGGAATCTATGTCAGTTGTCCAGCTTAAATTGCCTTTACGTGGGGATGGTGGCGGCAGCCTTTTATTAAGAATACTTAACATTTTCCATTGCTAGATCTGCACTAGATGCAATTTAGGCCAAACATTTCTTGGAAAACTTTGGTCAAAATGGTTATGCCAGCTCCAAGGGCAAGACCAAGGAAAACACATTGCTTCACCCACCTTAGAAATTCTTGTGACATTTCCTTTGAAATACCCCAGCATCCCTGCACCCAGACAAGAATTCGAGAGTTGGGCTTCTGTCTCTGAGGTGGGGCTGGGGAAGGAGGAGGGGGTGCCCTCCCTGTCAAAATCCACCTACCTCTGTCCAATTTTAAGCCTTTGAATCATAGCTCGCATATGCTAGCTAGGGACTTATTCCTGCCCAGCAGCTAAAACCGCCGGTGAGGATATATCTTCATGGAGCAAACCTCAGCCTTCTGCTTTTGCTGAACCGGCTGAGCACATGTGGTCGGTCCCCAGAGCTCCAGGAGCACTGGGAGGGATGTTCCCAGCTGCTTTGGGCCACGGCGGAGGCAGCTGCTGGACCACGGGTGCAGAGCGGGCGAGCGTAGCGGAGGAGGGAGCAGCCTGTTCGGGTGTGGAGAGAGAAGGAGCAGCAGGAGGAAAAGATACCATCCTCGCTCGGGTCTGATGCACGCACACGGGGAGGGGCTGAGGGCTTGCACATCCAGCATGAATTCCCCGCTTTTTTTTTTGCATGCTTGAATTTTTAAAGTTTCTTATTCAACTTAAGCTGGTTTTGAGGGTTTTTTTTGTTGTTGCTGCTGTTGTTTGTTCGTTCGATATGCTGCTGGATCCCTTAGAGACCCACACTGAACCAGCAGCTCTGGTTTGTTGGGTGCTGCTCAAATGCTCTCGCGTGCCTCAGTGAGTTTGCGGGATAACTAGACAAAACAAGGAAGGTGGCCATGTCAGAACTGCAACTGGAATGTGGCCGCTGCTGGCTCCTACTGGAGTGATTAAACGGGAACAGGGCCACATAGCTCCTCCCTCCCTTGAAAAACAAAAACTGTGGGCACTTGTACAGAAAACAACCCCTGTCTCTGTTTGTCCTTGTCTTGCTGCAGTTTTCTTCTGTGAAATCAGATTTTTGGGGTTTTTTCGGTATCGTAAGTTAACATAGGGGTGAGGTTCAAAATGGAGTTGAAACAAGAAATGGGCAAATGTCCTGTCTGCCTGGAAGTCTCCTTAAGCAGCAGCATAAATAAAAAGCAAGTTGTAACTGCAGTAGAACAGAACGACTGGTCACTAAAAAGAGCTTTTTTGAGGTTTTCATTAAGTGACAGCTGTGATTTATCCTGTTCTTTACCATTTTCAGACAATTTCGAATCAAGGACAGGATCACTGGACATTAAGATTTTAGGAAGAAGCCTGGAAGAACATCTGTCTTCGTCACGGCATCTGTTAATTTTTAATTGCCTCGGGATAATTTTAAAACAGGCTGAAGATTTCTGAAACATTAATGTAAGCAAGTCCTTCAGTTTGCTGGCTGTTGATGGTAGGAAAATCCTCCAGTTCACAGGGCAGTCAGACTGAGGAGCTGGATGAGAGTGAAAACACTGTTGACACCTTCTCAGACACGGTTTTCAATGAGTAAAAACATGAAATAAATAACATCTGAAGTTCCCAGAGGAACATGCTGGTGGAGGGTTTCACTTCAGAGACTCTCCTATGAGTTCAGCTTGACTGGAAATGTTTAATATCCAAGAAAAAGGGAAAAAAAAGTTCAAAGGATTTTTTTTTTCTCCTCTTGAAAATATTGAATTCAGGGAGTGTGACTCCAAGGGGAAATGAAGGAGGCAAACGGAAAACTTTTTGGCGGCAGGAGCTGGGGTTTTGCATTCAGCTCAATGGCATTTTTCGGTCTGCGTGCAGCATGGTCTCCCATGAGCACCGCACTCAGTTCACTGCGAAATTTCAAGGAAGGTTTAAGAGCCCTTTTAACCTTGGGAGATCCTCAGCGGGTGGTTCTCGCTGCAGGCTGGTGTGGAAAGCAGGCAGAAATAAAACCTACACCTTCACCCTTGTGTCCTGTCACCTCGGGCCACTGGCACAGGGATCTAGGGGGTCTGCAGCCACTTCTCCTTGACACCGGGATGGGGTACGGGTCCTGCCTGGATCCTCCCAGCAGTGCTCCCAGGTAAATATTTGCCACTGGCAAATTTCCAGCAAATTAAACCCAGCCTCTGTCCCGGGACAGCCAGAAAAACTGGTGCAAGAGACTAAGCTGCTCAGGAGGAAGGTGACATGGTGGTGACCTTGGTGGCTAGGGGATATGGGTCCAGCCCCAGCTGTGGGCTGGGTGGGAGGAGGATGGTGGGCACCTTCTCTCCCCAGAAACCTCTGAGTTGCTGCCTTTGCTTCCCAACTCCTCCTGCTTGCCTTCGTGTTGGGAGGGGAGGGAGTCCAGCCCCCTGCTCGAGGAACAGCAAATTCACCTGCGGAGGAGTGGCCATGGGCGCCCCAGCTCTGCGCTGGGCTCCACCAGGGTAGGTGGCTGCCCGTGGGGCTGGGGACGGCTCGCTGCCATCAGGGGGTAAACCAGAAGCTCAACCCCAGCCGGAATAACCTTAACTTGCCACATGCACGTCTCACATAATCCGGTAGAAACTAAAGCTGCTAAAAATTGGTCTAAGCAGGATACATTTCTCCTCTGGATGTTTTGGCAGGAGAGTTTTGCAGGCAGCAAATGGAAATGACATAAACAGGCGGTCGTCTGGCAAGACAGATCCAAAGTTTTCTGCTGTCTCTGCTCAAATTGAACCGCACCTCGGTGTAATAATCTTCATGTTGAGGTCAATGAGGCTGTTTAAATAAATGAAGCACTCAAGTGCAGAAGTAAGTAAGTAAGGGAAGAGAGATGGCACTGAAATCAAAAGACTAAAATTCAAGCCTCCTTGAGCCCCAAGGAAAGGATAAATCCATTAAGCTGTGAAGAAATCAGTGATGGAAAGAGTCCATCAGATTAATTCTAAAATTTATTACAAAATAAAACTTAGATAGGGGCCAGAAAGTGAACTGAAGGAAGTGGCAAGGTAGCGGGAAGAAGCAGCTCTTCTAGCAGGGCATTTGGTACATATTTGGTCCCCCTGCAGGTCTTTTTGTTGGAAAGCTTGGCACAACCATGTTTCCTTCTTCCAAAGTGAAGGTTTAAGTTTAGTTCTAATTTACTGCAACCAAGCCTTCTGAAGCTTAGTTATAATTTACTGCAGCGTCTTTGCAGGTGGCTGTTTTTTGTGCCAGTCCCTCAGGAAAAAGTGATGTTCAGATACACACCAAAATGAATTAACAAGATTTTGCAGATATACATATATATAAAAAATATATGCGAATGTATGTGTCTGTGCATATGTGTATATATATACGTATTTTACTTTGCCCTGTGGGGATGTAATTTTGACTAGCTATAATAAGACATAATACATATGCTCAAAGTAGAGCAGGAGAAGTAATACGTAGCAGAATTATTCTGCTAGCTGTTTTTGGAAATGTTTGAGCCGTCTCCGTGATGCCAGTGTGACTATGTTCCTATGGGAACAGGCTGCCTCAAAGTGAGAGGCTTCTATAGCAAGAGTAGGTGAATCCTGGCTAAAAACTTGGGGTTTAGCACAAATCTAAATATTCTGTAAATTTCAATTATTCTGCAATATTCTGATTAAATTCACTCATTTTCAAAACTAATTAAAAGAGTTCTTTTCTACTCAGCCAATGAGGTGCAATCAGCCACGTTCAAACCATCATTCAGCCTAACTAGTAGATCCTCAGTAGTAAAAGCTTGTTTGCACCCTCCTTGCAACCATGGTGTTACTTCCAGAGCTGCATCCTAGTGATGATACCCCTTCCGAAAAGCACCATACTGCAGGAATAACCCCATGGGTTTTAATGGGACTACTGCTGGATCAAAGTACTATTCTTCGTGAAGGAGCATATTAGAATCTGGCTTGATGATAATGTTTGCCTTAAATGTGTATTTCCTCTGAAAAACAAGGTCTTGTGTTGTGTATTGTAAGAGTTTTATGTTGCCTTAATGTTGACTTGCAGCAGGAGCAGTGCTTACAGAAGAAAACCCTGGAACTTCAAAGTGCTGTCAAATATAGCTTGAAAAGAAGGGATTCTGGGGAAGAAAAGCGTCAATCTGACCAGTTGGTCAGAGACCAGAACGACCATGGCAGCTGGCTCTGTACTTCTTTGAATCAATATTCTGAGTGTTCGTTCCCTGAACTGAAGCAGATCAAATGCATCCTTGCCTTTTTTTTTTTCTTTTTTAAGTTTAGTCTGTGAAAATTGCCAGCGAAGTAGCTATTGTGCCAGCAAGTGATATGAAGGAGACAGAACTTAATCTGCAGTTCTTTGCCAGCAGGTAATGAATGGATGAACTGGGAATTACAGGGAAGCTGGGATCTGAATTTCAAGGCAAGCTTCTAAGTCAAGGAAAATACACAGTTAAATGGAGTCATGCGCTGTACGTAAAGGGTACAGATGTAAATGAAACCACAAGTGTGGTCCCATCGTGTTCCTTCCAGTACTATGAGTCCAGAAATACCGCTTTTCTACTGGAAATAAATGAAACAAGGGTGTCAAGAGTTGCATTTTCCAGTCCTGATCTTATCCTGCGTGTAACTGCTGCTGAAACTTCTCTAGCTCTGTTCTCAGCTGGTCTATGTCTTGCCTCTGCTGGCGTGGTCCTGGCTTCCCTCGCTGATGCTCCCGTGTCAGTACCGCTCCTTTTGCACCTCGCTTGAAGCGCAGAGGGTGGCCAGGGTGATACATCCACCAGCTGAGGGCACGGGGACCTTGTGTGTGCTGGTTCCCCTGTCACCCTTAGGGCAGACGATGGTGAGATGACCCTAAGAAGAAATCCTTAAGGTGCTAAGACACAGCACATTTCAGATGCTGGTAAAAAAACCCCAAAACTCTAAGGAAAGGACTCGGTGTTGGGAAACTTGAAACATGTTTCACGAGAGATCTGCTGCCTGCACTGGATTATGCAGTACTGGTGTAGCAGGTCACCTCAGCAGCTCACAGGGGGCCACAAGGTCTCATCTCCTTATACAGTTTTACCTGAGCGATTGTTCATTTTTGGGAGTAGAAAGCATGTTTGTGAGGAAAAGGAGTGAAGAGGAACACACTGTAAAGAAAGGTTTGAAAATTGCAGAACTTCAATTAGTGTTGAGATTCCTCTTTCAAATCCCAAGAGACCCCCTAGTTTAAATTTCCTACTGCCCTAAGCAGCAATGACACATTGTCACCACTCCCTATTTTTGTTCTTAAGAAGGTATGGGAATTTTAAACTGACTGACACCTAACGAGAATTTCAGTGGACTGAATATAATATCTGGTAATGTACCGTGAAGCATACTGTGCCCTTGGAAAAAAACATTTGCCGATTCTGTCTTTAGAACAACCCTTAGAGCTCACAGGAGAACCACACAGTGAAAACATGGATGTGTTAATCCTTTGTAAGCTCGGTAAGATGTGAATTTGTTTGAGTAGCCATCTGCTGGTCTTGAGCCTTTAGTATTTGCTTGCCAAGCAGAATGAAGTGGGTGAGGGATATGTGGCTTTTACTGCTCTGTACAAAGCATACCTGGGCTGCTGAGAGAAGAAGGAGGATGAGGGCCCATCAAGGTAAGAGGATGACAAAAGCAGATCAGATCATTTGTCCCAGAACTTCAGACGCTCACATTCAGCATGCAATTGTTTACAAAGTGGATATATTTAAAGGGCAGCAAGCCAGGTAATTTTAGGCCAAATGTGTGGCTAGTTAAGGAAACACATTACAGTGCATTTAGAATGATTCCCATGAAACGTAGTTTTAAACTGTGCCTGAATCTGTGCAGTTTTTCCCCAATTCAGAGCCAGAGGATAGCACACAGTGAGGCAGGACACTGTAGCAGTCAGTGCCAAACAGACCGAGGGCCAAAACTCTGAAAGCGGCTGGTCCCTTTCACAGAGGATCTTTCCCCTCTCCCCTTTGAATATTCCCTTGCAAGCGTTACACAATGTAAATGCAACTGCCGTGTGTGGGTGAAACCCAGAAAGAGCAGCTCCCCACGTGAAATGTGCCAGCCCTGCTCACCATTCGCAAGGATAAACCGTGCTTTGTGCCAGGATGCCAAGCTTTGAACAGGGAGTTTCCTCTGCCTGAACAACAGCAACATGGGTCAGGGTTGCCCCGACAGCGAGTGCTTTTAGAGGGGAGGAGATGCACAGGTCGAAGAGAAATCGTTTGCAAGAGAAGCAAGATTGATTTTTCCTGTGAATGCACCAGGACGGTGCTCTGGCAAACCCCTTCGAAGCGGGGTTTGCTGGTTTTCCATCTGCCATGTGGACAAGGAGCCTTTTCTCTGGTTGTGGATGTGGTACCTGACCCGGGCAGCGCTCCCTGCTCATCCCTCCGCCCTCCTGCCGGATCCCTCTGAAAGCAGCGCAGCCCTGCACGCACCATGGATGGTTTTAGCTGGCTGTTTGAAGTCCATCAAAGCGATCTTTAATACAGCGTGACCGACTTAGAGGCTTCTTTTTTTTTCCTTTTGCATTGGCCGCACAAGGAATAAAACAGAAGGGATGCAGGACATGGCAAAGGCTTCGTCCTGTGCTGGAGCGTGAGTGTTTCAGCAGCACAGACTGCCAGAGGAACATAATCTCTGCCCTCGCTCTTCCTGACCAGGGCTGATGGGGCTGTTTTTCCAGTTAATTTCCAGCTAGGCTATCAAAATAAACATCTCACCCAAAGCTTCTGCCTTGAAGTAGCCACCCTGCCTCTGGATTTGGCTTCTTTCTGTTAATTTCTGTGCTGCTGAATGGGGGTCTCCTCTCCCAGCCTTTCCCCTGTGCAGCTGAAATTATCCCCTGCACAATCTTACAGAGAATGAATACCTCACTTTAGTTACACAGAAGCACTGTTTTAAGGGCTTAGAGGTGTCCTGCCCCTGTGACAGTTATCTGAACGCAAACCCATCACCTGCATCACAACCCAAAGTGAACGGGACTTTGTGCTGTGCCTCATGCAAATTTCGTCATTAAGTCACTAGGCAAGAGGGTTGGGTTTTGTCTGTTTTTATTTTGTTTTGTTTATGCTTTAATCATCATTATTTGCAGACAAATTCTGAAGTCCATGGTTAGGGCACCTACGGTCAAATTTCCTTTAACTCTTTCTAGCAGGGGGTGAAAATTGAGTCATGACCTTATGATCTGAACATAAGCAAACAATCTGTTGTGTCAAACTCGTGGGGAGATTAAAAAAATATGATGATTCAAGGCAACAATATCCTCAACCTGAGATCATCATTTTCACAAGGGCAGGGGGTAACAGCTGTCTGTTCATCAGAGGATTATATCTTCCTGCTGTTACTGCCGTGACCCTAAATAGAACCTCTAATGCTAGTGCAGCGGCGTGGCCGGGGAACACAGCGGTGGCAGGAATAAATCCCTCCCTTCTGCTTTGGGGGGGTTCTGTGGACAGGGTTTCTGAAGCCTTAACTAAATTATTTTTGCTGTTATGTCAAGAACTTGGAGATTCAAGCAACCTCCCTTCTACCACCGATACCTTTCTAAAATCATAGGTGAGAACTCCCCATCCTGCTGAAGATGTAATTGAAAGGCAGACACAAATACAGTGTTTAATTCCAAGGTTTTCCTGTATTTTGGTTAAAAATCTGCTGGATTCTGAAGCTTACGTTGTGCTAGATTTAAAAACACTTGTCTGTCCTAGAGCACAGCATGAATGAATACGAGCATTAAATTCTGCTGACCGTTCATTTACAAATTTTTCCGCTGCATGTGATTCCAGGACAAATATTGATTAAATAACCTCCATGTGTGTGAAGTGTGGCCTGACGCCCAGAGTGACCTTTCTCTTCCGTGTCTAATCACCAGAGATAGCTGTAAGCTTCCTTTTGTATCAAAAATCTTGTTTCATAACCCAGCTCCCCTGCTCTTTGCAACCTGAGTTTCTCCATTTGTTTGTTCAGCCAGTCGAGCTCCGCTGAGATATTTCTCTGTTTAATTTGCTTGTTAGCTTTGTCGCTGGCTGAAATGGCCTGGGGCTGGTTTGTTCAAGGCTTTTTTAATTATTTTTTTGTTCTGGAAGAGCTGATGGAGGGATTTGCTCTCCACAAGTCGGCTGGCACCGCTGCACGTGAGGTTCGCCTGGCTGCCCACTGCTCCTCCGCCCAGGTGGGCAGCATGGTGTGCACGGGCACCGAGCATCCACTGAGTCTCCAATGGGTTTTATCCGAACAACCTCCCTTTTAATTTATAAAAACGCCATCTGATATTTTTAAATGCTGATTTTTGGGGGATGCAGGGAACTGACACCTTTTCTTGCAGAGTTGCTGAGCTTCTGGGACAAACGGAGAGGGGATGGGGTCAGGGCCAGTGTTTGTCCAGGTCTGGCTCGGCTGAAGCTGGGGAAGTGCAGAGTGCAGCAGAGCAACGGAGTTTGAATGAGATGCTGTCTCTCTTAGGGGTGCTTTATATTACAGGGAAAGAAGAAAAATATTATAACTGACCAGGACTGAGGGGAGTCTGCAGCTTCCTCACAAGGTGGGGAGGAGGGACAGGTGCTGATCTCACTGGCAGCCAGTGATAGAACCTGAGGGAATGGCAGGAAGATGTGCCAGGGGAGGTTCAGGTTGGACATTAGGAAAAGGTTCTTCCCCCAGAGGGTGGTGGACACTGGAACAGGCTCCCCAGGGAGGTGTCACGGCCTCAAGATTGACAGTGTTCAAGAAGAGACTGGACAACACCCCCAGACACATGGTGTGAATTTTGGGGTTGTCATATGCAGGGACAGGAGTTGGACTTGGTGTTCCTTGTGGATCCCCTCCAACTCAAGACATTCTACGATTCTAGGATTATAATTGCTTTTCATAAACATGGAGTGCAGTGCATGAGGCTCCTGCAGAGCCCCTGGCCCACCCAGTAGGCTTCCCATGGGAAATCTGGGGGAGAGCCTGAGGCCCTGCACACACTTCTCTGTACCCAGCCACCCTCTGTGTCCTGGGCATGTATGCTAGGGGCTACAGTGGTGGGAGCTGGGCCCTGGATATGTTTGTCTGTCATTTATGCCCTCACCGAAACTACTAATGCCCAGGCTTCAAGCTCCCAGCAAGGACATGCACGTTTGTGGAGCATGCATTGCTTCCTTCTAGCCTAAGAAACAGTAGTATTTCTTCTCATGTTAACTAAAAATATTAATATTGGTTTCTCCTGAGATTATGATTGTTTTATAAATACGTATATAAAAAAAAATAATAACTCAGACTATATATATCAATAAATACATGTTTTTTTGTGTGTATATATATATATCTCTATCTATCTCCCTGATTTCCCCTTTCCTTCTCTTCTCACAGCCTGAGCAGTCCCAGTGAGTGGACAGTAACTTTCCATCACAAATGCTTTTCCTGTGACTGTTTGTTTTGTTTTCAAAGCCCGCCACATGAAAATAGACATAATATTTTCATTTTGGTTATCTATAAATAAATAGAAAGTTGACTTCCAGAATGTGTTACTAGAGCACATCAAGTAGTTCTAGGATTACTACCTTTTTAAGAAATACTCTTGTGATTTACATGCAGATAAGCATTGTTATGATGAACCAAAATCTCTGTTACGCAGTGGTCACTTACAGCAGCTTCGGTTTTTAGTTGGTATTTGCTTCGTTGGGTATTTGTACCTCAAACCAATATGCTCACATCTTTTTTGTTACAGTCTCCTGAGGCCTGATTAAAACTAAATCTTGGTCTTCATAGGTCCAAGCCTGTGTCTGGAGCCATACATGTGCCAAACCAAGGGGATGAAGTGCCATAGGAAGCCCTCTTCTTCCTCTGCCTGGTCTAACCTGGCCAGTAAAGGCTGGCACGCAGACTTCAGCTGCCAGCAGAGCTTTTCTAGTATTGCATCCTCCTCTTCCTCCTGCTCGGTGTGATGGCAGAAGATCTCTGTCCCTGAGGATTCTTCATGGAGACTGTCGATGCTTTTACCGCTAGCTCAGCTGGCGGATGGCAGCAATGCCCCAAGTGTAGCGCAAGCAGTGTAGTCTGCAAGGGGAAAAGCATCTCTCTTCTCTACTGCTGAACCCCATGGTGCTTCCTGAGACCATACTGGGACCTCCAGGTGGGTCACAAGTTAGCGTGGCACTGTCATCTTCTGCTGGCCTGCTCCTACTCCTTGACCTCGAGTTGCTGCTGGCATACAGCTCATCTCCATGCAAGCCGATCCGCTTGAGGGAGGCGGGACCTAAAGCAAGACTTAGGAGCGACTTAATGTCACCCAAGGTTTGGATTTTGCCTGCCGTGAGCAAGCACTGCTAAGGCAGCCCCACAGCAGAGAGGCAATCTCAAGACAGTCTGAAAGGAAAATATGGAAATATTTCTTGTAATGCCCTGCACAGGGATATCATTACTGACTCGGAGCTTTAGCAGGCTCCAAGCTGGCACCCTTTGGCAGGGTGGTAGGATGCTCTCAGCCCTTACTGTTGGGGCATGTGGGATGGCACTGTCCCACAGAGACACTTTGCTCACTGCTGCTTCCACTGGGGTATCCGCTTATTTCACACGGGAACGAGCCTTCCTCCTCCATGGAGGGTGTGAGTAAGCTGTATATTCCAGACAATGGTCCAGACAAAACCTCCGGTGTGGGAAATCTCCAAACTGCTGAAAGCTGGGATGCTGTGTTACGGGAAGGACAGCTCGCTGTACTTTCCCCATGTCTTTTTCTATACTCTTTCTTTAAAGTCACAGCTCTGGTTTAGCGGACCAGTGCTCCTACTAGATGTGCTGCTCTTCCTATGGCTGTCTTTTTAGACATATGGACCAAGCCTTGAAGCTGCCTTTCAGTTCAGCTTCATCAGGATCTGTTCCTCAGTGGGGATGACTGACCACGCAGCACACACAAACGCTGGCGTGGAACAGATCTTGCCCGACCGCTTTGCACTTGGGTCACTGTATTGACCTCTCACTTTGACCAGCATGTCTCACTGTTCGCTTTCCTGGTACATGATTTGGAAATCCCTGCTCCAGAAGCATGTAGCTGCTGAGTGAGCAGGCTGACTATTACGTGGAGGTCAGAGAGATCCTTGCTCCTTCTTTGGACACGCTCCAGACCTCAGTGTCTTTCTTGTAGCAAGGGGCCCAAAACCGGACACAGTATTCCAGGTACGGCCTCACCGGCACCGAGTACAGGGGGACGATCACTTGATCACTTCTGTCGTCCTGCTGGCCACACTATTCCTGATACAAGACAGGAGGCTGTCGGCCTTTTTTTTTTTTTTTTTTTTCCCCATCATCTATTTCTGCGTCATAGAAAGCAGCAGAAATCAGGAAGGATTTTTTCTTACCTTTTTTTCAACCCAGGGCAAAGCCTTCAGCGCAGGACTGTGTCACAGCCCCAGCTGGGCATGCATCTCATATGACAGGACTGCCTCCTATCAATGCATGGCTTAAAAAGGTTACTTTAAAAAGCTACTTTGCAGGGGAAAGCGAGATTGTAGACCAGCTATTCACACTTAACAATGCTTACAAAGTGAAACTGGCTTGCTGGGGACCAAAAAGCAGACAAGTGAATAAGGCTAACCGGGTTCCACTGTGTCTTTTGTTTTCCTGGGGAGAGGACACGGGCATCACCTGTGAAGTTTGCCCTCTCAGCTCAGTTGGGGGGTAGGTCGGTTCCAAACAGTGTCACAGCCAGCTCAGCCCGTCATCCTGGCATTTGCTGAGGCGTTGTTTCTGCTTGGTACCATGTCTCAGGAATTTACAAGGATCCCTGGAATTTAAAAGGACCTGAAAGCTTTCCATTGCTTTGCTGTCTCAAGAAGGTTTTTCCTGTGCTTGCCTATGTTTTTGATGCTCGGAGCAAACAGATGCTTGTTTAGAAAGAGGTCAGAATTCCCAGACTCAGAGGAAATACTGTCTGCTTCATTTTGCACTGATTAGTACCCAAAGCTAAGCACGGGAATTGTCCCTGTGAATACCCTGAGCCGTTCCCCCATTCAGGGCACTTCTTGCTCATGCTGAGAGCTGTCTCACAGCATAAGCAGTGGGAGACCATCTGTGCACGAGCTGGAGAAACATATAAATATTGCTGCTTTGGGGCTGTTATTTAGAAGGTGCTGGGCTAAATGATTTACGAGTGTGCTCAGCACTGATGCTGAGAAGGTCCTTCTTAGGTTGGCATTTATCACTGACACCTCCTTATGGGGTCTTGCTTAATGGAAAATGCCTAGTAACTGGGCAGTGGGAGGGACCTGCAGTCCCAGGTCACTTAGCCCATGATCTTGTGCTCAAAGCTGTCTAGTCCCTTGCAGCATGAGAGAATGAAACCCACAGGCACTAAAGAGAATGAAACCCACCCTGGAGGCCTCTGCATTAGTTGCCGCTCAAAGTTTATCCCTCTGTAGTTTCTTTCTCATATATTTGTGTAGGGGCCGAGTTAGAGGTAGCCACTGCAGCAGTCAGAAGTGGCTTCCCCCTGTATAGATCCTGGAGCAGACACCAGTAGAGACCAGACACCGTGCATCTCTGTAAGCCTGGGGGGGCACAGTACTGACAGCCAGATGTGTTGTTCTTTCTTGGACATCATGGGTAACACTTGCTGTGTGATTGCTGTATCATGTGCCAGTTATACAGACCAGTTCTCACCCCAACAGTTTTCCCTTGTCCACTCGGGACTCATCTATTTGTTTAATGGAAACCCTTGGTTTAGAAACCACAATAATCTAAAACTTATTCAATTTCAGACTTCAGGTTGCTTATTCATCCCCTCTGCTTTCAGCAGAGCAGAGCCCTGGATGCAGGGACTCTGTTTTGACATTCATGCAGCTTTATTTAATGGAAGTTGCTGGACCCAGCAGCACAACAGGCGAGGCTATCTCAGCTCCATGCCCCAGGTCCAGGCTGTAGCCAGGCTCAGCACAAATTCCCGATAGCCACACACACAAAACCTGTATGTGCACTTACACAAGCAGCACAAACAGCTTTATTCCTGTCTTCATCTACATCTGATCAGGATGAAGGGCCATCGGTGGGAAATACATACCTTTGCACCATGCGGACAGCAGCTCTCCTCATACACCCAGTCTATCCAGTAGCTGCTGACACCTGGGGGGCACGTGAGCCCCCAAGGCCCCCAGTTCCACTCCAGTTGCAGGCACACAGACACACAGAGGCTGTGGACACCTCCAGTAATGAGCCATGGGCACCCAGTCCCCCCGGCAGCTGGCCCTGGATGCTCACATCTCCCTTTGCACAGATACACACACATGTGCAGACAGGTCTCACAGTGGACCCCAGGCCCCACAGTCACCCCTGCCACTGGCCTGGAACCACTGGCCCTGCCAGTAGCCAACTCCTCCAGCTGTCTCACAGCGCAGGGACACACACGCGTTTGGCCCAGGCTTATACCCACTTTGATACCTGGCTCCAAGACACCTGTCTCACTTGCCTGCCAGCGAGGGTAGAGACCTCCCTACCCTGAGAAGTTGATAGAAATGGAGTTTAATGAGAACACAGGCCACATAGCAGCAATGGCATGCTGGACATGGCCAGACAGGTGTACTGACCAGCTGCTGTTGGCATGTGCTGGCCTCTTTATTCCCTAATTTCCTCACACTTGTTATTCCCCAAACCACCATGATCCCTCCTTTTCGGTGGTTTTGGTTCCTCCCCATAACATCATGGCCTACAGCTTCCTCACAGGGGAAGGAGCAGGGAGCAAGTGCTGATCTCTTCTCTCTGGTGATCACTGACAGGACCTGAGGGAATGGCAGGAAGATGTGCCAGGGGAGATTTAGGTTGGACGTTAAGGAAAGGTTCTTCCCCCAGAGGGTGGTGGACACTGGAACAGACTCCCCAGGGAGGTGTCACAGCCCCAAGCCTGACAGTGTTCAAGAAGCAATGGGGCAATGCCTTCCAACACATGGTGTGAATTTTGGGGTTGTCCTGTGCAGAGACAGGAGTTGGACTCAATGATCCTTGTGGGTCCATTCCAACTCAGGGCATTCTACGATTCTGTGATCCTGTAAGTTTGTGCAATCCTAAAATGCTGTTCCCCTGCATCTCATAATGTGCCACGGTCTGTCAGGTGCTCAGGACAGTTTCTCTTCTTGTGTCACCATGATGGATGTCACCCATGGTCCTTGGGGCTGAGTCTCCTCTGGGACAGCCCTGCAAGGGGCCAGGGGGGACTCGTGTCCTCACTAAAATTACTGGGGGCCTCCACGCTCCTCTGTGTGTGGGGCTGAGCCTTTTGTCAGAACATTAGGTCTGACATATAGAAAACTTTTTGCCCTCCCATCTTATTTTGAAAGCTTTGTTTAAATAAAAGCAGAAATTCATACAATCATCTGATTGTAGGGGATGGACCTTTAGCAACGCAACAACCGTGGGCTTGGCGGTGAGAGCACGACCCTCAAAACCATTGCAGAGATAAAAATGGGAAAGTGGAATGGTCTGAAAACACAACCGAAATATCTAAGTAGACACATGTAAGTAGCAAAGGAGAAAGATTTCAGAAGGGCTGTCAGTAGGCCAGGAAAATCCTGGAATTCCATGTGTTGAAAGTTTATCAAACCTGTTTGATATAAAGCTACCCACAGACCACTTCTGGGCAATAAATAAGTCCCCACTGTCCCAAAGCCTTGAAAAACTGAAAAGGCTAACGAGTGGGCAGTTCAGAAAGCCTCCGTGGAAAATTCTCCCCTCTGGCATCAGCCATAGCCAAGGAACATCAGGTCTTTTATGTTGTACCTTTTTTTTTACCTTTCAAAAGAATGACAGATGTGCAGAGCAGCAGCTATCCTCCATGAGGTCTGCATGGATGGCAGCCACAGACATAATCTCCTTATTTTATTTTTCTTTGCTCTGTTCACAATATTTTTCCACTTGCATGATTTATCCTTGGTTAGTATATAGCATAAATAGATAAAAAAAGATGCAGTTCCCTCTGCCTGAGTGGTAAAAAATACAGAAAAAGAGATGACTAAGACTTAACATTTAGTAAGCCAATCTGAAATATTTGATTCAACAGCCATCAGTTGTATGATGGCTCAAGAAAACCCACCAGAGTAGAGAGCTAATCCAGATTGGTAAGTTTTGAAAGTGGCTGCGGAATAGGCCAAGATCTGACAAAAGGCTTTTGGCCATCTTTGTGTTAACATGCTTCTCAAACTCTGAGGAAACAAAGAATATTTTCACATAAAACTCCTTCAACATAGGTTGTCCTCTGCCGGTGCCCAAACTTGCAGCCAAGCTTTTTGCAACGGGATATAAAACAGAGCATCTTGCTTTCTCTTTGCTGAACTTGGACATGTTTCAGAGCATCTCGAATCTGTTGCCCTTTGAAACAAGAACCCCATTTGAAAGATTTCAAGTTAGCCTGAACCAAAAGCCAGAATCCAGAATTCTGAGAGAGATGGGGAGTTGCTGAAGGAAATATTGTACCGCGGGGAATGTAGATGATGTCCCTCAGCAGGCAAGCATCAGTTTTGCTCCTGAAAAGGTTCATACATCTAAGACTCAGAAGGGTTGGTCCCGTTAAAGCAGGGTGCTACCTCTAGGTAGCAAATTAGAGTGACAGAAAGAAGGGTTGGCTTTTGGGAGACTCCTCTGAGTCTCATAACTGTGTGTTGAAGACAGTTCCCTCTTGGAGAATGACTCAGTGCTCATGGGTGTCTCTGCCTGGTGTAAAAAGAGCTACCAGGGGCTACAGGGACATGGGTGAGAGCCCCTAGAGTAGGTCATGTCAAGCTTACATACCCACATTTGTAGGTTCTTGGTAATAAACGCCTTAATTCTTAGTGCTCATATTCTCATGTCCTTCCCAGTTCAGTCCTAGAATAAACAGATTCTGCAGTTTTGTTCTGAGAAAACCCACGAGATCCATTTTTATATATACTGAATTGGAAATACTTTTAATCACAAAGGGAAATATATTTTTAGAAAAATTGTTTCAGTGGTAGTTCACATTTGTTTTAGGGAACATAAATGTCATTATAAATGAACCACTTTCTGTGAGGAGATCATATATGCAGTAACTTTAAACAGCTGGCACAGCCTGGAGACCACCAGTACCCACAGCACAGACTTGGGGGGTTTTTTTAAGAAGAACTGATGACATTTAATGACTTAGGAAATCTTAGTTTCCATAATGCTATGTTAGAACTGTTTGGTCATCTAGCAGCTTGATATAAGTTTCACAACAGCCGCCTCTGCTTATTCTTAGCATGGAGAAGAACCTTAATGAAGTCTTGATGAGAGCAGTTGTGGAGCATCTTTCCAGTAAAGCTCCACTAACCCAAGACTCCCCCAGCTTGATGCTCTCCATTAACTAAGGCAGAAGACGGAGCAGGTCAGACACACATGCAATTCCTTCCTCGGGAATATGTAATACATTTCAAGAGTCACTAAGGAAATACTGTGTCAATACTCAGAGCCTGAGGGATAAAAAGGGCTTTTTGACAGTCCCCCCCCACCACAACCAGTTAACTCTTTCAACACAGGCTTGAGAAGAACAGTTGTATTTCCAACCATTTCATGTGCCTATCTGTTATAGAACAAGAGAGAAGGAGAGTATGGCTAAAAACATATTATTTATAACTTTTTGTATTTCCTTTTTTCCTTGCTTAAATATCAGACTATTAGGGCTAAACTTCAAAGGCCCATTGGTTTGTGTGAATTCTTTGCCAAGCATTTAACAATTTATTAGGAATTAATAGAGTGTATTTGGCAGGCTAGCAAACTGAAAAGTCTTCAGTTGATACCCAGCAAGCAAAACACTTTAGAAGTGCATATAAAGAGCACAGTGATTTCAGAGAGGGTTGCCATAATGAGTTTGAGTTTCTTGCCTGCTTCTATTCATTTGGCAGTAATGATATAAACTGAATTGCATTAGGACAGAGTGAAATAATACAAGAAGTCTAATATTTCAAACCCAATTCTTTTAGATGTAATTTTATAGAAAATTTTCGCTTTATGTTCCGAAGTGGAACACTACTACAATTTGAGATACTGGATGTTTTTGTGGAAATCAGCTTTTCTGATTTGCGAGTATCAGTGGCTTCGTTCTAATTATATTCACCCTTACATTTGTATGATAGAGTACCTGTATTTTTGAAAACTAGCTTAAGTAAAATAAAATTTTAATTAAAATAATTGCCTCTTCTAGGACATCTGTTCAACATTAAAAGAATATAAACTCATTATCTGATACACATTATCCAAGATAATGTTAGCATTTTTTGTTCATTTTATATTTCTTTTCAATTGCTGCTTAAATTCCCAAGCGCTCTGAAATAGTGAGTCATTAGGAATGTCATTTCAAAGGCTGTATTTAATCTCTTTGTCTTTTCCCACAACTGATTTACCCAAGGGCACAACTGAAGCACATGTAAGAGATTCCCAAAGGCCCCCAAATCGTTATTTCTTTCTTATCTAGCCTTATTTTATTGTCACTTTATTTAAAACTATTCTAAAAAGACTCACCGAGTTGCTAATTTTGACTGCGAGGGAATTGGGTGGCTTTTGTCACCACACTGGATCTGAATTTTGTCTCTTCTGCTTCTTGTTTCACATGTGTCTGATCCACAGCATGGTCTCCTGTCTACTTCTACTGTCTTTGGAGCACAGGCAGGTAAAGGTCTTGTCTTTTCTACCACCATGGGTTTTTTTAAAGCCTTCTCCACATGAAACTGTTAGATAAGTATAAACAACGTCAAGTAAGGTATTATGTAAGTGAAAACTAATTAATTCAAAGCAGTTATTCAAGTTGGTGACTATCAAGCATAAGAAATCAAAGACCTAACTGATCTCTACTTTGAAATTTAAAGTCCTAGGTAAGAACATCAAGGATGTTCTACGTAAACTGCTCAGAAATAAGAAGAAAAAAAAAAAGGAGAGCTTCTGGAATTCCAAATTGTGGTTAACATTAATTTATACTGGTACAGTAGCTGAAATGTACTAATATGTGTCATCACCACACAGGAGTGGTACCTTCAGAGAAGAAATGGGTGGGATAGAGGTAGACATGGGACTCTTCTTATCATTATTTCTGGGGATATTTTCCTCACTTTGCTTGTCTGAATATCTCATGTGTGTCACCAGATTGCATTTAAATCTTTGCTTGTGCATTGGCTAGTTCCCAGAGTTGAAGTTCCAAGTGTTGTTACCGGTGTAGAAAACATGTACCAAATGTTACTGTTCCAATCTGGTAACATACTCCAGTCCGAGGATGCCTTCCCAATAAATACATGCTTTTAGCTTTCCTGTCTGTAATGAGAAACTTTCCTCCCATGTTGACCTTAAGCTCCAACTAATTTTCCTAACAAGATGCTGAAAAGGAGCCTTGGCTACAAATGAGACACCGATTAGCTTTGCTCATGGCTGCAGCTGGAATGTAGACAAAAACCGCCCAAGGGCAAGCGGTCTTCAAACGTCCTTCTCAAAGTTCCTGCTGCGCAGGGTTATCTCCCACCATTGCCAAGAGTGGGAGACAGACACGGCTGTCCTTGGCTTGAGACTCCCAGTGTCTCTTTTCACAATGAAGGTGGTGACGTGTCTCCTCCCAGCCGTCTGTTTGTCCATGTGGCTCTGCTGTGACGATGCTTGCACCTCAAACACTGTGCCCAGGACGCCAAATGTCTAGCCGCATACGTATCCTAAAAGTATTCTGAAAAGGAGAAGCAGATTAAATAGAGGGAGACAGAAGACATAACTGTAACCCAGAAAAAAAATCTCATATTAATATGACCATCTAAGGGAGAAGAGATTTATCTGTATTTACAGCACTCATCATTTCAAACTTGATGGTCAAAATGCACTGTGTATTTTTAGATCACATCGTCGTTCTAAGACACAGCAACCCAACCTGTGCTGACCCATCACTTCATAACCTCTAAAGTAATCCACGTAAGACAACACCATTCATATCATTTACAGCACATCATATTTCCATGTGCTGACATACAGGAACACAAATTGTCCTCCAAGGTTGCACGCAAAACACAGACCTAGGCAGCAAGAGGAATTCTGAGAAAAATGCTTTGCATTTCAGTTTTTATCCAATTAAACTGTTCCACATGTGCATGAAGCAAGCTTGGTCCATCTTCCATTGAGTCAAACTTCGAGCTTATTTCTGCACTGTCTCACTCTTTCCCTTGGTAGTCAGTTGTTCATACTTGTACACAGAGAATGCTCCTGGAAACTTATGCTTCCTCTGTTCAGGAACAAAGCAAAGAGTGAGTCTGTTCAGACTGAGCAATATTTCTGCACTAACACATGCAAGAGAAGGTATCATTAGTATTTTGTCCAAATTTTCCACAACTAATTAATTTAAATGTAGTAAGGGTCTTTCTTTGAGGCTTGGGGTCAACAAGGCCAGGCTGATTTTAGTGTTGACTAAGGCTAAAATGAAGAGTCCACTGATACCCCATGATGTGTCAACAACTAGCACATCACCACTCTCTTCTTCTCCTTTCTCTGCTCTTCCCCTGCCTATGATTTTGTTCTCCTTTTCTTTTTTTGATGGGAGTTTCAAGTAATCAGCAGACAGATATTGTCTTCCTCCTGCTTCATTAGGGACAAGCCATTTGTCCTTTCTGCGTGAGAAAGGCGAAGTTCAAAAGCACAACTAACGACCAAGTTGGCCTTGCAGGCTGCGCAGGAACCGCAGCTTGCCTGTGGACATTTTAACAACAATCTGCCTGATTTCTGTGCTCCCAGCAGCCCAAGAAACGGTTTATGACCAAAGGTTTGCTTTTCAGGCTGAGATCTTTCTGCAGACTGAGGCCCCACCTTGAATCTTTAGTTTTGGGCCCCTCACTACAGGAAAGACATTGAGGTGCTGGAGAGTGCAGAGAAGGGCAATGAGNAACCAGGGAAGGTTCAGACTGGAGATTAGGAAAAAATTATTGATGGAAAGGGTTGTGAAGCACTGGAACAGGCTGCCCAAGGAAGTGGTGGAGTCACCATCCCTGGAGGTGTTTAAAAGACATGTAGATGAGGTTCTTAGGGACACGGTTTAGTGATAGAGGTAGGTTATGGCTGGACTTGATGAGGGTGTCTTCCAACCAAAATAAATCTATGATTCTTTGGATGTGCTAAAACCATCAACTTGCCATCTTCGTGTTTTTGGGAATGACACTAGGCCACTGACTTGAAGGCTGTACCACCATTGGGGCCATGCCCATGTCTTAACATCACAAACTTGAATATACGCCAAGAATCAGTAAGAATACGGGGGCGTCATTGTGCCCCAGTACTCCAGAAGCTCTGCTGGAATTCCTGAGAGTTACCTTGGATCAGAGTTGAGAAAAGCTGACTTTCACAAACCACTTCAGTCCACTCCAACAAGGGCTGTTTCTGATGAGGTCAAATGGATGGGTTTGTAGACATTACTGTCTCTTTGGGACCTGTTACTATGACAGATTCTTATAAACAGAAGTCAGATGAGGCTGCCATGCAAACATGTTGTTGTCAAATTCTCCCAGTCACAGCTAATGTGGTAGCAATATATATTGACATATTCATTAAAAAAGATGCACAAATCCTAGCATTAATTAACCTAAGTATTCACTTGTTTCATATAATGAGAAGTCTTAAGAAATTGGCTAACTGAAGAGGAAAGTGTAGTCTTATATTGTTTTAAATGTAAAAGCAGTTCCTTACTGTCCTCTAGTGGAGCAGAACTCTCCTCACGGACACTGCTTTCAAAAAAAATATGTGCATTGCTGAAATACTAAATTGTACATCGTTCACTCTTATGTATCAAAAATATCTGCAAATTGTCGTTTGTATGTATCAGTTAAAATACTATTGAACTTTGAAGTAAGTAGAAGTTAGTAGCAAATGGCAGAGTTTAAACAAATGGCACGTTATCAACAAGCTTTGCAACTACGGATCTGTGGATACAGGATAGGTGTCATGTATTTAGTGACAACTCTTAAGATGTCCCTAGGTTGGCAGATGCACACCAAAAGATGGGGTGTGTCACATTTTGAAGAGGAAACTCTATCCCAGGTAGTAAGATTCTCTAGTAAATATACTGTAGAATTTGGCAGTATCAAACATGAACGAACATGAAGTATGGCCAGACTGAGGGACACCTACAGACAGGTATCTCCCCTAGGATACTCTCCCAGCTTCCTACAAGCCAGACTTGAGAAGCTCTTGAGGCCGTGGCAGTATCTTTAACACATCCCTGATGACTTCTTCTCACCTTATGTTCTTTTTAAGCTGCCCAGACTTTCTGTGCCCACAACATCCTGCAGGAGCTCCACAGCATAATACGAGGTTCAAGTGGGTTAAGTAGGAAGCTGCTCCTTTCTGCTTGTAACTACATCTGCTGCCTGATGCCTCTTAGTAACTCATCCTATTTACCACTTCCAAACTTCATGACTTCATTGGTGCCTATTATTCCCCTTCTTCTGTGCCTCCTTTTCAGATTGAATCTTAACTTCTGCTTTGCAAATTCTTCCCTTTACTATATTCTAGTTCTACTTGCACAGTGAATAATTTAACTAAGTTGCTACTTTGCCCTCCCCACTTTCTGCAAATAGGCTGACTGAAATGGGTCCTATACCTTTAAAACGGACATAATCTATCAAAGAACTTTTCCTTTTATACCATGACAAGTTGGTTCTACTACAAGCTGTCAGATGAACCATGTTTTGACACCCTCAAATAGTCTAGAAGACCGTTAGAATGACTTGCCTTTAAGAAGTATTGACTTTTCGCATTCTATCTATCCCTAGGTCTGAAAGTCTTGTTCATTATACTCTGATGAATTAGCCCAGTTTCCAACACTTTATAAAAATTCAAACTGTAGCTCCACTGACCTCCTTGGAGTCTTTTTCAAAATCTGCTAGCAGAATTGTGACTTTGTACTCCTCGACCATCAAATCTGCTTTAAGGGACAAGTTCCACGCTACAGTGTGGTGGTTGGCAGTTTCTTCCCTCACTTTCGGATGCCCGAGAGGAGGCTCCAGTCCCGGCCACTTGTTGACACTCATTGCACTGACCTTTTCTGCCATTTCAGTTTATAACAGCTTCGCCCACAATTATTATCAGCATGTGTTAGTATATACAGGAATTACTAAATATTTGCATTATTATTTGTCTTTCTGCCTTTGCTATTCCCTAGGATATCCATATGACATGCTAGGACAAATTAATCAGCTAGGCAGGTAGGGTGTGGACAGTCCTTGGTGACACACCCTCTGTTTTTCTGCAAGGCCTGTGACTCCAGCCTAAGAGGATTTTGAGTTACTTAGTGTCACATTTCATCAAGTTTTTTTAGTTTTCTTTTTGGGCATACACCATAACCTCTCCCCCAGCAGAACCTACTGCCACTCCTATGTAACTGCACGTGGAATTAAATGGTCCTATCCACAAAGTTTTAAAAGACATACCTTTTTATACACACACATATATATAAAACATAAGAATATAAAGTGCAGGTGTTTCTTAATATATATGTATAAACCAAAGTATCTGTACTTTCTATTGTTTTATTTTGGTTTAAGGCATTTAAAGAGTTGCTTGTTGTATGATCTCTTTTTACAGAGAAAGCTCACTGGTTGAACCTAGTTCTGATTGTACACTGCTTGAATNTAAACATTGAGGAAAACATTGTGCTATATCTTTAACACCAGAATTTAAGAAAGACACTTGGACTACATGGTTTTTATACCTCCAAACTATTAACAGTAGATGCCTTTCATATTTAATACAGCTTTATTACAAGTGGATACAACTTTATTGCCAAAGAGAAAGGCTATATAAAAAAATCCAGTGCAAAATAAAAGCACCCTACAAAACCTGCATTTCTGTTCCCATTGACAGGCATTTAGATCTTGCAAGAACAACCGTGATTTCAGTGACTTCAAAGCAGTTACTCACTGACACAAAGTTTAGACAGGATTTGCTGGAATTTTAGCTGTTGACTTCAAAGAAAAGAGAGATTCGTTGTCTGAGAGATGCAAAAATGAATACAAAATGTATTAACACAATACGAAACAAACATACATGAAATAGTTTTGTTTCCTGGTGCATCAGATTTTCAAATTAATTTTATAAAATTTACATATTTAATGAAATGATTTATCATTGGGGAAAACAGTTCTTTATTTCAAGTTTATATTAACTATAAATATCTAAAGACGGGAAAGATACTCTTCAAGTCGGTGTGCCTTACTTCCCCGTCCTTTATGTCTTCTGCTCTTTGCCTTTTGGTGAAAACATTACGGCGTAAGGCTGCCGTCTTTTTGGACGTTGACAGGGAGCAAAATCTTCTTTAATATATCCTTAAAAGAATAAGAACAAATCTGAGGTAAGAAATACAATCTAAAAACATGTGTATAACTTCAGTTAACCCGTAATTTTTTTTTTTCTCACTTGACAAGAGGTGAAAGATCCTGGGGTGCAGTATCATTAATGAAAACACTGAGCTGTTTTCCAGTAAATGACTGCATAGTAATGCAATACAGACAGATAACACTGAGGAGAATGGAAACTATGAATTGTTCATCTATTCGAAACTAAATTGTATTTTTCATTGTCCTTCCTACAGATTTTACATAACATAAGAGTAACAAAATACGTAAGTACTGAAAATTCAGTTGACTAATAAAAATAACTTAAAAAAATATATTTCCTAGTCACACAGATGAAACTTAAGGCACATGTGCTTTGTGGGTCTAAATAGTACATCTCTTTGTCTTGAGGGCATTCTTATTCACTAAAGACTTGTCCATCTGGAATAAGTCAAACATGAACCTACAGATCAAATACACCTTGAAAGCTCTCTGATAGAAAAGCGTACAGAAAACGTCTAAAATATGTTTAACTCAGCAAACACTGAGAGTAAGCAGACATTTTATGCAAATCAGTTACAGCATCTGGCTTTTGTCAAGTCCTTACTGTTTATCAGCACTAACATCCGCTGACGTGAGAGGAGTAGCTTCCTACTTCATAGCTGGAAAATGCTTTCTATGCAACTCAGTTATTTAAAAACCCACAACTGGTTCAAGATACCAGTAAGCAGAAAATACATCCTTTGTACTCCACTACTTCTGAGTGTCAGCTGCAATGGCTGATCATGGGAACTCCCTCTGGTGTTTTGGTGTTCTTGCTGCGCTCTTATATAATATGGCTTTTTAACACGAAAGGGACAATCTAAGGTCTGCCTCTGATGTGCTGTTGAGGACAATTAACAACTGAACAGCTCTCACTCTAGCAGAACAAGCAGATAGCTAAGAAGCTAATTTTAACAACGTTGCAAGCAGATTCCAAACGGTCACTAACAGACAATCTCACAAACAGGATGTCTTAATTGCCTGAAGTTATAAATGGAGGTGCCTAGTTGAGGTCAGCTTTCACATCGGTCGGAACAGGTAAAAGGTGACCAGGTTGGAAGAAGGAGGACTATGTTTTGTTCATCTTGAAAGATAATGATCAAGAACCAAAGGCAGTTCTAGAGTGATGAGAACTCTCTCATTACTTACAGCAAAGGAGGAATGGATTAGCCCCAGCCAAGTCCTAACTGGATACACAAAAGAGGAAAGAGATTACCCCCAAAGAAAGCAGTGATTCAGCAGCGTTCCTGAGGTATAGGCTAGCTGGACCGAGGGATTCCCTTTCTCTTACGTGATCTCACACACAAATAGATAGGAGGAGAAACCAAACAAACCATAAAGCCCCAAAACAAGAAAACAAAAAACCAAAAACAAACAAAAACCACCACCACAACAAACCACCAACCATTTTCCTGAAGACTGAAGGCTAACCAAGCCTGAGGCAGTTAGGCCCAAGCCTAAGTCTAAGGAAGCTTAACAGCCTGCAAGTTCAGTAACTAGGTTTAACCTCTTGCAGTAAATATTTAAGAAGGGGGGACTTGATTAGGGCTTCAAGGAGAAATTTGACATTTTGAACCCCACAACAGTGGGGGTGAGGCTTAAAGTTATGAACACCATGTTTGAAATGCACATATTCCTTGGAAATACAACTTGAAATTTAAACAAACTCAACTCAGTACATCTTGATTAAGTGGTACGATGTCCTCTACAAAACGTATGTAAGTCCCTAAAAATCAAAGCACTCTATTCTGAAAGATTAAAGATGATACCGTAACACTATCACGTAAGAATACACATATATCTCTGGATACATTTTCCTATGCCTGAAACTGTTAGGAGAACAGATAAAAATTAAATTAACGTTTCACAACTAATAACATATATGCTAATAAAGACATAAGTAACTCAAAAAGAGTTCATACAGGGCTTCTTACCTCTGTTTCACCACTTCTGAAGAAATGTACATATAGTACAGTACAAACTCACTGTGTTTTAAAGTCATTAGTAAAAACTCATTGTTACATCAAGCTCCAAGATCTAAAACTATTCAGGGAAGAACAATCTTCTGTGTAAACAGGAGTCAAAAACCAGCTTTTGAGTGTCACTAACATCCAAGGCATATGTATTAAAAACTAATCACATCAATGTTTCCATTATCATACGATATTATGGAGCTCTAAAGATACAGATAAAGGAGATCAACACTGCTGCCTGTTTTTCTCTCCTCAGTAAGCAAAATCTCTCAGCCTTCACCCCTGAAAATGTCCCTGTTCTTGCTTTGGTTCAAAGACACGTTGGGTTTTAAGTTCTATGAACATTCCAATTTTTTATCTTCTCTTTATCTAGGCTCTGAGGAAGTTTCCTTATACTTCTTAGTAACACAGGAGCTGCTTAAAAAAATATAGTAGTTATTCAAAACAATGGTTTCCATTATGAAGTTCAACAAGATTGGGTGAGAAAGGCTGCTTTATGAACCAGAGATAATTTCAAGGGACTATTTTAGGGAAAAAAAACCCAAACAAACCAACAAACCCAAAACCCAAACAGCTTTAAAAAGTCCTTTGTAAGCCTTCTTTGCACAAACCTCTTTCGACACAAGTTTGGGTAGAAGGAAATCCAACCTCCCAGAAATTTTCAGGTGTATTTGGAGGAATGTAGCGAAATCTGTGTCTTGAACAGGAAGCTAGTTTCTTTTCTCTCTCTTCTTCTGGAATATCTGCATAATACTGATGTTAGGAAAAAAAAGTATTCCAAGTTAAGAAATTCACACATATAGAGCAACTGCTTTACACAATAACAACATTGTTAATCGCTGTCTGTTAATATTTATCTAAAAATAATGGTGAAAACAGCCATGAGTAGAGATTTGTTATCCAAGTGACAAACATCTGGTTGTTATCCTAAAAGTTTACCAAATTTACAGATTAAGTATAAGCTTATAGTGGTAAGTTTGTTAGCTCTATACCTTTTAACATACCACAGGTACAAGGTTTAGATACACGTATAATTACTTATGTCATCTGTTTTAATGACTGATCTTACAAAGGTACATAGAACAGACGTTCGAATAGATGGGAATTTTCTAATAAAGTTTCAGCTCACATCTATAAATAGAATAGAAACACGAAAACACACACTAGAAAATCTACACAGCTAAATTATTTTCAGTGTCTAAATCTACAGTATTAAAAGCAAAAGTCAAAATGCTTCCTGCTTTAGTACTCCCAAATTAGGAGTGCATAAAGAGCTGGTTTAACTAGCTAACACTGGGACACCAGAAACTACCTGCTAGTGGGGCATTCTCTAGAGCAGGGGTGTCGAACTGATTTTCACGAGGGGCCACATCAGCCTAGGAGTAGTTACATTTACACTGTCCTAAAATTACATTCGGTCCTTTGAAGGCAATCGCAAGGCTGATGTGGCCCCCGGTGACAATGAGTTTGACACCCCCAGTCTAGACTATGCAGTAAATTGGCTAGCTACTCTTTTATCCCTGTCAGCTGTGTTGGGGGCTGCACTGAGAAAAACATTGATACTCTCCAGACTTCTTTGCTGGGTGTTCCCATGAGCAGCATCATGGAAAAACAGTGAGGTTTGTAAAGTTTTCTACTGTTTTAGTTTGTGATTCTAGTTAGCATCTTCTAAAAATAGCAATTTGGCACTGAGATATCAGAGTACCAAAATATTTTCAAAGCTGAAGGCACTGTTTGATTCAAGTGACTAGCCAACAGGCACAGTATGGATCTCAAAAGAAACCCAGCCCTCATAAAAGTGGTAAAACAATTATGCTGAAATGATAGCGTTATGATTCAAAAAGGCAAACTTAAGTTTAAAACCTCATTCAGTCAGCTGGAAAGTGGTCTAGAGTCTGAAATAGGGAAGGAACAGAATACTTCCGTCAACAGAGATACCTCCTGCCTCCATCTACTGGTAGTATTTCAGAAAACCTACTTTTTTGGAATAGTAAAGTACACTAGTAAATTCATTTTTCCTAATAGATGCCAGGCAAAACATAGAACAGGCATAAAAATCCTCCTCCCCAAAATCACGAGATATAAATACTGATGATTATGTAGACAGAAGAGTAATCAGAGCTTTGAAAATGTGAGTGACAAAACTGCCTCAACTAGGAATAGCAGACTTGTTACATCTTGTCATTCTGTATTTTGTGGGAACTGCAGCTCTGCCTGAAACGGAGGTACATTTTCTTCCCTCTTCTCCCCAATCAATTCAGATTTCTTGCCATTCTACAAAGTGTGACACCAGAACATATTCTGCTCTTGAAGCCCTTACTAGTACAGGAATCTGATCTACTAACATGTGGGTCTCCTGGTCAAGAACAGAGATTGAGGTCGTTAGCAGGCTGTACCCAAAATTTCAGATTACTGGTCTGTCCCCTACAAAGCCCTGGTTCATAGGATACACTGACAGTTTCATAGAGAATATACAGGAATGGTTATGAACCCACAGTAAAATGTTCTTCAAAATACATTGTGCACTAAGCCCAGGTTACTCCCACAGTCTTGACAGCAGAACCCCTTGCAGTCACTGAATTTGGAGACAGTTTGAAAATGTTTGCTACTGTCTTCTACAATGTTCCCTTAAACAGGAAAAAAGCCTGTGGCCAGGACCAGAAACTTAAGTGGGTATCAGTAGCTCATGGACTGAGTCAGATAGGGTTGGGTCACTGTTACGCAGCTGGACTTCAGAGACCCAGCTGGAAAAAAGTCTGTGATGTTCAGTTAGAGATCTAGAGACTAATGAAAGAAGAGGAATGGGTAATTATCATCTAGTATACATCCATTTTCATTGGTAAAAGTTAAGAATTTACACAGTGTTAAGTCAACAAAATTAATTATAAGAATTCTACAGTATCTTTGTAAACCAAACAGATTAATAGATGAATCTTATTTAAGAATAGTTAGCAGTGTGCCTTACATTTGTCCTTTAAACAGCGTGGAATTTTAGAAATCAGCCTACTAAAAATTTGCAGTGTGCCACATTTTTTTACTTAAAATGTTTGATTGGTGTGGAACATTAATGGACCAAACAATGAAAAAATACAGTATAGTTTTGTTGGAACAGAAAATCAAATGACAAATCAATGATCAAGATACGTATGTATTAAAAATGAACTAGGAAGTAACTTTTAAAAAAATTTATTTTGTCTTGTTTAGAAATCTATTGAAATTTACAAAAATGAGTGCTATATGTCTGCTAAATAGCAAAACCACTCTCAGTTGTTTTCTAGATCGATCTCACTATCCACAGTGTTTTCAACCCTCAGAAAACATTCAAGCTACACTTTTCAATGTGTGAAAAGATATGCAAGAATCTCATCCTGCGGTATCTCGACTGTAAAAGAATTGTTTACAGAACTCTACAATTTGCAGTCTCAAAAAGAGAACAAATCCCTGAAATGTTTTTCTCATGAGTTTAGCACAAAAATACTTACAGAGTAATTTCTGTAATCTAAACATATATAAAACCATCTGACTGATTCTTCTACCTATATAAGCTAGTCTTAGTAACTGCACTAACGAACATTACTTTTACAAGCTACCAGTAACTCCTATGTACGATCTTTCTCCAATTGCACCACAGTCATAACAAAACAAAATGAGCCATCCTATCAAATGTTCTACACTGTAAAGTGAATTAGATGCTTCCATGAAATTTTAAGATAAGGACTTTGAAGATAAGGACTTTGATTTGAGTTTGCTGTGGCACGTGCAAAAGTTCAATCTCTCACATCTGCTCAAATTGTCAGGTAACTCTCCCCACTCTCATACTGCCCGCAGCATATGGCCAGAAACAACCGACTGGTCTCTACCCACTCCCTATAGATTTCCTTACACTTTGGAGACTTTTCAAACCTGTGACTAGTAAGTAAGCAAAGACTTTTTTAAAGCATCATTGATGCTTTCCCTAATACTTCCCTCTTATGCAGACATTTCATTCAAAGCTGGTTTTATTATGCTGCAATGACACAGCCAAGCATTCCACACATGCTTATCTTCAATGGTGTACATAAAAAACCTAACAACAATAAATGAAAAACAAACAAACAAAACCTCATACCCAAACCAAACTTTTCTGAAGTTTAATGTAAACACTTAATATTGTAAAATAGGAGCTTTAAATGTTTCCAAACACCATAGTTACCACCCCTGAAACATCTTGTTTACTTTCAAACACTTAAAATACAACATATTTTTGAAAATAGTATATTTGACTGTAAAACCTAATTATTTGTATTTAATGAGTTTTACTGAAGTTATTTTTTTCATGAATGTGTTCTTGTTAAAAATATACTCTAATAAATTTATTCAGCTAAGTACATGTGACTTAACTATACAGTGAATAGCAGGAGAATCTATGAAAAATGTTGGTTCTATATAGGTGTGGAAAATAAGTGAAAATATTTCAGAGAATTCATCATTATTCAGTCATCAATCCACACTTCTGGCAAGTCATAATGTATTAGATCATTGCCTAATTAACTCCAGCCTGGAAGCCTACTAATGACCAAATGAAACATGTCCTTATTAAAGATGTAATTACTTTAGTATTTTATCTCTATACCAAGTATCTGAAAGCAGTTTAGTAATTGGAAAGGGAGGAAAAAATGTGTGACATAAACCCTAAAATTTCACACTTTTAAAACTGCTGATGTGAACATTTTTGCATGCGTTTGCACATATACACATTGGCACCTATGCTGGTACGATTACCTGGAAGCACAGGCACCCCAGAAAAAAAAGAAGAAGAAAAAAACTCAAAAACCACACACAAAAACCCCAAACAAACAAAACCAACACCACAAATCAAGATATATCTATATATAGGTACAACAGGACAATAAACTTACTTATTCCAGTAGCTGTAAATTTCAGTAAAGCTTTTGAGCTAAAGTTTAGAAACTTGTAACCATTTTTTGGCAAGGTTATTTTTTATTAATAAAAATCTTACTGGAACCATGATGTGACAAGTTTCCATCCTCACATAGATAGACAAAAACAAACAAACAAACAAGCAAACAGACAAAAAAATCAAGACTTTCTAAGTTATATGCAGTTACTGCAGTTAAAAACCAACCAACCAACCCAAAACCTGGTAAAAACAGCTTTGGTAAACATTTACTTCTCCACTACTGTAGGTGCTGATGATGATACAACCAGATTCATTATTTCAATAGCACTTCAGCACTTAGATATTAGCAGAGTTAGAAGAATGGAAGACTGACCAAATTTTAAAGCATTACTCACTATTTCACATTCCTTACAAGTGTGGCCAAGCAATTTTCTCCTTTCTTCTTTTTTTCTAATAACCTCAATATGAGGAAAATCTAACACAGTATTCTTTCTGAAAAACAAAAATGTTTTTACATGATAGCACAGTTATTTCTCCTGCATGTCTGCAAATTTTTGGTTTTTATAACACAATGAAGGAGAGTCTCAAAAAAGAAAAAAAATATCAGAAAATGCCTGCAAAACCCTGTCATACTGCATTTCACTGCTGGGCTATTTTTGTAACTACAACAGTTCCAATTTTTTAAAATGTAATATGATCTTTTACATAACCAGAGATGTGTCTCCTTATGATGGCTTTCATAGCGTGAAAGCAATTACTAGATCAAAATTACTCAAATATAGATCTTCTGTAGAATATTTATTTTGTCCAAGACACAGTTGTGCTTGCACTGATTTCTGCAAGAAGAATGTATGTTGGGGTTCAAGAACAGAACAAATAGATTATTTTCAGCTTACCTGCTCACAAAACACTCAACAAGTTTTCATCTACAAAGATAACATATGCTGAGGTAAAAAAACCCCAAGATAAGAACTATTTAACTGAAGGGCTTAGTATCATTATGAAATGAAGATTCAGACTACCAATGATGATTACACAGAAAAGCAATAGAGGAAGCACTAAGAGGTACATTTGTTAAACATTACTCATTTATTGCCTAGAGGAAGGGGCAAAAATGCCAGAGGAGGAAAGTTTTTTATTTGTACAAGCAACCCATAGGCTCATTCCTCATAAACTCATGCATGACCACATACATGCCTACCAGAAACACCCAAGGTTACAAATATTGCATTCAATAAAATTATAAAAAGCAGAAGAAGCAATCCCTTCTCTACAGCAAATCTGATAGAAAGGCATCTCAATATGTTTATTTTTTTTCTCATTAGCCCAGCTTTTATCTAATTCACTATATCTTTTACCTGTGCATCTTCAGCTGCTAGTATGTTATGCACAAACACATTTATTTTATGGTAGAACAAGTTCCCTATAGGATATAAAGAGCCTTAAAATGCCTATGCAGAACAAACTAAATTACCTTTCATCACTTTTGAAATAGGGCTCCACAAAAGCTTTCTGTTTGGCTTTATCTTGTTTATCCTCATGTTCTGTAAATATACATGCAAAACAAAAAAAATACATATCATAAAGGTTAACAGACTGCCTGGAGAAATGTCTGTATAATTATTGCTCAGCTATTAAGAAATACAAAAATGCCATGTACGTTCAGCCTGAGACAACAGATTGAAACAGATACTAAAAGTAATATAGAATTGATTAAACCAGTGATCAAAAAGCACTACTGGAGTAGAAGGAAAACAGCAGCAAGGCATACAAAAAAGGTAAGCAGAATAGCAAAGGTCCTTAAAATACAAAATACTGCAAAATATTTGATAGAACCTAGGATAGGAAGAACCAAATAACCTGCAGCCAAAAGCTGGTCTTTCCTGTAAGAGTCACTTTACTGTACAGCTCCTATGCCACCTTCCATTACACCACCCATATTTCTGTGTTTGCTACATAAATGAACTCCCAAAATAATTTTCATATTGGTTTATGTTACGTCCTCACAATGAATGAATTTTCCCATGAATTTATGAAAAACGAACTCATGGTTTATTTGGCATACTTGTTCCTAGAGAACAGAGTCTGATTTCAAAGCAACTTTCGTTTAACCAGGCTAATCAAGACAAAACAAATTATATCCCACTCCTTAGTTTCTTGCTTGCTGCTGTTATTCCTTTATCCTGTTCTTCATCATGAAGAGTTTCTTTTTCATCATGTGCAGGACTATCTTCTTGTAGGCAGGATTCATATTCTTCATAGCTTGTTCGATCGAACATATCTGTTAAGGTATCATTCATTTTTTTTTCTTCTCCTATTATAAAAAGCATAATGAACATCCAAATCAGTCTCTCAACAATTTAAGTCAATAAAACATATTTAATCTGTATCAAAAGAACTAACATTTATTTCCTGCTCCAGTATTGCTTAACTCAACATCAGCAACACACTTGTTCTTTCTGCAGCTTCTCTGACAATCTTTTAAATGTGGACAATGCTCATCTATTTTTCATAAAAACAGCTTGATTAAATTTCTAAAATTTGATTAATTGCTAAATGACTTTGGTAAAGCTTTAACCTTAACAAGGTTACATGAAATTTTTGTTCTTGTAATTACGGAGTTATCCAAGCAGAAGGAAATGCTTTCTGTGGGTAGGAGATAAACTAAGGAAATGTGATCAAGTTGTAACAGCTTAAAAAAACAAAACACACCATTAAAAGTCACTGCCCTGCAACCATGATTCACCACATACCATAAATTAAACGTGAAATAAACACACTTGGATTTATTTTAAATATACTAGTCCTAGTTATATGCCATTAAAAATTAAACTAGTCTTCCCATAGAGTCTAATATGACAAATAGCAAATTTGCAAAGCTGTTTGTTTTAAAAGTGCTTGTTGCACATAAGAACTGTTATATGGTTAAGTATTTAAGCACTGTAAAAGCACAGCAACTGGCTCTATCTCAGCACAAATCCTATCAAATAAGTTAAAAAACCAAAACCAAACCCAAACAACCAAAAAAACAAAACCAAACAACTACTGATCTACTAGGAAACAGACTGATCTTTGTAACCTGCAAAAATATATCAGTGCTGTTTTACTGCAAGACATTTTCTACTATCTACTC
This sequence comes from Pampusana beccarii, assembly GCA_013399365.1. NCBI lineage: Eukaryota > Metazoa > Chordata > Aves > Columbiformes > Columbidae > Pampusana > Pampusana beccarii. The sequence goes on from VWYH01000603.1 coordinate 2,801,199, forward strand.
ATACAGGAGAGAAAAAAAATGCCCTTTACTCTTCCTTCCTCCAAAAAAAAGGAAACCAAAGGAAAAAAAAAAAGTCTTACTTGGACTGCTTTCCTGGTTTTGCTCTTGATTCTTCATTTTCAATAGCACACTTTCACTAACGTATGTATAATCCATATCAACAACTTCCCCTCCAACTTTTGACTGAGAACCACCCTAAATAAAAAAAGCAAACATGACAATTGCACTCAGAAGAAACTTGTGTGGTTGGTGGTGTTGTTGTATATCTGACATGCTTTCACAACAGTTACTGGCATCTTTTTGGACACTTTCTGTGATGTTTATCTGCAGCAATACCTGCATGATAAATATGTAAAATCTAGATAAGAGAATAACATGTTTTGAAAGTCAAATGTGAAGTATTTATCTGGTAGATTACTTTACCTCGTAGGCAAGAAATGCCTTAAAAGTTTTCATGTTAAATTCTACAAAGATAAAAAAAATAACGAAACATACAGAAATTAAAAACCAGTGAAAATAATACATTTTAAGACAGCCTTTGAGTAAGACAAAACAAATAGACTTCAGGAAAATCTCAGAGATCCTAATAACCAACCTGCACCCAACTCAAAGAAAGATAATAGTCACTTTTTTTCTTTTTTTTTTTGTCTTAAAAGAAACCTCAAACCACCTCCCAAATGCATCAGTTTCATACAGAGTAGCCACCCGAATAAGTTTATCAAATACGACTAGACAGTGGAAATTTTTTAGGATAGCTGTAGTGTGCTATGCATAGACAAACATATCTGGAGTGCAAACAAATACCAAATTAGTTGAATTTAGATTTGTTAGAAAGTGGGTTTGGTCTACCCAGAATAAAGTTCATAACACTGCTTTTCTAGGCTTTTTTCAATATCATAGAACATGCAGACTTGTTACATGAGCTTACCTTTGTATCAATCACAGTAATGTCCATTTTGTACTGCGAAAGGTCAGCTCCTGGGTCTATGCTCCACTGGAGGTTTTCTAAAGGTTTATCTTTCATGTCTGGATGCCAAGAATATGACAAAAAAGACAAATAATCACAATCCAATTCTGCCAACAGCATCCTATAGTTTCTAAATAAAAAGTTAGCTTTCCTTTTATCAATTCTTCTTGGGCTTAACGGATTGTTTTTTCTCAAACAACAAACATGTTCATTTGGTGTAAATCATACTTTGTCAGAAGAGTTAGAAACAGAACTTTAAGTTTTTCGTCATATTCAGGGAGCACACCACACCTTTGTGTTTGTATGAGGTATTTAATACATAGCCTAGAATAGACATAAAACACTCTTGCAGGTAAAATCTCTGTACTATGTAAATCGAGTAGTATTAATACTGGATATAAGACAACAGAATGATAAGAACACTGAAGTTAGTTCTTAGAATACAGAAGAGTACAAAAGTGTGTCTGGTCACTGTTCCAGAGGTGGCTCTTGATGTACCTGTGAATTAGAGGTATAGATTCTAAGCTACACAGCCACACCAACTGCTGACACATTTTTTTTTTAAATTCATAATGCAAGTATTTCTAAAAGCATGCAGTGTAACAGCTCAACTAAGGAGTACAGAAGCAGTGATTCTATGACCTCAATTCAAAAAATAAGTTTTGAGACTGGGACCACTTAATAAGAAAGAAGATACAACTTCTAGGAAGACTATTTGGCAGCATCTGCTCATTATCACTAAAGGGACAAATTTCTTTAAGAGATCATCAGGAATCATTAAAAATATTAACAAAATGGCTTATCTTTACACATAAGTACAGTTTTCAGACATTTGATATAGACAGTTTAAACTTCCTGAGATGTTATTTCAGTATCTGTTATTCACATGCTGCAGTAAACAAGAATGCTAAAGAAACAAGAAATAACAAGATTCCTAGCCTGTTGAGTTTACAGCTGAATGCCAACGATATATTTATTATATAATGGCAAAAGAATGACAGGAAGATGCAGATTTAAAATGTGGAGGTGATCTTGAGAAGACTTGAACAGAATAAGACTAAGTTAGAAGCAAAAAAGTGATTAAAGTGGGAGAGAAGATGATAGGAAAAATTCTGCTCAACCATAGCACAGGCTGGGTGGGGCAAGGGACGATAAAAGGAACATTTTCATCAAGTTACCTTGCTCATTTTGCAGTACTTTATTTCTTGATAGTCTACAAGGATTTGGTTGAAGTACAGACGCAGGTTCAGACTCTCCATGTCCTGTCCTTGTTTTCTTTCTATTTGGTACATGGCCACTGGCAACCTAACAACATATTGCAATTTTATTATTTCCTAAAACTTAAATATAATATTTGAAAGGAGAAGGAAAAAAAAATGACAGAAAAGCATACCTTCACATCATCAAAAAGTTGCTCTGTCTCTGCAGAACTTGACAGTGGTGCAATTTTGAAGGGAGGAACTTCTTCTTTCATCTGGATCTGCATCTTCTTATCTGGGAATGATTTTCCCAGCATTGCCTCTTGTACATAGGATTCCTCTTGTAAATCTCTGCCAAACAAACAGCTCTCATTGTTGGCATTTTGAACAGATGATGAACCTTCAGGAATGGGTTTCCCTAGCTGTGAAAAAATGTCATGCAGAGTCACCTGTTTCAGTCTGTTTTTACAGGTCTCCTCATTTGCTTGTTTTTTCTCTTGACAACGAACTCCAGAGAAGCGATCAGAGAGATCCAAGGGCTTATCAACTGTGTGTTCTCCATTCATATGCGGAATGTCTGATTGAAAGGGCATGGAGTTCTCTTTGTTGAAAGATGTCTTTTCACAGCAAATTGCATGTTCATCTTCAGCTTTCTTTCTCTTAGCACACCGTCCTTCTAACTGCCGCTGATGTATGAGAAGGAAATCACTCTTGATTGCCTCACTTTTAGCTGCACAAGTGTTTCCAACACAGGTTACAGCCTCATTATTCTTTTTCACAACCATTTGCCTATTGATAGAGGCCTGGCTGATAACTGAGCTGATTTCAGTTCCAAGGTTCAGTGGTGCAACAAAAGCAACATCTTCAGATTTTGATCTACTTTTATGAGGTCTGGAACTGGAAGGATTGTTGAAGAGGTTGGTTTTGAGAGTAGGCTTCAATCCTGAATCTAAAATACAAGGGGCATGACTTGTACTTGAGTTGTTCTTCATGCTGTTAGAAGCTCCAAAAACAGGAGAAGCTACCTGAGAATCCCAGTCAACATGTGGTGGAGTGTTCTGAGATGGATCTGAAAGACTAAATACAATGAGAGAGATTTTTCTGGTGTCCACAGCAGGATGGGAGGAGAGAAAGGGATATAGAAAAATCATGTGTTTCCTATGAGTGATCTGCCTTAAAGCAGTTAGAGCTGCTAGTATTAACTCAAAACAGAAAAATAAAAGGGAAATTTTTTTTCTAGGAGTAAGTACTGTTGCGCTTAGAGATGTAAAAGGCACACAAACCAGACTTTATTCTTCATTTTAGTACGGTGTGAAACTTTGCCCCACGTTCCACTGAGAACCAAGGACAGAATGAAGCTTTTATAGGCATCTCTCTTACCAAAGGACTCCCTACCTTTCAGTGCAGTGAAATGGAAGGAAGTGAGAATGGTTGTGATAGCAATCTATCTAGGTTCTTGCATAGATCTTATAATCACAATAACTTCTGTAAGTGAAGGAAAAATGTGCAAGCTTCGTTCAGGTACTCTGTTTTTCACTTGTCATCAATAAAACATACATTTAAGCAAACAAAGAGGGGCTAAAAAAAAATTCAGTTAAGACCACAACATCTTGAAGAGAGTGGGAATGGCAACTGTCAACCACTAGGACATCTGGTTGGCAGAAAAGTTTTATGATCATTTTTCTACCCCAGCTCCAGACCTCCTTACCCCCAGGTTTAGGGGCCTCAGAAGATACCTTGCAATAACAAGAAGTCAGTGAGGGAGGGACTGAGTACATAGAAAACCCAAATCAAAAGTCTGAGAATGAAGTCAAAGTCCACAGTCTTGGATTTTATCAGTTTCTTTGCTTCTAATGTTACTTACTTGCAAGAAGCCCATATAATATGAAAATATTTATTTCCATGTCTGTGCCTTTAAAGCAAGATGCTGTAAGGTTTTAAATTCTACTAAAACTAGAACTTCGTATAAGCCTGTTTAAAACAATATTATTATAACCAAGTGGAAACACACCCTAAATTGTTGTCATCATTTCTTGATTCAGAAGCTGGATGTTTTCTTGAGTCTTCAGACTGCGTGCTCTCTGGGGCCTGGCTCATAACAGTGTTAGTTCGGGGAGGACTTAGTACACTCTGGGACTCCTTGCAAGTGGTGAAGAAAAATGAAGAAAGGAAGTGTGAGAAGCTATTAGAATTAACAATTAGAAATACGCTAGGTTTGCACATAAATATTCTGAAGATCCATTCAAACTGAAATATTTAAAACTGAAAACCGATAAAAGTTAAAAAAGGAGATAAAATTTTGATCAACAGCTTTAAAGAAATCTTATGAAAATGAAAAAGAAAAATCATAATTCAAATGCACACACACACACACACACAAATAGTCCATATACTGTCACTTTCACTGTAGTTACCAAGCAAAAGTGTCGAACAATCTCACCTGAGTCACCAAACAACACGTTTTAGCATCTTAGACATGATTACTGCACAACACAAGTTTGGCAGACCCAAGTGTTTAGTCCACTGTCTTAGTCAAACTTGAAAGTTGTAAACACAAGCAGGGACTGTGCCCCTGCCCATCTCCCCAGCCCCCAGACAGGTGGGCACAGTAATATCTCTTCTTGCTAGAGTAATTCTCTAATGAGTAAGCAAAAGCAAGCCAAAGAGAGGTCATTGCAACTTGGAATACTTTTGCAGAATTCTAATGCAAAAGAGAAACATACTGTTTTCAGAAACAACTGGCACAAAAAACTGGCTATGTAAGAAACCTGTGAGTACTACTTACAGATTCTTCTTGAACAGCAAGTCCGATTGTTTCTGCCACGACTGCAGCCAAGTTAAAAGACGGCTTTGGCACAGGATAGCCTCCCATCCTTTGTTTATCTATACGAGTAGAAAGAAGTTCACAGTAAATTACATACACATCATAATATCTTACCCAACTCATGCAGATGGTACAAGCACAGAACTAAAAAGATCACGAATTAAAATAATAAATAGTTTGACCTATGTCAGATAAAAGTCTTATCTGGAAGTGGTAAATGGAGAAGGAGGGCAAAAGAGGAATTTCTGATGAGAGCAAACTGCTGTCTCATTACAGAGAAATAGTCTTCCGATTTGAAACAGCTCCCCAAAACTGAAATACAAAGACAAGCCAATGTAAAAGTTACTTTTCAAACTCCCAGTCCAGGGCATGAAAAGTCTGAGAAAAGCATGTAGAACAGTGAAAAAGTATATTTATAGTAAGACGCATATTTCCCAGATTACACTTATAATTATCCTTCTTATATTTTTATTAGAAAAGCAAATAGATGAGTTTCCCTTGTTTCAGTGGTCTAACATTACTCAGTTTATTAAACTGGGGCAAGGTAATGTGATGGGAAAGCACAAGAACTACAACCAACACAACCCTGACATGCACGAATAATTTCAAAACGCCGATTCTCAGCCATTTATAGTTAAATACTTAACAGAAAAAAAAAATCAGGGGCACAGAAAGTTCTTGTCAAAGAAGTGTTTATGCAGAAGGATTTAGAAGACTTGTACCAATTCACAACTGCAAAAAAAAAAGGGAATAATTAACAGATGCCTTTTTAAATGTTACATATCGATGTCAGACAGTAAGTGTAATTCGCAGAATGCTTTATCTCCCATACAGCTGGAAAATCAGATGTAAGACACTTGGATAAATCACCTAAAATACAAGACATCTGCAAAAAGTGCTGCATTGAGCTTCTTTTTATTTCTTGACTCTAAGCCCTGATGCTATGATACATGATTGAGTGGCATACAGACAGGTATCACCAGACAGGCATTTCAGCAGCAATTCTGTGATTAAACATAATATCCTTTTTCTGGCACCTTTGTGTAGAGATGAACCCTCACTGGTTGAGGAACTCTCCATTTTACAATATTTTTGCCTTATTTTGAATGGAATTAAAACTAAATCAATTAATACACTTACTTGGTACAGGGGACAGTTGTGGATCACAGGTGTCTGCCACTAGTATCTCTTCTTCATGGTGACTGTTCACTTGTGTGGAATACAGTGGAATTTTTCCAAACTCTAGTAGAGGATGTAGAAACATTCTCAAACAGTGAAATTAGGTATCCTGTTATGATAATTTTGTGTAGATACAGACCACGATCCTGATTTTAAGAGCACTTGAATGTGAATTTTGATATGTCAGTAGATCCAGTAATCTAAGCACATCTGATTACTTTTATTCTGAGATATCACTATGACAAATTAGTCACAAATATCCCATATTGATCCTCTATCTCATAAACATGAGCCCAGCCAGTCATCCATTAAACAGTGACGTGTAATTACATGACTTTCTATACTGACCACATATAAAGTATATATTCAATCTATATTTCACCTGTTAATACAGCAACAAAACTATTACAGAGTAAACCATTAAATGGAATAACTTTCTGCATCAGCTAAGGTAATGAAAAGGTAAAAACCCTGAGACTTGAATCATGGCTAATTTTGTGCCATGTGGTCCTTTCTATCTGGACACCAACAGCTTTTCACAGCCATTAACTGCGATACGTATCTACACCATTTCTCACATATTTAATTTTGGTTTAATTTAGTAGCTCATTTTTTATATATAAAAAATTGAGAGAAGTAAGTATGTTTAGAAAGGATTAACTATTCACAGCATTAAAATTACATACACAAAATTAAGGGCTTGAATAACCATCCCACTCTCTTCACCCCACAGTTGTGCTATTTTCATTCTTGGAAAGAAGTTTTTAGTCAAGACTTTTATTCAGATGTAATCATATAGTATTTAAGATACCTTTTTTATTCGACAAGATAAATTCATATTAACAGCACCTTGACAATTTACCATATTTCCTCTGTATCACTAAAGTACAAGCCCAAAGTCCCTTGTTTCACAAAAATATTTGTTATAGTTAAAATACATTAGAACTATTTCTATGACATTACAGAATGAAGTTTGGAAATCACGTGTGCACAATACTTCTGGACTTGGACACAAAATAAATGCTAACAGTGTATCAGTACTAGAAAAAGAAGGATCATATAGCTGCTAGAATTTGAAATTTATCAGTTTCAGTAATATTGCTTTAATTGTAGGCAAAACATTTATTTCACTCTCCACTAGGTGGTGACATAGCTGTAGGCACAAGTCAAACCCTAACATTGTATTTTTTAGTAAGTTTGGAGTTACGGCACAGATATGGGTTGGAAAACTGTTATATTTGCATGTGTATGCGGATGAAGAAAAGCAGGAGGTTGAGATAAGCTTTGAGCTGATATAAGAGTTACCGCTCAAGACATTTTTCCCCAACTCATGAATTACACCATAAATGGAAATGAGCCAAACAAAAAAAAACACACAAGTTTTTTTCTACTCTTTGCAATCAAATTTATACATTATCTTTTTCTTTAGCATTCAAAAATATATTTTCAAATTAATTAAAAAAACCCCAATACTCTCACCATTGTTGCTTTCCACAAGTTCCAAATCTGAGTGTGTATGTTCTGTGTATCGGATATGCCTGTTCTCTCTTTTTCTTCTCATACGATTAACCACAGAAAATGAAGAAGACAGAACTGGAGAATCTGGAATGACTTCTTCTTTTAATTCCAATGCTTGTTGCTTTTGCTCCCTGAAGACCAAATTAGGTGGTCAAATAAAACCTCAAGTCAGCAAAATGAAGAGCTTTTATTTCAGTAAGCAGGACAAATCATACGGTTCAAGAAAACAACAATTTAGAAAATACAGCCATCTTAATAATACCACAGTGTAAAAAAAGTAATACTAGAACCCAGTTTTTAGACACAACTATCAACAAATTCACAATTACTCCATCAAGCCTAAAACTAGCATACAACCCTGGTTCTTCACATTTTAAGTCAACGTTTAGCTACTGCACTATGGAAGACTTTCTCCCTGGAAGAAACCAAGGACTATAGAGTTTCTAGCTTGTCCTCTGAAGCATGTGGTACTTGAACGAAAGAAAGCTGAAATGGATGGACTAGTGTCTCCCTCCCTGTTTGGAAGGCCTTGCATCCCTCAAAAATCCTAACTGTCGTAAATACAAAGCAAAAACTTTTGGACAATTTTAAATGGTAATGAACTGCACTATATTAAAAACAATCCCTCTCCAGACCGTTGTATGACACCTCTTATTCACCCCACAAAGGTCTTCAGAGAGGAGTGTAAAAAGCAATGAAAACCATGTAAAACAAGTAATGTAAAACATGAGTTATGAAGCTTCTTTTCTCTCACACTGTCAGCTCTAACAGCATGTTGCAGAGCCAGTATGTAGAAATTAGTATAACAAATAACCATGTCTTTTCTCTCCAAAAACTCTGTCTAGACATAGCAAGGAATTAACAACAAAAAAAAAGCGCATTAATTTCTGTTCCGTTAACTTAAATAGAGTTTGTTTAGTACTTAATAAGGGCATTGCTACCTGTCATGTGGTGCTGGTAGTGAGAAATGGAGGACACAGTAAAAGAAAAACACAAGGAAATCTAACTCATCCTGCTTGGTCATCTTTCTGCAGTAGCAGTTTTCCTTATGACTCTCAAGAGAAAACACAGGCCAAAAAATCATTTCCTAACTATAAAGAGAAGGATGTGAGGTTTTGATGCAAGGGAAGAAGACAAAATATGGATATATTTTTGCTTGCATTGAAATGAACCACAAGACCTTATGCAAAATAAGTTAATGGGAAACTAGAAAGCTGCCTGGCTTGAGACAAAAAGCATTTTTGCAGCTAGGATTTTTACCATGACTAACTTCGAACACTTAATGACAAACACTGATGCTCTGAAGTCTGGACGAATCCTATTGTACGATTCTGTAATTCTTCTTTTCTAGTACATTTACAAAGAAAGCACCGTTACTGGAAAACTGTATCACCTACTCACATCATCTTAAGCAACAAACCAAAATAAACAGCAAACCAATAAATTCATCCAGTTAATTTGCAAACTCAAGTTAGCTGTTAGAATTCTCTTCACATTTTCCGGCACATGTGGCCTTGTATGACAAATTAGCCTACTATGAATGTATTTTTCTGTACCTTACTTCTGTGCAAGCCAACAGGTAGTACCTACATACCACCACAAAAAATTATCAAGTTAAGAAACTGCCATATATACATCATAAATATATAATAAATAATTTCCGAATCTTGGAAACATTTATCTGAGACCCCAGGAAAGGCTTTTGCAGAAATTTTCTTGCTGTTTCCATCTGCAGATAATGAAACCCTAATCCAATAAAGGATCGGATAATCAACTCTTCTATAATTTAATTGATTCTAATTTTATAGAGGATACTTAAGAGTTCTTTTTTCCTAAAATACTAAACCTTGGTAACAAAATACAGAAGATTTCAAAAATATGATTTCTTGTCATGAACTAGAAACAATCCGGTACCTTGCACCTATGTGATTATGTTATATTGATTTAAGTTGTTAGTTCTAAATAAAGTCACATGACTATAGCTCAATGCAGTGGCTCTACTACAAATTGCAGGACTATCCTTGTTAATTACTGTTTATCTACTCAGCTCTGCACTCATTTAGATAACCATGTAACATGCAGAGTAAGTAACTTAAGTGCTACATTGGTCATTGTCAACTTTCTTACAGCGGCTAGAGATTTTTACTGGAAACTAAATTACAAGGCTGTGAATCAAACTAAGACATCTGGATGGATCTGTCTGGTGTCAATTTTTTTAATGTCACCTCCTAACTGCTGTCAAGCTGCATAGGAGAACCATTATTAAAAAGCAATTACACAGTGGGAGGCATATAGAAATTTTTTACTACTTGGTATTAAAGAGGAGTACTTCTAGGGTCATGAAATATGTTACTCTGAGAAGATGAAATGCATACAGAAAAAGGATGATTAAGGTGCGATGGGAGACAAACCAAGAAATAAAGGGATAGGACCACAGTAATTCTAAACTGAAGTCTAAGTTGTTTTACTTCTCTGCCCTAGTTACTTTCTGACAAAGACAGGAAAAATTACAAGCAGAAAATGTATCAAGGCCACACATTCTGTCCCATTCTCCCTATAGAGCACACAGCTTGTTCATAGAGTCAAAACTGAGGTAAGTTTTGGATGACATCAGACCACAGCTACACGAGTTGACTGGAATTTGGCAAACACGATGCCCATCTACAAGAAGGGCCAGAAGGAGGATCCAGGGAATTACAGGCCTGTCAGTCTGACCTCAGTGTCGAGGAAGGTCATGTAGCAGACCATCCTGAGTGACATCACATGGCACATACAAGAAAATGAAGCAAACAGGCCCAGTCAGCATGGGTTTATGAAAGGCAGGTCCTGCTTGGCCAACCTTATCTCCCTCTATGACAAGGTGACCCAATCAGTAGATGAGGAAAAGGCTGTGGATGTTGTGTACTTAGACTTCAGTAAAGCCTTTGACACTGTATCCCACAGCATTCTCCTGGAGAAGCTGGCAGCTCATGGCCTGGATGGGTGTACACTCTGGTGGATAAAGAACTGGCTGGATGGACAGGCCCAAAGAGTTGTGGTGAACAGAGCCAAATCCAGTTGCTGGCCAGTCACAAGTGGTGTTCCCCAGGGCTTAGTGATGGGGCCAGTTCTGTTTAATATCTTTATCAATGACCTGGGGATTGAGTATATCCTCAGTAAGTTTGCAGATGACACCAAATTGGGTGGGAGTGTTGACCTGCTGGAGGGTAGGAATGCCACACAGAGGGATCTGGACCAGGTGGATTGTTGGGCTGAGGCCACTTGTATGAGGTTCAACAAGGTCAAGTGCTGGGTCCTGCACTTGGGTCACAACAACCCCATAGAGCGCTGCAGGCTCAGGGAAGAGTGGCTGGAAAGCTGCCTGGCAGAAAGGGATCTGAGGGTGTTGACTGACAGCTGGCTGAATACGAGCCAGCAGTGTGCCCAGGTGGCCAAAAAGGCCAACAGCATCCTGGCTTGTGTCAGGAATAGTGTGGCCAGCAGGACTAGGGAAGTGATTGTGCCACTCTACTCAGTGCTGGTGACGCCACACCTTGAATCCTGTGTCCAGGTTTGGGCCCCTCATCATAAGAAGGACATTGAAATACTAGACAGAGTGCAGAGGAGGGTGACAAAGCTGGTGAGGGGCCTGGAACACAAGTCTGATGAGGAGCAGCTGAAGAAGCTGGGGTTGTTTAGCCTGGAGAAAAGGAGGCTGAGGGGAGACCTTATTGCTGTCCACAACTACCAGGAAGGAGGTTGTAGCATAGAGGGTGTTGGTCTCTTCTCCCAAGTAGCAAGTGATAGGACAAGAGGAAATGGCCTCAAGTTGCACCAGGGGAGGTTTAGATTTGATATTAAGAAAAAAAATTCTACACAGAAAGAGTTGTCAGGCATTGGAACAGGCTGCCCAGGGAAGTGGTGGAGTCACCATCCCTGGAGGTGTTTAAAAGGCATTTAGATGAGGTTCTTAGGGACATGGTTTAGAGCTAGAATTAGGTTACGGTTGGACTAGACGATCTTCAGGGTCTCTTCCAACCAAAATGACTCTGTGATTCTAAGAAAGTAACACCATCCCTGCCTTGCACAGTGCACCGTATTTGCATATTAATCACAACATTAGATTGCACATTCTTGCTATCATGTCATATTATAATTTGGCAGTCAATTTGTAGCTCATTATTCTTATGGCTTTCTTTTGAAATTTACTTTTTTTTTTTCTTTTTAAAATGATAAGAAGTTTATTTCTAAAATCTATTGCCAGATCCTGGCACTTTTTGACTAGCTGAGCAACTACTTTTCTAGTTAACCTAGGAGGAAAGAATTGGTCAAGAGTCAACAGCAGAATAAAAGGATAATATGTGAGGCTTTACTATTCACTGTGACCAGAATAATCTTGAACAATCATGAGGTCAAACAGAATTTCTATGAACATTTTTTCTCAGTTCAAAAAAAATATGCACACAGTTAAAAGAAAGTAAAATATCTGCACAATACAAAGATGCTAGTTTCATGCTGTTATAGTGGCAGCAGACTCTTCAGTCTATTAAAAAAGAGGAAACTCAAGTTTTAAAGGCTTAAAAGCTGATATTTATATCCCCAGACATTACCACTGAGAAATGACGGGGGGAATATCCAAAAAACCTCAAAACTTACTCCAACTCCTTCTGTAATTGCTGGAACTGTTCACTTATCTTTTTATTTTCATCCTGTAAGTTGTTTTTTTCATTCACTGCAATTTATAGGAAAAAAAGAGGAAAAAAAAGAATCAGTGCATACATGTTAACATCATAACATACCTAATTTTATCAAGTCCTTTAAGGAAACAGAACCAATTCTAAAACATACACCCTCCCTACGGCTTACCAAAAGGAATTTTCAAGCCAGTCATTCAAATATTGTAAAACAGTGTGTTAGAAAAGCCAAAGGTATCAAAATTACTGGATCATAATATTAGTTCTACACAATCATTAATTAGTTTTGTCCATGTACATACAAGTGAGATTGTGTTGTAAAGATGAATGAATTGCTCACTCAGCTCCATGGACAAAATTGCTTCCTTAGCCTGAAGGCAGCATACGAAGTCTAAAGTCATTAGAATTTGGTTTTAGCAACCGAAGCGACCAGCTAATTGGAAAGAATGGAAAAAAAAAATATCTTAAAAATCAGGTTAATATTTTGGGATTTAAAAGAGAGCAGTCAGAATTTTTTTATTTTACTTTTCCCAATTTCCACTTAATTCTGCCTGTACTTCACACTAGCTTATTGCATCACCTTCAGCCTTTGTTCTAGGCTGTCTCAAAATAATGTAGTGATAGCTTCCAACTTTTTGGTTCACTTTAATTTTTATTTTCTTGTTCTTATTTTTTTGTTGTGTATTTCACTTCTGGATTAGTCTTGACTGAACTTTTTTGCTGGTTGCAGGAAATACATAAATTGTCATATAGATCTCAACCCAAATCCATGGAAGACTACTGTTTTGACAGATAGTGTTCAAGAAGATTTGTACCTAAAAGGTCTCACCCTGATTTTTATGGCACAGAGCTTTATCTAGAGATTGTTTGTACCTGTTTGTTGTTAATCATTAAACTCAAGGATTCAGAATATTTTAATGTAAATATACAATATTAAGAGTCTTTGAAAAATTAATGTATTTTATATTAGTATATAGTCTAATATTTCTATAACTTAATTAAGCACTGAAAAGATACTTCTTGTGTCTGGCATTTCCCATATTTTAAACCTCACTGAATGTCTACTTGTTCTTGATCAAGCAAGACTATTAAACAATACAAAATAATGGTAAAGATACCATTAACATTTTTAAATCCTGTCCTGTATTAGTACTTTATACAACTAATTTTTCTGAACTCTCTTTATGAAGAGATTTCTTGGCACCTACACCAAACAGTTTATTTTTTCCTGTCCCCTATGTACTACTTCCTGATTTCAAAAAGAGCCAGCTACAAGCTGCCTGGTGCAAAGCAATTTTTCCATGGCTTCAGAGGGTTATGTGAAGGTTATGGGATACCACAGTTAAGCACGAATACCAACTACAGGACACAGGCTGGACTCAGGGAACTTCTGTTTGAACTTGCTGCTTTGTGATCACCAGTTACTTTAGAAATCAGGGTTTCCTTAGGAAAGCTGGCAGTCAGTAATTCTATGCCTTAGCTGCAGGAATAAACAGAAGCAGCTACATTTTATCTAAAGTAGCTACTTCACACTGTAAGATTTTCCACGTCAGTTCACTTTCAGTATCAGCACTTCAATCTCAGAAGGTAGGTCAAATGACTAGTAATTGGTATGTTGCATATTTTCAGACTGCAGAGTTAAGTATCCCCCGACTGAATTTCTCAAGCTTACTGAACATACCATATATAAATTATATCAAGTTACAGCAATTAATGAAGAACTAGTTTACAAAATAGTATGTTTTGTCTTGAGACTCATGGATAAAACTCACTAAGCTCCGTGATAAGTTTAAGATTCTGCTGCCGTATATTTTCGAACTCTTGCTGCTTCTTTCTCATATGTTCTTCGGTTACAGCACAACGATCACATAATCCTGCTCTTAATCTACAATGAAAGAAAAAAAAAGTCCCTCTGTTAAAATATTGCCACACATGAAGCAGATATCCACACTTAACTGGCCTTTTGAACAATGAAACACCACTAAGCACTGTGGTTTTATATGTTGACATAGCAATATTTTGAGATTTCTGAACAGTCTAATACTACACGTAGTAACGCTTGCATAAATGCCTGTAAGTACTGGATACTTCTAAAGCAATATGCATTACTTCATTAAAGTGGAGCATGCTACACCTTGCCAGTGAAAGCTTTTGTGAGGTGTCCTACTAAGAATACTGTCAGCTATACATTACCATTCATTATAAGTACAGTTCATTCAAGCATTTCAGCAAATAGTTACTACTTCATCTAAGAAGGCTATATCACTTCCCTTAAGCAAAGTAGTAAAAAGACAAATAGTAAGTTTGCTCTGTAACAAATACCAAGCAAATGTGAAATCCTTTATCTAGACACCAATACTTAAAAGTGGATTCAAAAGTCCACATGAGGCATTGCCTCCACTGTCTCTAATGGTTTACATCAGCTGTTTAAAGCTCACCCACTATCAGAAAAGGACTTGTTATGATCACTCCATCCAACTTGACACATCCATTCATGCAACGAAATGTGTGTTCATTTTATGGGTGATAACCGAAGTATATTTATTTCTGGTACAGAACAAAAAGCTAACAGCTTTACTGAAGTATAAACGAGACCTTATTTTGCCTGCTAAATAAGAGACCAATTGGTTAAGAGTTCTTGCATTGCTACTGCTAGCACTTTTAGTATTAAAAAACAAAAAAAACCCCAAACAACAGCAAACAAAAATGAGAAAACCAACCCAACAACAAAAAGCCGCAAACAAACCCCCACAACCCCAAAGAAAACACCTAAGTTCCCAACTCCACAGTTGAATACTGGAAGTAAAAGCCATCTTGGTTTATGGGTATTTTAATATTGTGGAATTATGGAAAGAGTATAATACTGAAATGTCTCTTCATACCAGCTTATCTGACTAGCTGTGTAATAAACACAGTTTTATCATCTCCCTGTATTAAACCACTTTAAATACTCCTCTTGTTTTCTGCAATTTGAGTACTTCATCTGCTAACGGATTAGAAAAATCCATCCACTCTGCAAATGCCTCTCTACCTACATGGTGTGAAAGTTTATTACCTGTATGGTTACAAGTTTATCCCTAAATGCCCTTCATGGAGAAACAGAGCTGAATGCAAAATTTGAGTATCATAGCTCTAAAATTTGAGGTAGCATAGGAATGCGGGAAAATAATTTACTATGTAATGATCTCCTTCCTGTTCCCTGAAAGCTTCTGAGAGCCTATTAGCAGCAAATTTAACATATGCTTTCCAAAACAGTTATTTTTAAAAGAAGAAAAAATGCATTGCAATTTCATGTCTATTGGTTTTGTTTTGTTACACCAGATTAAAAAGGAACAAATAAGTGAAAGGCAGAATGGGTCAAAAGGTATCAGAATGTCTAAGTCCAAAAGAAGGCAAAAGATAGAACCTGTAATTAAACTTAAGTAAAACAGACAACTGAGGAAAAAGACCCCTCCAAATCTGAAAGATTTCCTAGTGAGTTCTTCCATGAGTTTCAAAGTATATTACATATTTTGCCCTTGAGTTTTGTACTTGCATTACATCTCGATCAATATCAAAGTTAACTCTACAAAAATGCAGGGAAAAGAATGTGCCTTAAAATGGTCATCTGCCTTCCAAGCTGATCTATTTAACTTCTGTTCATCTTAACTGAACTAAGCAAGCTAAGCACTTTGAAAATAACAAAATAACAACAAAAAAAAGTATTCAGTCAGAAGAATCTAAATTCTACACTTTTCTTCAAACACACTATTTGGATTGTATTAGAAAAAGACTAGTTTATGAAAAACAGCAACAAACAAAAAAACAACCAAACAAAACCAAAACCCAAACAAACAAAAAAACAACCAAAAACCCCCAAACCAAACCAAACAAAAAAAATACAAACAAAACCAAACAACTTCCAAAGTATCCAGAGCTTGTCTGTAAGAAGAAAACACAACAAACCCAAAAGATAAAAGAACGCTACTTCACCTGTCTTCTAAAACCTTGATAGTGTCATGAAGTGCTTTTTGCTGTTCTCTGAGCTGTTGGTTCTTGGTGTAAAACTCTTCAAGCCTCTCTGCATCCCTAAAATCAAATAGAGAAAAAGTTAGTTCTAGCTTTAAATTACAGCTATGAGGTTTTCAATACAGAATCCTCTCTGGCTTGTTTCTTTCATATTCTTGGGAAATGTGATTATCATCAGCACAAATATTGAGTTGAAGATAAATGATGCAAGTGTTTCTCATGAATGGTAATTTAGAAATGTCTGAGTCAGGAAAGGAACAACTAGTTTCTAATTCATATTACAGTTGGGCTTCTGTTGAGAAATCTGATTTTTGCTTAGGATAAAAATTAGAGTTGATGACAGTCAAGGCAGAAAAGCTAATAGTATTCAAGCAACAATTTCAGGGAATGTAAGCTCAAGCACTTCTCCTATTTGATTTTGCAGCTCAACTTTCACAATCAGGTCATTTAGGTCTTCTTGTAGGAGTGCGTGCATGTTGCAGTGTGGCAAACCACACTAGCTTTGTAAAACTCTGATAAGTCTTTAGATCTATTAGAGGTTTAGTTCCTCAAGGAGCAATTCTCAGAGTCTATAGAACATAGATTCCTATAATATGGATACAAGCAAGAGACCTCTCTTCCCCAAAAACTCAGAAGATCTTGGGGAAAATACCTTCTCTAAAAGCTAGGATTATTTAATTAACAAAGAACATTTCCTTCTCAAAAGAGGTAAGCAAGAGCAGTAACATTATCTTTCCATTTTTAGCTCTCCCCATTTCTATTATCAGATGACAAGACTTCTTTAAGATGCAAACAAGGTATGAGCAAAAAGCACACAATTTTTTTCTACAAGGAAATTAACTTCCAGTAGAACCTAAGCAGCTGAATCTATGAAACACGACAATGACCAATTTCTGAGAAGTCATTCCCAGCTGTTCTTGTTACCATGGAATCCTTTTTATATTCTATGAAAGTGGGTGTTTGTTTTCAGTGTGCCTGAGAAGGATTATTTGAGGAAGCCATGAAATTACTTGACAAAAAGCTGCTAAGCAGACACACAACAGGAAATAAAAATATATTTACTAACTTGTTGATACAATTCTTTTACACAAACATACTTTTAAATTGGCACTATCCCTTTAAGATAGGGTAGTCAAACACATTTTCATACTGCTGGTTTTAGAGTAATACAAGAAATTACCTATCAGGGGTCATAAAGTGAATGGGACAGCCAGAAGCTTCCACAGTGTACAATCACAGGCATATTTTGTTAATTCTGAATTTTAAGAACAGATATTTTATCTCTCCGTACTACCAGTCAAACCAATATTATCATTTTCAGCTGCATATACAACATATAAAACAATGACATGCAAACAGCATGAGGGACCTCTTAAGATTTGTACTTTTTACTTTTGGAGGAGAAAGTGTTAAAGTTCTGTTACCTCAGTTCATTAACCAAGTGCAGCTAACCCATGGCAAAACATGAACTCTGACAAAAGCAGTCTGTATTTTTCTTATGTCTATGGCATAAAACATGCTATTCACAGAAGGCCTAAAATATCAGATTTTAAAATCTTTTGTCAAGGTACCTTTAAGACATTCCATGGCATTATTAAAAAAAAAAAAGAGACATTGACATACACTAATACTCCATGCCTTCAGCCTAAACCCTGTAAAATGTCACATTTAGAGTAAAATGACAGAAGGAACCAGGCTTTTTTTTCAGTATTCCAGTGCACCTGATAAACATGACAGACATTTTTGGCTATGAAGGCACCCTGAGTAATGAACGGTCTCTGACCTAGCATTTACAAGTCATTAGCTCCAATGCTGAAGTGAGGTACAAAATAAGGCGTGCATTGTCAGCTGATTACCAAGTTTGAAATACTAAACCTCAGATATTCAGATGCACCAAGGAGAACAAGACCCCCTATGTAAGAGTATTGTATCTACAATGTGGTAATTGTAGAAAGCTTCCAGCAAACAATAATTAAACTATCTGGTATGTGTTCAGTCACACCACTGATAATATTAATCATCTAGAAAATTAACTGACAAATTTAAGGTTTTCAGACATTTTCATGACACACCAGGTTAAATTAACAATAACAGCAAGAGATAATTTCATCCATTTAGATTAAAAATGAAATAACTACTTCATTTCTGAATTATACATAAAAAATAACAAGATGATAAATTGATTTTTCCAGGAAAGTGTAGCTTGTAAGTATAAAACATAACAGCAAATATTTGCTAACAGAATGTCACCTAATAACCAAACATAATTTCATCTACTAACATAAATATATTCCTTGTGACAGTGCAATATAATTCTTAATGTTCAGAAAGAATGTCGCTAAAATGTAAACGACACATACACTAATTTTAATGAAAGATATGGCAAAATCCCATGGTACACCCTGAACCCAAAGTCTTGATAACATTCACATGAACTCATATTTCCAATTGATTAAAAATTCACCAATAGACCAAATAAGCAACAGGACTCTATTGCCACTTTTTAAAAAAAATCATTTGTGAACTCTTACGCACAATTAAATTGCAGCTGCAAATATTATACACTCTGTTGTACTATTGTTGTACATTCAACAAGAAGCCATATGAAAGCTGACAAATCTGGATCCTGAGGAGCAGATGCATATGTGGGGGGAACAGGAGTTAGCCACACAGGTACTCTTGGGATTGTAAACCCTGCTGTAGAGTTGATGAATTGCTTAGTAAATGCAGAGAACCCTGACAGTACCAGAATAAGGTGGATGCTGTTGTGGAAGTGATTAATTAATCTTTCCTTTTGTGATCCTATCCTGAACTGTTCTTCAGCTGCCACCGCTAACTTCTAGTGGCTTCTCTGCACTAGAAAGTGCAAAGAAAACACTGTTGCACCTGCTCAGCAAGCATCAGACTGACACCATGTAGACAAAAGTCAAAACCATAAGCAATTATCTACAACCTCCACAGATGAAATCTGTATGAATGCAGCTGAAATATGAGAAAACACAATACTGCACAGGCTCAAAGAGCTACTGGGGATAATCAAATGTCGGCAGAATGGGTGATATTTAACTGAAATTAGCAAAATACAAGCTCAGAGGAGGTTTGAGCACTACAAAGGATAAACAAAAACCAAAAAGATATCTAGGGAAGGGAGCAAACAGAGGCATTATACAACTGAAGGAAATTCTTCCAAATGGCTAGTGAAAAGAAACAAGAACAACTTTCCTAGAAGTGAGACACAAGCATAACTGCAGAAGAACTGTTATCATAAAATTACACAGCAAGTCAAGTATGTACTGCAGTACAATTAAATTACACCTGAAATGCCAGTCTCGTTTTAAGATGCATTTAGATGCTTCATGTTACAGGAAAGGGAAAGATAGATTCCAATAGAGGGAATGTACTGCTATGGAAAGACACTTTTGTTTCCCTCACAACCAGACATATAAGCACATCGGGGAATTTAGAGAAGAACTATCAAAATGCTAGAGAATTGCTTGAGTTACTACAGTGCAAAAAACGCCACATGATGACCTTATTTTTCTAGACTAGGTGAGGGTTATTTCCTGCTTATAGAATTTGAAAAATGTAACAAAAAAAGAAAAGACAGCTGAAACACCTAATAGGAATTAATTAGGAAGAAAACTGACTATATGATGATAGAAATGTTAGTTCTGAAGAAGCACAAAATATGCTTGAGAGCACTGTGGCTACACTTTAAAACTCAGATTGCGTATCTTTGACTTCAGATGGCAATGCTGGAAATGCTAATTTGCAGCATTTTTGCTAATTTTAAGAAGAGCTTAATTTCTTTAACATACCTAAGAGAATTATATTGTTTTCCGAAGTGGAAAAAGACCAAGTAATTTATTTTTATTCCTCCTACACAGCACTTTATAAAGTGCAACTCATAATACATGTCATACATAATATTAACATAATATTAATGTAATTAAACCTCAAGTCAAAATTTGAATAAGGAATCACATTAGCATATCTTTTATAATTTCATTAAATATGGCTTCAGTCAGCAGAAGGAAACTAAAAGTTGATTTAATGTTGTAAATACATATTGGGATTCTACTGTACATGTAAATCTTGTCATTCAGATTTTTTTTTCCCCAGAATTGCTTCTAATGAACAGAACTAAAACTTAATATCAAATAATGACTGCAAAAGAAGTTATATGTGCCTTAAAATATAAGAATTCAGTGAAAATTAGCAAGGTTATTACCAGAATCTTTACTGAATGACTGAAATGAGTTAAGACACAACACTTAAGGCAAATGTAGCAAAAAAAAAAAAAAAAGTTGGCCTGTTGTCTTGTCACTTCTCTTTTAAAGATTTTACCTCCATTTAAAAATGTCTACCTAGTTGTCTTTCATATTAGAAATGTCAACATCTTGATAGGTATCCCAGAAACACCATAGATAAGAAAACTTTGTACCAGTCATTTGTTCAAGGAAGGCAAACCTAGCGTTCAGGTTCCACACCCTATAAAGAGATACATGTATCTTCAGATGACTTCAGCTGAATTATTAAAAGAGCAGAGTTTTGTACATGTCTGAAGGAAGAACCCATGAAACCTCAATTGATCTTACAAGAATTATAGCCCATTAAGGGTACTCAGACTCTTCTTTAATAAATTAGATCATCAGTTTGAGTACTTACAAGCATCTTTCCTTTTTCAACTTGGATATTTTCAGCTGTAAGCCTGAAAAATTGAAATAAAATACATGTTATAGAATTCTGATTCAACGAAATGAGTGAAACAATAAACTAACTCTCCTTTTACCAATGACATCTGCAAAAGAGAGAAAAAAATGCCACTAATTTTGAGAGAAAATGTTTCATTCTGGACTTCTTGAGTATGTTCTACAGGATCTTGGAAACAAATACAGATATTATGATCTTAGGAAACAGGGACTTATTAAACAAACACACAGACTCCCACTTAAACAGGTTAAAAAAAAAACCTTTGTAAAAAAGCCCACATATGAATACCAAGCACTGCCCATTTATTTTCATTGACTATGTCTACACAAGTAGCATAAAATATGTTCAGTGTACACATATATGCATAATCCTACACTTGAAATGTAGCATCCAATGACTGAACTGAAAAATATATTACAATGTATATGCATAAAGGAAACATTAAAAATGGATGATTCAAGGCTTCAAAACACAAAAGGCCAACCTAGTCTATTGGAGGTATGCTATCAGACCCTCATAGCCAAAGCTTCTTTGGAACCCTCTTAAGGTGGACTGAGGAATGATAATTCATCTGTGGCCCTTCTCCCACTAAGGCCCACACACTCTTAAGGATATATCTGTGCAGATTTAAAAAGGTTTGCAAATACAACTGATGCTCGCAGAAGGAGAATATGAGGTGTCCTGTAAGCCTTCTTGCAATTCCATTAATCATTGAGGATAAAATTATAAACTTATGAAATCAGAACACTTCTAAGAAAACTTCTGACAATATACATATACCCGATACAACATCTTACAATCGAAAACGTTTGTTAAGGCAGCTAATAGACCTTTTCCTCTCCCCTACCACACTCAACTGGGAACATCTCAAAGGGGAATATTGAGAAGGCTCCCTCTTTAGGCCACGGACAATGTAACATTCAGAGCCTCAGTGAACTCATGTCACAGGCTGCTACAAAATGCCAGTGAGACAGCGAGGTAAAAATGCACGGTAACTACTTAAAAAAAAAAAATTCCTAGCAAATATAGCAAAATTCCTTTTATCTGTAAGTGTTCAACACCTGTGAGATGTTATGTTCTATCATGCAGATCAGTGTAGAAATAGGGTTTATTTTTTTTAAGTAGATGTTATTCATCAAGTCAATTAGGCATCTGCAATTAGAACCCCTATAAAGAGTGCTTTAATGCTGCTCCACGCCCATTGGAAGGAATGAAGCTGCACAACAATGTATCTCCTGTATGAACAGGTAGTCTGTTCAGCAAGTATTTAGAATTGTAACACTGGCAACCTGAGCCACAAATTGAAGAGGCAGAGCTCAAAAGGCCCAGTACTGTGCTACAGGTAACATTATCTCCCCTCTCACCTCAATTCAGGAGGAACCAAACTAGTTACTTAAAGGTTGCATTTTTTCTTAATTCAAATGACTGCAATGAGAAGGCAGGAAACCAGTTTGTTACATTTATCCAAGAGCATTGAATTACTACATGGGCTGTAATCTCTTCCTTTTGTTTTTCCCAAGCATTGGGAGGTTTTAAGCATACTCATTTAAAGAGCTATGCTTAATGTTTCATTATTTAACATTCTAGTGAGCACACAAAGTTTTATGAAACTCCAATATGTACATTGTCCATTCAATTTTATCTTTCACGCAATATTTCTATGAAATAGGCAAGCTGCAGACTATATGT
Organism: Pampusana beccarii; assembly: GCA_013399365.1. Lineage (NCBI taxonomy): Eukaryota > Metazoa > Chordata > Aves > Columbiformes > Columbidae > Pampusana > Pampusana beccarii. The sequence goes on from VWYH01000603.1 coordinate 2,823,969, forward strand.
TTACCTAAAGCTCATGAGTGCTTTTGTAAATGACACACTGTCCCCATTAACATGATGAGGACTTTATTTAAACTATCATTAGGCAGATTAATTAACCACACAACACTATTTTATGAAACTTGCAACTTGATTAGACTACATACCTTCAATTTTTCAATTAACAGCTATGACAACCCCTGTTCTGATGAATTTTCAGATGCATTAAATGTACTTTCTTAAAACTGGCAGTGCCTGGGAAGACTGCAGCATCTTTATCGCTGAAATTTTCTCGAAACGGGTTGGACAAGCTTCTGTCAGCACTGACAGAGAGATAATCCTACCTTAAGGGTACAGAGATGGACTAGATGACCTCCTAAGATTCCTTCCAGCCCTGTTTTCTATAATTATTTACTTCTGAAGAGCTTCCGGCCACTTCCCCTCCTACAGCAATCTATCAATGAGATTGCTTTACTCATAATTTTCTCTGCATCTATGACTACAGTTTTTTCCCCATTGATATCTTCTGCTTTTCACAGGTAAAGGAATAATTGAAGAGAATTAGGCTATTTGTTGTACACAAAACTCTCCTCACATTTCCATGCTGAAATACCTTTCTTTTTAGCATAGAGTTTTAGACTTCAATTCATCCTCAGGAACCATTTTGACACGACACACATGCAGCAGGTATCCATATAATTATTTTGAGGTAGATGCAAGCATTAACACCTGAAGAAATTAGTCACTTTATAAACAGCATTATTAAATTCCTTTCTAATTTGTGAACACCACACAAGTATCCTACACATTCTAAAAATAGGAAATAAAAGTAAATATAGTTTTAATGACCATTATTCTGAGCTGTTGAACACTTCTTCATTCCATGAAAAGTCAATTAACATCGACCATGGCCAACATCTTTGGAAACTCATTGTCACATAATGAATTTGAGAGAAAATGAGAGCTATTTTGGCTGAAGAGGGGCAAAATTTGGTATTTTTTGCAACCGATCCATTTAAAAGAAGCCGAGTTTGTTTAGCTAACAAAATGGAAAAATACACACTTTACAATGTAGCAATGTAAAAATTCAATAAAATCCATTTTAAACTGTATGAGATTTAAGTATTTTGTAGTCTATATTCTACAGATATATAAATATGATAACCTGTGAAACAAGCCTGACCATCCTACTTTTCATGGATTTATAACAAATAAAAGAATTCCACCATTACGGTGTTGAGTACATTGTGCATTGTACACGCACAAAGCTTTTTCTCCAACTACTAACTTTCCCTTAATCCACCTTCCACCATCTTTAAAATAATTTTTTGCTGACATTTAGATTGGAAACTCATGAGTCAATTTTAATTCATATTTATAGACCTCAGAAACAAGCAAAGTCCAGGCAAGCCTGTGTTTGATGTTTCTAAAATATCTTCCAGTATTATTTTCTATAAGAGGATCCCCACCTTTTGAAAAAATTAACTATCCTTCAGGCATGTCTTTGATGTTATCATGGGAGACCTAATTTTACCTAACACGGTGCGGGACATACTGACAAAGGGCTAGGCATGAAAAAGACTGCCTAGTGGCAAAATTATCTGGCCCCACCCAGAACGCATTTTAAAACATATCTTCACTTGCATGAAGAAAACCAAAACTTTAAAATCACGTGCTGCACATCCCAAGAAACTAGAGAAGGGGTCACTTAACATAACCCTCTACATTAGAGCTCTTTCTTTGTTCAGTTTTTGTTGTTCAGACATGCCATAAATTTCCAGATCCCATTCTGTCAGTATTTCCGCATTTATCTGCAGTTGACATGACACCAACTCTGAAAAGAACCATCAAGAACTGGGGGGAAAAAAAAAAAAAAGGTAATAAAAAATAAATATGACTTCTTGTGTGTTTTGAAACACAATATAAAAATCGTATTTCATATGGTTACACATAATTTTTAATGTAACAAAATGTTACGATACGGTACATCTTTCCTTTCAGTTGCCAAACTGATAGATGTTTTTCTGTATTTTTGTTTGTGGTGTTTTTTTGTTCGTTTGTTTTTAAGTTACTATCGTAAAGCTTCAATGCCCAGTGTTGCAAACTGTTGAGTCAAGACTTTCAGTGCGAGGTACGAAACCTCTATACCTTATAAAACAATTACCCACAGTTTTTGAAATTAAGAAGTGATGACACAACTGGACCTAAATGGACAGACCTGGAACCATTGTGAGGCTGGTGGAAATGACCAAGGCCACTGGAATGGTCTGGCTGCAAAGATCCACTTGCATGACTAAGGCTCTTAATCCACAAAAACTGACCTACCTTTATTCCAGCCTAATATAAATACTATTTCAGGCATAAGCATATGCTTGTTGGATGATTCAGTCAAATACTGTTCTAATTCAACCCAAAAAAATGGATTGTGTGACTTACGATTAGCCGAAGAAAATCTTAATTTCTTATGAAGTATTTTTAGCAAAACATTTTGTGAATACTACTTGTGAAACAATATTATAATAACAATATAAATGTATGGTGTAATAATTAATATTTACTTTGAGTGTTATTAATGCTCTGCACTACTGAAGAACGAGTAGACACAGTCAATCCATAGTAAAATTGATATCACAGGTCACAAAATATAATGTAAGAATAAGCAACTCTATTATAATTTTTCTTGAGAAATTTCAGAACACTAAAACCAAAGAAATCATTTTCACTTCAGTAATATTAATCTGCAGTGGTGCAGACTTGCACAAGTTAGAGGAAATAAACGATGCAATCCATTTTAATGTATTTGAAGTGACTAAATCCAAAGGCAACAAGAAAACCCACCCATTTAATAACTTGATTTGGAAACTTTGAACCATAATCCATTAAAGTAACATTTACATATTTCCTAAGCAAACACAGATCCCATTTAACATTGTGTTACTTTTTCTTCACTGACCTAGCAAATCTTTTACACTTGTTGATAGTTTAAATCTAATCCTGATAAACCAGGTTTAGGAAGTCAATCTGTAAGGGCCATTTCTAATAATCCAGTCCAACTTTCTGCTTAACATAAGACATTATGTATTTGGTTCCATGCAGACGGAGTGGTACACTGCTTCAAAGTTTTCCTGTGATAACAGACAGTCTACTGTGAATCTAAACTGTAATAATTTACCTTGTACTTCTTTATCATGACATTCTTTCAGTTTGGACCACAATTCCTTGAAGAAATCTCCAGGAGTTTCCGCAGAACTAGGGCTCCCACAGCTCCCTCCAGATGCATTCATCTTGCTTTTTCCTGCTCCCAAATCTGTTGACTTATTTGCAGAGCGGGCTCACTCTCACACTTTACATTTGAAATTACATAGTTATGAAGCTGTTTCTGAAGACGGGTGTATGCCTGTAATGACAGATCAACAACGCTTATGTTTGCATTTCTCAGACTGTAACTTGCAGCCATGGATGAAATACAATGCTTACTGCCTATCCATGTCAAGTTGTACTTGTATACTGACAGTCACCCTAAATGTGTGGAAGATGCCAAGTATTTTGCTACAAATAATTATAAACTAAAAGAATTTCCTCCCCTTAAACAGCTATCAACTTAAAATTTCATTAAGATGCTTAGGAGTCTCTTTTTCCTAGGTAAAACTACAGTAAAGCAGAACTGTTTTCCAAAATCTTGCTGTCAGCAAAAGCATTTGTCAAAAGTTTTGTCAGAGAATATATTAGTGTATACACATCCCTTCCATAAACATGAATTCAAATGACACCTTTCTGCAAAGAAAAGCTCATATCCCCTTGAAGTCTTTGTGATTCTACATTAAAACTATTCCCACTCCTTGACGAAAAGGCAATAGGAAATTAATCTCAAAATTTATAAACCTCTAAAACATTAATATTTGAGGAGAACTATCAGACAGCTCTGTCTTAAAAGCCAGACTCACAACTCAGAACAACCTTATCCATAATTCTTATTTGTTTTGAAGGGTTTCTCAGCACAGATGATGCCCTCAGGTAAACTACACGGGAAGCACAGTATTGAGATCTGGGTCTGAGCCAAGGAAAGATTCAATTGTATCAGCACTGTGTGTTCAATTTCGAAATACGTAATCTCTCTGCCCTTCAGTTCTCTGTGTGTAAAACTGGGCATTTAAAGTTTTCCCCATTTGATGCTGTCAGTTTTAAACAAAGACTTTTGAACAGAGACTGAGTTATTACCAGGTGGACAGAGCTAACTCTGTAATATAGATTACAGTAAGAAAGAAAAAATTGAAGGTGTTTTGTACTGTTCCTGAAGTAGCAGTGTGAACAAGCAAACCACAATGTCTATATAACAAAAGAATCAATTGGCTCTGCAATATTTGAGGCACAAGTTATTGTTGTAATTCAGACGATACAAGGTGTGCAGTCAAGAAGCTGCATTTCCTATCTTGAGAGCCTTCAAGTAACTTAGAATATCTGAATACAGCTACTGATTTAGCAGGTCCCCTAAATTCACTATGACAAAATGTTTAGTCCAGTGGTTAGTGACCTACTGTAAGGCCTGGGGGCCTTGGTTCTGGTCTGCTTTCTCATATCTGTGTGCACAGTCTTAAGTAAGTTGCTTTGCTTTCAGTCTGGCTGTCTTTAAAATGGGATAAAAATAATGGGATAATGAAACAAAGCGTTATTCTCAACAACAAAGCAACACTTGAACTGCACGTTTCCTATACTATAAGATACTTAAACGCTACAGTAACGGAGCTGACAGAACATTCAGCAACCATTAGGTAAGACCGCATTTGCTTTAACACTCTCTGTCTATAGAAAATTCCATGCCCATTTCAGTACGTCGTTTCAAGTTAGCTAATGTTCTTATTTTAAGAGAAGTTCTTAACAGAAAATAAAATTATGTTTTCAAATTAGCAGTGCCTATAATCCTTCAGCAGAAGTTGAACAGTAATCTGCTTGCATCTTTGCAGCTCAAATGCTCCACTTCGTGTGAGGTCACATTAAACCATCTTACAATGCTTCTTTGTGGAACCAATTGGCTAGTGACATTAGGAATCTCTTTTAAACTCTTATTCTTCTACCTTAAAGCACAGATATCTCAGAAATCATCTTTTTCTCTGTCAAGTGCTATGGCAGTGAAATCAACAAACTTGCTCTCTTACTGTCTTAGATTTGAGTATGTCAGATGAATCATTTTCCATAAAAGGTCATCTGACTCAAGAATTAGTAAAGGATGTTCCTACTGTTTTTTGTTTGATTCTTTTTTATTCCCCAAAAGGCGACTGTAACAAAAAAATGTACAAAACTTGCCCGGAGTTTCTGCAAATGATCAGTACATCAACTGAATACAAACAGGGAAAAAAAAAAAAAAAAGAAGAGCAACGGTTTTTCCCAAGTTTTGCTTCCTTCAAGATCCCAAAATAATACATTGCTTTCTACAGGTGTTCAACTTGTCTCCAAATAGAGGGCTCCCAACAAGCGCAGAGCCTTTGACAGATCTGAGCAGTTGCACAGGTGTAAAAGACATTCAGTGATGTCAGCTTCTCAGCTTAGTCTCCAGTCCTAAGAAAGGATTTTCCAGTCCTTAGGGAAAAAAACCAAAAAACATAAAAAACATCTAAGCTGGATGTACAGACACTTGCAGGCAGGGAGAGAGATGGAAGCCGCCTGAGGGGGGAAGGAAGCGCAACAATGCCAGCCCCTCTCCCCAGTGTCCTGCTGCTGTAGGCAGGCAGGGACCTGGCCACTCTCTCAGATAGGGCTCTGCTCCTAATCCTCACGGGTAAATCTTTCACAGAATCACCCACACACTTCTGTTTCCCTCTTCTTCCAGCCACTAACTCCCTCCAGCATCGCTAGACTTTGGGCAGCTTCATAAAATATTACCTTCGTACACACACACATCACTGGCGGTCAGCACCGGCAAAGCACTGACGCTGCTTCTCTGCAGTTACACTTGGCCGAGAGCAACACCACCGCCTCTCTGTGATTCTGCGGAGCACACAGCTTCCTGAACCCCTGACCCTCACCAAAAAGCCTGAGCACCGGCTGCCCCTACAGACTCGGCTCTCCCGTACCACCCGGCGGTGACTTTTTGGGTTTCCCCCTTTGCACAACCGCTATGCAGGAAACTCACTCGTAAGACACGCCGCGGTGCTCTGAGAAATCCTGCCATGACCAGCGGCTGGGAGCACGCCCCCGCGCCTCAGCTTCCCGCCGGCCTGAACGGCAGAGGAGGGGTCGGGCATGTCCCACACTCCCGAGCGGCAGCCACCGAAACGGAGAGAACGGGCAAGCGGGCCCCGCTCCCCGCCCCCGGGGGCTCCGGGAGGAAGGAAGACCAGTGTTTGCAACGTGCCCCGCGGGAACCCGAGAGGACTCGGGGCCGGGGGGAGGCCCCGCTGGCGGCGCGGAGCTGCGGAGCTGCGGCGCAGCCCGTCACGGCGCCGGGGCCGGGGCCGGAGCAGCAGCCGCGCGCTCGCGGCCGTTACCAGGAGGCGGCGGCGGCGAGGAGAGCGCGCGCCGTTACCTGGTTGGCTCCCGGCGGCTCCGCGCGAAACGGCGGGAAAAGGGAAAGCCGGGGCCGAGCGCCTTTCCTTGTGGAGCTGGGGCGGGGGCAGGGCGGAGCCGGGCCCGAGCGGGTCTCGCGAGGCTTCCGCGCTGTTCTCGCGAGAGCAGGGTGGTGAGGGGCGGCTGCTTCAGGGGCCGCTGCTTCAGGGGCCGCTCTCAGGCCGGGGGCTGAGCTGCTAAGGGCACCGCATCTTCAACATTGGTCGTGTCCAACCGCCGCTGCCTCAGCCCTTTTCCACTCATTCTGCGTCTGACCCGGCGTTTGCGACTTCCAAAGAGAGCGGCCTGAGAAGAGCCGTGGGGACCAACCAGGTTTTAGCAGGTGCCAAGCGCTATGGAGAAGCAAGGGTTTGTGCGAGACCCTGCATTAAAAGCAAATATTGCCCATACAGGGGGAGACTACCTGGAAGAAAATCTTGGTGGTTTAGATGTAAAAAAAGGATCTTTTATATTCCTGTGGCAGACGTGGCCTTGCTAGTGTTCAGGCTGTGCTGCCAAAGCTACTTTTTCTGCAGGATTTGTACTCTGCTGGCTGCTGGAGTTTGCACAGAGAAGATGTATTTGCAATGCTTTCCCCTCACTTATTGATCTTAACAGATTTGTCATTATAGCATATGATGTGAAAGCCTAGAGCGTATTTATGTGATTATGAAAACCTGTAGGCTCATATAATTAGTATGGTATAAGGCAGCTAAACTTCTGTGTCACTTTTGAGATTTTTACCAATGTAATTTTTTTTGCTCAAATGGCAAGTCAATGTTCTTTCATTAATTGGGACCAACCCTGCTGTCTGCTGTAAGAGAAACCCCTTGATTTTTAGTTTGTAGTTGTCCTTAGCAATTGAAACAAAACACTGTTACTGTTACTATTCTGCCTTCAAACGATTCCACTGGGCCATTTTGGTATTTATGTTAACACTTGTAGACACAGCTTAGTCGCATGATTAGAGGACACAATGGTGATCACTTTGCAAGGGCCAGTGCTGCAAACCCCATACTTGCTAGATTGATAACAGAAGTATGAAAAAGTTAGGTGTTCAGGTATTTAATAATTGTTAGTAACTGTTCTGTCTTACTCTTGTTACATTACTCAGATGTCCAGCAAGTATGGCAGCTATAGAGCTACGGCGTAACTAAAACTGAATCTGAAATACTTTTTCAACATTTCTGAAGTATTTTGAAATACCAACAGACAGGAGTTGAAGACAACCCATGATTAAGCATGCTTTAAATCTCTTGTTCACCTTTGTTGAAAATACTCTTGGCTTCTCTCCAAATATATACCTTGAAATTTGAAGTATTTTGAAAAGTTTGGTCGTTGACTTTTCTGTTCATTCCTCATCATTGTTTAACCACTTATTTTTCAATTAAAGTAAAACCAGTGTTCAGTAGCTCAGCAGCAGATTACTTACACTGTAATTTTGATCCATTATCGTATCGGAACACAAATGGCAGAGCTAAAATTAGCTATGTCTTATGGAAGAAAGAGTCCTAATAGCTTGTGATAGACACTCCAGTCTTCTTAAATAGTATGTGTTGCCAGCTTTTTATTCTACCTTTGAAACTCCTATAATCTAAAAGTTTGTGATGTGGGAAAGTAATTATTTCCTCAGAGGTAAGAGAAACAGATGTCTTAAATATATACACAGACCTGGTAAGTAGCAATAAAATAGCCCTCTTGTCCACTGTTCAGGTATTTTACCATAAACTGGACCTTTCTGTTTATAGGAAGCACTCTAGAAAATAATTATGTCATCCATTTTATTTCCCAATAAACTGTGTGAACAGTTTATGTTCATATTCTCTCATGTTGAACTTTACAGCATTATAAATACATTGGCTTCTAAAGTGTTATCTACTCAACAATAAGTGATAATGAATTAAGACCAGCAATTGAACTTTGCCTTTATCTCCCTTCCAGATTTATTTGATTTTTGTGTATTCTCTAATCACATACTTGGCCACCAATTACTGAACAGATCCCTGGCTCATTAAATGTACTACAAAACTACTGAGGAGTCTGATATTCCACATTCACTTATATTGAATGTCTTAAGCTGACTAGTCTAACTGGAACTGCATCTCATTCATCTCGTAAGAGTAAACACACACACCTAGACAATAAAACGGTGGGAAAAATACTTCATCATTGTTACACTTGAACAGATATGAAACTTTCTATGATGTCATGGCTCATGTCCAGATTTCAAAATAACCCTTAATATGACACATTAAATTGGGCAACAGAATACTTATCCATGAGCAACTCGGCAAAAAGAGAATCTAATTTAATCTTAGACCTGGCTGGTCTGAAGTGTTTAATCTTACTCCTAGTGTGTGAAGCTGTTGATTTTCAACTACGCTTTAGTGGCAATGCCTTCCTTCTCGATGACTGAACTGTTTACCAGCAAATCAACTAATGACTGAATTTCTCTTGTAAGAGTACTGGATTGTTGCAGCACAGATAAAATTAAAAATAGCCTCCTCCTTTTTTGTGGAGTAGTACAGAGGCTGCATTTGTGTTTCTAGCCATTCAGGTATCAGAAGGTGACCTAGCTCACTGCATTTTTAGACAGAATAGGGTTAAAAGAGATTAGCAGAAAACTTACATTGTTTGCTTCTATTACCTTAAATTTAGATGTAAAGATTAAAATCAGCTTTGAATTACACGGGGGAACTCCAAGGTAAATATTTTAATTGCTTTAAACACAATGGTAAATATATCACTATTTTCCTCTATATGTAAATATATACATATGCATCTATATATGAAATAGTGAAGTCCTTGTGTGTTTGTGTGAGATTTAGTAGACTGCACATATAAATACATGGGCAAGGTGCTCACAACCTCCTTGACTTGCAGATCTGCATTGAGGGCTAAATATATTGTTTGATTCTCTAGTCATGTTAATTTGATGGACTTTATGTTGCAGTTGCCAAAAGGGACTTCAAAGGAGCCCAACTTCAGATGCAGCAAATAAGAGCAAGTGGCACAGTTCAACTGCTACCTAAATGGGATTTGAACTGGGAGTGTAGGAACTGGCAGCTCTCGGAACGGTGTGATTTCTTACAGCTGGGAGGGTGCACAGAGCACTCCACTGCTCTCTGGCACAGGTAGTTGCTTTCTCTGGAAAAATAGGGAGGAGCCACCCCATCACCCCCACTTAGCTGAATTTGATTCTTTTCAAGCTGCTTGCGTAGCCGCTTTTGAAATCAAGCCAAGATCAAATTCCCTGATGCCAGTAACATTGTTCACTTTAAGAAACCCTCTTCTTTGAAGTGCTTTCGCTGCTCCTCATCTGTAGTCAGAAACAGCCAGGATTTATTCAACTGAAACTTTCAGTTCTTTTAGAGAGCCGTGATGGAGGAAAAAAAAAAGGGTAACCTGAAGGATGCTGTTGCAGGACCCCAGTGTGGTGTTCCTGGTCCTGAGACTCTAAACAGCAGCAGCACCTATTTGCATTAGCTGCATGCGGAAGTGTTTTGCTCCTACTGATGTTTCTCTGTTTAACATGAATAGCCTGAGTAGTTACGTATATGTATCTCAGCCTTGGAAGGCTGCTCCAGGCTCTGAAGGCTGAAATAAATTTTACAGTTCTGTATACAAAATCATGCACCTGCCTTTTACTGTAGTGAATGACAAGAATTCAGGACAGGTAAACAAGTAACAGAGAAACAACATATGGGAAATAATATTTTACTTACCTTTGAGAAAAAAGGTCCCTAATAGCCACTGCGCTTTCTGCTCCCCCCTGCCCCCCAAAAGGCAGCTGTGGAAAACCCAAATAAAACAGAACACATAAACTGTATAAAGAGAAGATGGCAAGCGGTATTTTGAAAAACTGATTTATTTGGTCTGAATTTTTAAAATGTGCTTTGTTAACATCCTGTAGATGTAGAAATCAGAGCTCTTGTAGCATTTTATAGGCTCTACAGACAGTCCCTGTGCAAACCATACAGTTAAGCCAGCTATAATTTTTTCTTTTTAAAATGGTTTATTCCTTAGGAAGTTTTCCTTTCATATTTGATAGCAAAATTAACAGAGGTGATAAAAAGTAAATGCTTTTTCCTGATGGGTAGTTTTAGCTTCTGTGAGAGTGCAAAACTTTCCCTATGTTCTTTTCTGTTTTCCCACACTTAGAAGAAAAAAAATTTACACACAGATACCATGCTGCTAATGAGAAGGTCATCTCAATATGCTATTCATTGAGTTTCTAAGCTGCTCAGGAGGTCTTTTTATTGACTCTCTACAAAAGAATTGTAACATTGATTTTTGCATCAACTTGGAAATAACTGGCAGTAAACACCTCCGTAATTGAAGCTTCCTGTTTTGTGACTATCATAAAATCTTACATAATCCTGTATAGATATTTTTGTATCTAGTGATTTATGTCCACCGAGGACACTAATTTATTATTATTTTTTTTGATATCATGAAATATAATGGTATTTGTTTCACTTAAAGACAGACAAAATTAATATGTCCAGGGTGATGAAAGTATCTATGTGAGGGTTTTTAAAAATGTCGTTACACAGATGGTAAGAAGATTCACATTTGCTTAAGTTAAAGAGTTATTTTGTCCTAGCAGGCATGACAAAACCTGTCTTCATTCCTTTCTATTCAGCTCAGCAAGTACTTCTGTGCTCCAGTAGTTAATCAGTTACTAGATTCCACAGCTTTTGTTTTCACACTGTTTAATTTTTCTTATTTGACACAGAGCCTGTGAATGGATTCAGTTGCAGATACAAGTACAGCTTTCAAGTCTGCCTACTCTTTATGATTAGGACTGCTTTTTGTTACCATTGCCACCACCGTTACTCCTTCTAAACTGGTACATTTCTAATAAGTATTTGTAAAGAAAGCAGTTAAGAATGACAAGTACATTTCCTATTTTACCATTAAGTGCATTCTGAATATGTAAATCTAAGTTTAATTTACTCACTCCATAAAACCGAACAATTAAAAAAGTTAGTCTGGCAGGGATTAGTAACCACGCATCTTACTGTAATGGCACTGTGCCTTGTCACGACAGTGCTGTTGTGAGACATGGATTATAAAAACACTGTATAAAAGAGAAGACCAACAGGCAATATTTAAGGGATCTGCTCAAAATACTAAGTTATTGGCAATGGAGTTTCTGTCTTTCACTCCCATGCTTAGTTCATTGAACTGTCTCTCCAGTAAATACTCTTGCAGAGAGAGCAGATGATGTTGAGCTGCACACAGAAGGGTCAGAAAGCTGCACTCACACAAATCCTGCCAACAAGTGCCATAGAGACTGGCAGTACTCAGACACATTAAGGAGAAAGCCATTATATCACTTCAAGCATAAGAGAAATTTTTGCTTAAGGTTATCTTAAATTAATGTTAAAGAAAGACTTTCAAAACTCACCCTTCTGTTTGAATTGTGAAAAGTTCTGTTCTTGATCGGGGTGATAAATATTTACTATTGACTTCCCCTCCAGCTATAAACCTCAAGTGTAAGAAAGATGAGGAAGCAACTGTGGACCACACTAGAGAATGCCGAGAGGAGATCTGCTGCACCTAAGATATATACAATGTGCAATGGATAACCTAATATGCCTTTCATTTAACTGGCTGGGCAGGTTTCTGCATTCTGGAGAGCATGGAATCATACCAGAATTTGTTGGCATAACAGGCCCGTCAGACCGGTTCCCTGGGCGCCCAGGAACCTGCCCAACCAGTCTGCATCAAAGGCCGGCCCAACATGCTGCAGCTCAGCTCAGCTCAGGGAGGCTCCTTACACGGTGAATTATTCACGCCTCTGTCAACTCCCAACATACTACTCAGAGAGAATGATGTAGCCTCCAGCAAAATAATTTACTGAGGGGTGGGGGAGTGATACATCCTTGTTAAGTGTAGCAAGATCTTATTGTTATAAATTTTCTTTCATTTTATATGCAGATGCACTAGGCTAGAGGTCTTGCTCAGCACGAGTACGAAGAGAAACAGGAAAGAAAATGCCTTTTTAAAAAAAATAACACTAACCCTACAGACTTCTTGTAATCAAATAGCACCAAATCTTTCATGTGACCAGCTAAAAAAACCCAAACAAACAAACAAACAACAAACTATGCTCCAATTCAGATTTATGTCCACTCCTGCTTTGTTTCAGTATACCTACCATATACATGGGATTCAGCATAGCTTTGTTATGTGTGGGTGACTTTGGGTGAGCCCCAGGTCAGTGCAAGCTCTCCCTAAATTACTGCACAGGATATTTCAACGTGAAACTGGTCAGAGAACATGGGGTGTGTAGGACATGCTTCCACAACCATGAGGAACTACTTGTGAGGCAACACCCTTTTTCTCCGAAGGATATAGCAGCTGCCCTGTTACAATAGCACATGGGTTGCAGAAGCAGCTGTGCTGCTTCTTGTTCATGGCTGGGGGGCAAGAATACTTGCACATCAGTCCTGCATATAGCAAAGTTATTCAAGCTGTAGGTACAGACCAGGATATGCCCCAACAGAAGCCTACATCTGTGTAACCTTATTACTTTTTTTTTCCCCAAGTACAAATATAGACCATAATTTTTAAAGCTCTGACTGTGTTTGTCAGAGATGTTGACTAAAATCACTAAAAGTTGTAGAAGTTTAGCGCTTCTGGAAATGTGATCATGGGTACATGCAATCAGTCTGCTAAACCTGTGTTTAGGCATGTTCCTTTATTTTTTATTTAGGCACCTGAAGTTAAACACTCAGGCTTGAAAAAATTGGCCCCACTGAATGTTGTCAAAGGTTCTGAGTAACTGTAGAAACCTGTGTTTGTTCATAAAACGATCCTACAGTGGCATAATTGATCCTTTTTTTAGATCTTCTTTTCTTACACATTTTAATAACAGCTACTAGACAACTAGTGGTCAGAACAGGAAGTTACCATCAAATTCAACCAGCATTGTGCAACATGGGCGATTTTTTCATCATTGACCGAACACGTGAAAGAAAAAATGTTGATATTTGAATATACTCTACTCAGATTATTTTACTGCAGGAAAGTAGCTCTTCCTATAAAACTACATCTTATGACAACATTGCAAGGAGGCTTGATTCTGAAGAAGGCAACTAGATTACTAACTGAGCTGAAATGACAGATGTACGCTGTTTGTGCTTGCAGTCACACCACCGTAGGCTATGATTTCATACAGTTAAGCAGGGCTGGGCTTGGTCAATACTTGGATAAGAGGTTTACAAAAAGTCCGCTACAGGAAGTGGTTTTGGTGATTCAGGAGGCTATACTGAGTAATTGGGCATCAGTGCCAAATGCGATAGAGACATTGGTTTCTGGATATGCCACAGTGTTGGTGCCATACAAAAATTGAAGTTTTTAAAGGCTCTGAAGCACTTTCCATGAGTACTACATCTTGAACTGTGAGAAGGTACTATATCTGCCTATAATTTGTTTATATGAGTGTCACATAGTTGGATAAATGATGTAACTGATTAACATAGGTGAATTGCCACCTAAAATAGCTGTTAGACTATATGGTGTGGAAAAAGTTCTGCTTGCATAATGAACTTAAGGAAGGCTGTTGTGCTTCAAAGCTGGTCTACTTCCAGCTTTGTCAGCTGGTCTCATAAAAGATACTGTCTGAAATTTTATGTCCTGCTGAGGAAAGAACATTTTGACCGTTTTTAAACAGGTAGAATAAATGCCAGCTTTCTTGATGCCTTTTCTCCAGATTAAAACTGGAGCCTTATGGTGAATTTGCTGGTGTGTCTTTAAAAGACATTGGGCTTGCAATTTAACTGTTTACTGGAGTCTGGAGAGTATGGGGATAAAAGGGATCTTCACTATCTCTTCCTTTGACTTTGTAGCCTGAAGAAGAGTTTGGGCACCCTTTCTGCTCTCCAGCCTCTTGCTCCCCAAACCAAAACTGCCATGTATACACCTTACAGATTCAGCAGGGGCTTCTCATGTAGGGTTGCTGTCAGGGTTGAGACCTTAAATTAGGCTTTTATATTCACTTCCACAAGTTGCAGAAATTTAATTTTTCATTAGTAAAAAAGCAAAGGTATAGGACAAAGAAGTCATTGTATGTATCAATACATTCTTGGATAAACATCACTTAACTGTTGTTCTCAGCCTTGTAACTCATAACAGTTCTATAAATACGTAAACCACAGGAATAAGTCAGACTTGCTCAGAGTTCTCTATGAAAGAGATTGCTTTTCCTCCTAAAGAAGGCAGTATAATTATCTGAAGTACTGTATCCCCTCTTATATCAAATATAATGTCCAAGAAAGGGATCTCACAGATGAATTCTCTTTCAAATCAAACCTATTATTAAATACTTTTCCAATTGAGAAGAAATTATAAGTTATTTGCCATCTCCAGCCTCAGTCAAGAAAAGTCACACAATGCTTATCTGTGAACTTTTCTAATTTATAAAATGATCACATAAAATCTTCTCCAGGAGAAGAGGCTCAGAGAGGTGCAATTCTGAAAAGTAAGACAATCTAAATGGTGCAGGCTTCAACTTGTTCTTACAGTGAAGGTATGCACAAACATTCATGTCTACAAGTATTCATTACAGAGAGTTTACAACATACCTCCCTGTAGCTATCAAAAGCTGCTCAGTACTTCACAAACAAATTCAGATAACACACATGCCCCCACACCCCTATCAGAGTTGGGTAATATTTCTCTCCTCAACTGGTTGTGTAGCAGTGCAGGAACGGGGAGACTGTTGGTTCATAAAGAGCATATTAAAAAATAGGCCAAGTCCTATCTGGAACAGGGAAGGGAGGTAGAAGCAGTTAATTTCTGACCTAGAGGCCAGCTAGAGAAAAATGCCTCCAAGAGAGCCGAAGAATGCAAATGCAACCTAAAGCTTTTTGTCTTCTTTTTTTTCTTTTCTGAGCAAGAGCAGGTTTAGAATTTGTTACAACTAATTTGCTGATGACAACAATTTCCCATTTACCTCAGCTGAGACAGCAGGGCATTGGCAGAATATAAAAAAAAATTCCAAGAGCATTATCAGTATTCTCACTGCAAGAGTAAGCCTGATGTAAAAGCTTGGCTATTTTGCTTTGAGAGGAAAAAGCCTTGAAATATTATTCTTCATGGTGCCAGTCTACCTCTTTCTTCACAATTCTCAAGACTGTCTTTAACAGTTGGTCCAATTCAGTAATTCAAGAAGAGAAATCAGTTTTGTGAACTTTTGGGCATAGAGAGGTCTCCCTATGATCTGTAATGCTGCAGGAATGTTGGAGGGAAATGTAAGAGAAGAATTAAATCCTAGGAAACTCCAACATTCCCTTCTGCTCTTGGAGAGGAGGAGGGGGAGAAAGGAAATACAAACAGAAAGTAGCAGAAGCACCTCAGACCATTACACTGGAATGGTTACTCTGGGACGAGTTTGGACAAATGGCTGGAACCTCCATTTTTGTTTAATTCAAAGGAGTCCTTCCTACAAGTAGTCTTTTCCACCACTCTTCTATATAGAGAGTGATTGGTTATTACTTATTTCAGAAACAACTACCGTAGAAGAAAGGGTCAACATCCCTTGTCATTGGATTTTCTTCTTGTCTATTGTCTGTATTTGAATTGTTATTGTGAAGTATTGCAGCTTATTCTCTAACAGGCAGGAATACTTTGCCTTTTTTTGTGGAGATTAATCTTTACTGCAGTAGGAGTATTTGCTATAAAGAGACTTATAAAGCAGAAACCAGAGTGGTATTGCTGTTGTTCTTTGGGGGTCTGAATAATTTTTTTTTTTTCTGTCACTTGTCTTCTTTCTCGGATGATACCGTATTAAGCAACAGGCTTCCTATGTGGAGACATGGAAGCATGGGATATCAATGACCTCACAGTTATCTTTTCTGATGCTGACATGAGATACTTCATTTCTCGATTTTGTATTCTACATCTTCATTTTTTTTAAACATGAGAACTACTTTCCCACCTCACGGTGATTCAGCTTGTACTTAGAGCCTCTTCTGCAGTCCTTTGTCAAAGACTGGAAAATCCAAGTAAATTATCTACTACTCATTTATCTGCTGTTTTACTAATACACCAGATAGTTTTAATAAAGAGCTGCAGTCTTCTGTTGCAGGAGGCTTGCTGAAATGTCCTTAGCATATTAAGTTTCTCTTTTTGTTTCATATTGCTAATTGTAATAATAGTTTAAATCAAGCTGTTACTGAAGAAAGACTCACTAATATTTCCCAAGATTAATCACTAGGTCTATTTTTTTTAAAAAAAGAATATGTATTTGGTGCTTTCTGGTGCTTTGAGTATTAGTGAGAAAATATGTTTCTGGTTTGAAACTTGATATTAGTGAGACAATATCTTTTGTTAGAAACTTAAAATGCCGCTTTGTTATTAAGCGTCTTCAGAATTCAGAACATCAAGAGAAACCAAATCACTCTTACATTCTATTACTTCATTCAGCAGTTTTTTGTTGCAGCATTTTCTGTTCCAATATCTAAAGCTTTGTTGGTCTCTCATGTTTCTTGTACTTAGAAACAGCAAAAACAGGAGAGTATTGCGAAAATACTAAATGGAAGTAAATGTACGTTCCAACTTTGCAAAAGAAAACCAGACCTTTGCAATTAATATAGTTCAGGTAAAATTATGAACTTCTGAAGTCAGAAGGAGCTTTGCTAGTGACTTTACTAAAACCAGATTTTAATCCTCTTATGCTACCATTTCTGTATGATAAAAAAAAATCAAACAATCTTTCAAAAAAAATAACCATTCCAGAATAAGTTTTTTTGTTTGAGCTATTAAGGGAGCTACTAGCTTTGTGAAGCAAGAGGAAAAGATAAACTTGAGCAGCCTTTTCCCCTGTGGTGCTAGTCAGTACACAGAATATAGGACCACATTGTATTGTAATATGAGAATCCCTTCCAGGCCTTGCATAATAAAAGCAGCAAATCAAGACACCAACCCATCAAGCCTCCAGCTTAGGCCTTCAGCCTGTGACTTTAAGTATGCTGGTATCAGTTCAGTGCATCATCCAGCAGATCACTAACTGGCTGTAATCCCGTGATCATCTACCTCTGGTGGGTTCTGTGAGAGAGGTCCAGCAGCGTCCCGCTGCAATAAGCAGGGAAGCAGACTGCTTAACCATGCCTTGTGCTCAATAAAGCTGTTAAGTGGCAGGCTCCCCAGCTACCTTGTAGGGTTTTTCCATTGTGCCTCTTGCCTGCCAAATAACAGCTTGTGTCAGATGTGTTCTTTTGTCTTGAAATGGGTTGAGGTACTGTGCTGCGTGTTAGGAAAGACGGATCATAAGAACTTTTTAAATGAAATGCACTTCATTATATTATTTTGCTTCCTTAGTGACAGTGCTTCTAAGGCTAAATAGCAATAATTTTTTCAAGAGCTGCTAATGTATGTCTAGAATAAATAGGATAAGACCAGCATTGCTTCATCAGTCTATCTCCAAAATAGCTAATCTGCTTTTTAATTCACGTTGCAGGGTACAACATACTGAACTTAGAAGGCTCTATGAGAAGACATGCTGAATGTGAAACTGACTGCTCTTGTTTCAAAAGCAGTCACTCTCAGAATAATCAAGTAACCTATAGAAAACGCGGGGAAACTGGTGTTTGTATAGCTGTTAGGTCTGATTCCTTAACAATGTTCTATGTTTCTTATGGATAATTAAAAATAAATTTGGCGTTTTCTCATATTCTTTTTTTTTGCTCTTTGTGTAAAGAGAAAAGGACTTTTGAGCCTTCTTTTTTTTTTGGTCTTATTTGTCATAATTTCTTAAATTCAATTTTGTGACCTTTAGCGGGTATCGCTGTCCCCACTTAAATATCTGAGAAATTATTTATGTCTTAATCACACTTAACTAAATTAATTTCTATTAAAATAAATGTAATGAACAGGAAGATAAATTGGGCCTACTTATTTCATCTGATCTCCTCCTCTCTCTTTCTCATTTCTTCAACTTCTGTCATCTATGGTCAGTAGCTTCTATTCGGCAAATACAACAAAGTCATAACTTCATTGCTTAACCTGTTGTCAGCTCTCAGGACTTTAAAAGGAAAAACCTCACAC
The DNA here is from genome assembly GCA_013399365.1 of Pampusana beccarii. Classification (NCBI taxonomy): domain Eukaryota; kingdom Metazoa; phylum Chordata; class Aves; order Columbiformes; family Columbidae; genus Pampusana; species Pampusana beccarii. The sequence continues at coordinate 2,842,542 of VWYH01000603.1, forward strand.
CAGTATGTCAGCATTATTGAAATGGGATAAACAGAGGGGATTGTTTTTATGCTTCATCCAGCATTTGTTCTTTATCCTGTTTAAAATATAGATTAGCTATCTCCTGGGCAATCCCAGGAGGAGGCAGCTTCTGGCATTCGGAGGGGAAGAGCAACGGGAGGTAGCAGAAGGTGTGGTGGTGGTGCCTTCTCCCAGCACAGCTCCCTGCAGAGCTTCTGTCCCCCTTCCTCTGCTGAAACACGCAGCTGGAGCCCTGACTCTCACGAACGGCAAAGAGGCTGTCGCTGCCCTTCTCAATTTATCCAGGAGCCAAGTTTGCCATTGTTTCCCAATTGTGCCAATGAAAGCATTTGTCCGTTTTCTTTGTGGAGAGCATCGGTGAAATAATCTGGTTAAATATTCTATAGTTTAGCAAAAGGAACTTTTAAACCAAAATTACTGAATTAATATAGTAGCGCAGCCCCATGAACCCTTTATTAGGGTAGCTGAAGCATTGGCTAACCTTCACGGGGCAGGCAGAAGTGATTGGCCCACAGGGTTACTTTTTAAACAAAACATATGTTTCGTTTTTGAACAAAGCCATCAGTGGTATCATGTTTGAGGGGGCACATGCTCAGACCTTTTCAATAAGTGAAAGGGATCGAACTTTTGGGTAACTAGCACATGCACCGTGACCAAAACCTTATTTAATATGGTATGAATGCTGTTCAGGCCTTAATTTCATGAGGAAACTGTATAATGAACTTAGAGCTACAAAGTAAGCACATTACTGGAGTAACTCTCAAAACAACACAGTGCTTTTTCCTCATTCCCAACTTGTTTATCACTGACGAGATGGGATCAAATAAAAAAAAAGAAAAAAGAAAAACAGCACAACACCCAAACACAGGAAAGGTAATTGTGATTTAACAGTGTATTTTGTGTCAGATGTATTTTCCTCCCTCAGGAAAGCTGTATAGCTAAAACATAAACTCTTCACCTGCACGGGAAAGATTTAAACTTTGAAGTGATTCTTCATTACATGCTGCCGGTCAAGTTTCTTTCTGCACTGTGGTTACTGTGTTACACATAACACCACAGTATTTTCAATGCTCCAGTGATCAAAAAAAAAAAAGTAGTACAACACAGACACAATGTAAGTATTGTTTTTATGTAAATACTTCTGAGATTCTGAAAATTCCAAGGGAAGTGGGAATTTGCCTTAAGGAAAGCATGTTTTTTCAGAAGTTCCATAAGCTCCTGGCAGAAGGCAGTTGTGTCAGGACTGGTGGCTCCAGGTAGCCTTTGTCGGAGCCTCCAACTGAAGCACGACCAGAATCCAGCTGATAGCTCCTCAGGATTCTGAGCCATCCTGTCTGGGAAAACATGTACTGCAAGATTTTGTTGTAGAAGGACTTTTTAAATGGTTCAGTTCAGCCAGACCAAATTCATCTGCAACCGCTTCTGTTGATTTCCATTCCTTATCACCTAAGCTAAGCCAGGAAGTCTAGTTTGAATGTGAACTTCAGTAATCAGGCAACTTTTTGGATTTGCTCAGTGCAATCAGTTAAAAATCTCACCTTTCATCAGCATGTCTGGCATAGGAAGATTAAAGAGAAGTAAACTAAGGCGTGAATTTACAGCGCTCTCGCTACTTTGCCTTAGACCCTTCTGAACTAACACTTGTAATAAGTGTGTGTCCTACTTTCAAAGTGGACTAACTAGTGACCTCTGATGGCATTCCCTAGTCCATTCGGCAGTCTGTACCTTGTATAGCTGACACTTAAGTTGATCTGCTGGAACTTGCTCGTATACCGTATGCAAGATTCCTTTGTATTCTTCCATGCTTAGCACAAACTGGACAGAAATGTCAGTAAGCCTGACCTGGACCATCTCCTCTAAAACTGGTTCTTGTACAGGTAAAATGTATAAATGAATTGGGTGCTATGTAATTCGGGTGTCTCAAAGGGACTGTCCTACCATCCCTTGTGCAAATTCTCCCAGCATTTTCTTCTTTAGGAAATAAATAGTATTTTAAAATAAGCTTTTTGGAAGTAAGATAATTGGAATTTCATCTAGAATTATAAAATGGGTCTACTTGTACAGTGTGGAGGCCTTGAGTGTTTCTGTTCACAAATCAGCAATGTGGTTTTCTTCTTATATAAGCATCTAGAAATGCCAAATCAGAACATGCTGGTGAAGCCATTCTTTGTTTGGCCCAACACTGAGAAAAATGACTCTGATGCACCCTCTAGAATTAACATAACCACATTTAAAAGGAAACACCCCTCCCGACACTCTATTTGTGGCCAAAACTAACTGGTAACAGTCACTCTTCTTAGCTGGCCCAAACACCTTCCTATAGCTGGGCTGACTCATACGCAGTCAGGACCAGATAGCAGCAAATAAGAACCTAAAAGGCAGCAAAGAATAGTGTCCAACAAACCCTTTTGAATTCAGGAAATGAAAATGTGTAAGCTAAATGAAAATCTGAGAGAACACCTTCCCCCACCCCAGGCAATTTAGAGTACGTATGGAATAGTGAACAAATAGTGTGTTTATACCTCCGGTCATATATTTTTTCTGACACTCATGTCCGTAGTTCACTCCTGGCTCATACTCAAGCAAATAAAGGAATACGATTAGTTCTAAGAACAAATATCAGGGACTAATATTTGAGTTACGCTTTAAAAGGCACCGAAACAAAAGCATGAAGTGTTAAAACACATCTGAGGTATTGATCTAGGCTCTGCTACCACTTAAGCAGACTTATATATTAAGATACAAAATATTTGACTAATGAAGTGCATAAAATTATTTTCCAGCCTGAAAGAGATGATCTCAGTTTAGGTGAGGGAATACTTTGTCCTGTTGTGCTTTCTCCTTCTGTCGATTTGTTGCTCTTTAGGTTTTGTGGTTTAGGATTCTTCAAAGAATTGCATCTGTGTGTTCTGTGGAGGCACACAGAACTGAGGGATGAAATTGGTCTCCCTCCTTTATAAACTGGGCTGGCAAGGATTCTGCTGCCTAAAAATCTTGTGCTGCAAGGGAAAGGGAGTGCTTGGTGTCCACACAGACAATTGCTGCTTCTCCTGTGCAGCCGGGTGCCTAGCTGCTCCTCAGGAAAAGGCTAACAAAATAGATGGATGGTGGCTATTTTGAGGCGAAAACAGAAGGGAGGGAGGGGTAATATCTCCTTGCAGGAGCAATCTACTACTTCCACTTTCTTCACTGCAACAGCTGGGGTTAAACCCTCAGCTCTTGAGTTTTGTCAGCACACGCGAATTACTTTATCCTGTTTTTTAGCGTGCCCAGATTCAATTTTCCCATACCTGCTGAGAAGCCCTGGGACAGCCCAGTGTCAGCAATGCTGGTTTCTAAGAATTCAGCACACTTATATACTTACTGCTCAGATTATATCTTTGTTGTTTTTCCAGTCATGTCTGCCTCTTATATTTTAAACACAAAGCAGTACAAGGATTAATGCAAGTGGAATGTGAGTACTGGAACATGGCCTATTTGTTATAGGAAACTATTGTTACGCGTTACTGATGATCTGACATAGGCTCGATTGTCTGAATTGCAGCATAAAAAGGGAAACTTACCTTTGAGGAAATATAAACCATTTATCAGTGGCTAATCTCCAGGTTGTTCTATTAATGTCAGTGCGAAACAATAATTCAGTGACAGAAATCTGGTAATTTTTTTTCCCCTCGTCACAGATACTCTGCCTGGGTCACCAGTAATACCAGATGAATTTTCTTCAGAAAATAGCTTTTTTCTTTTTTGCATCACTTGTAGCCATTTACAATACCAGACAAGAAGAAGAGCACCAAGAAAAGGCATTCTGATCTCAGTGAATTTCACGGCACAATGGGGTTGATTTCAGCTGGAATTGGTTTAAAAACTGAAAATAGTCACTTTGGTTTCCTCTCCCTCTTTTTGGAAGTTTGTAGACCCTGTTTGGCCCATTCCTGAGCTGTGAAAGAAAGTGAAAGCACAAGCATGTCCTGGCTCCCAACCACCTTGTTGATCTAAAAACTGGGCAGGATCTGGCCCAGCCTCTGTAATTTTGATCAAAATGCCCTTTTTAACATAAAAAGAAGTTTATTGGTGGAACGGAAGTTACTGCAGTGAGTTGCCTTGCGAAGTTTCTTTTAAGGGACACCAGAATTACTGAGAATTCAGATAATACTTAGCTTCAGTAAAACCATGGGAGTTTCTGTCTGCCAGAGGCATGGCGTAAAGGTTAGGCTGAGCCTCTGGGGGTGAGGGGTGTCAGGAGTGATCAGGGGCAGAGAAGGTGGACAGGCTGCTGCATTTTGTTTTGCTTCAGGCTTGTGACAGCCCTATTGCGCTGCTGCTTGGAGGCTTGGCCCCTTCTCTTTTTCAGCTGGCGTAACAAAATAGTCCACCTCTTCTTCTGGATGCATATGTACGCATTGTGGGAACAGAAGGAGCACGGGCAGCGCAGAAAATCCCACAGGGGATCACAGAGCACGCTCCAAAGCACTCGGCTGATGAGCTGCAGCCTGTACGGGTGCTGTAGTTGTTGGCGAGTGTTATTGAGGCCAGGGAGAAGGCAGGAGCTGACACTAGTGGTAGTATTGAGGGTGTGAGTAGGAAGGAGGGCACAGGAACAACAGGGATGACAGCTGACACAGCAACTGCAGTGTGAATCAGTGCAGGAAGGGGGAAGGAGTTTGCAGAAGAACGCAGACAATTTGGATTTGAGTTTGAAAGGTTTCTTCTCATGAAACTAAATGCCTGCTGCTACTTTGTCTAAATATACTTGCTCTCAGGTGAATTTATATTGTTACCCAACCGCTTATGAAGCAGTTCACCACTACTGGTCAGAGGCAATCTGTGTATTCAGTTTTTAATCTTGTTTGTGTGTGGGAAATGATTTGCACCTTTGGTAAGCATATTGCCATCCTCAGAGAAACCAGACAATTCTGACCTCTGAAAAACAGTAACATCAATGTTGCCAATCATCAGCATTTTCAGCAGTATCGATCAAGCAGCATGCTTAAAAAATCAGGAAAACATCTTTATCCAAGCAACTTTTTCCCATTTCTGGGCTGGTTCAGATTTTTCTCTGATTCAACTCCAGAGTAATCACCTTATGGTGATTGTTAGGAAGGTTGGAAGAGTTAAACCAGGGTGAATGTGACCCTTTTGTTTGTGCTATCTGTACTTTTTGTACTCTTAAAGCTCAGGGTGACACTTGATATTGTACTTAGTCAAAGCCTTTCAAACTGTGCTCTCTGTATCAGATTAATGATGCTCTGAGTTACACAGGCAGCAAATCAACCAAATCAATACACATACAATAGCTCAGGTGTTTTTTTGTCAAAAGAATGAAGAACTTGCTGTGACAACAACACCGGAAAGATAGAAATATGTGGGCAGCTGGCAGTAGGGCCTCGTTTGGACAAGTGAACAGCCTGAACTAGTGTCATCTCACCTGGCATGTGACCTGAGAAAATTTGGCTTTGAGTTCTTTCCTCCCTTTTGCATGGCCCTTTGTTCATTGTCTTTCAGCAGTGACTGATGTTTGAAATCCATATGCTACTGCTACATACGGAGCTGTAGCACCAGAGGAAAGCAACCTGAGCTTTAGAGACACTTCAAAAGCAAAAGGACATAATATCTATCCTGGGACAGCCACTTAGGCTGGGCTTTTTATAAAGTTTTGCCCCTGAGGACATTGCAGTTGCCTAATTTTGAGCAGCCATTTCCTTATCTTTATTTTGAGGCATCACTCAGCCCAGGTGGGACCTCTGCACTTCCATCAAGGAGGCTAGCCACCTCGATACTTAACCACTAATTCATGCGTGAAATACTTTTCAAAAAAATCCTGATGTTAGGAGAAAAAGAGATAAAACTGCCCATTTTTATTTAAATGTTTGAGTCTGAACAGGAAGAAGGACTCTGTTGGTAGCCTGAGTAGCTTGCTTCTGCAGGGTCAGACCCCAAGCCTTCCAGAGAAATTCCAGTGAGATTGTTGCTACAGATTGTTCCGTATTTTTTATTAGGTTATTTGGTTTTATAATGCAGGAAGATCAAAAGACATATAAGCACCATGGAAGAAAGCTAGGAAGAGATGCAAGTCCAGAGAACCTGGCAAAAAGCTATCAGGTGAGTGACCTTGGGGAGGCTGAGCTGCTGCTGGCTGGGCCTGGGATTCCAGGGTTAAATCGAGAGAGTTACTTGTACTGGCTGCTTAGGAAAGGCAGATGCACAAGTGGAATTTTATTTCTGTGCTTCTTGTCCCTCTATAACTGGAAGACAGCTAATAGCAGGAATGCTGCTGCCTCAGATCCCTTCCAGAGAAGATGATTGCTTAAGGCAGAGCGCGTGTGAGGAAAGACATTGGCTTCCTATTCTGTAATACTTTCCCTGATGTGTTACACAGCATGACAAATAGAACAACACTTTCATGATGTTTATATGTTTTATAATACATACTAGCAGTAGAATCAAGGCCAAGTGCCAAGACGGTTAATTCCACTTTCCTGAATTACCCATAAGGTTTTAGTTATATGTGGCAATTATCTCCTTTAAACTGTTAAACCTGCAGAAAGTATTTATTACCTGCTGTCTTTCTACCTGCACAGTGGCAGGGGCAGAGAACCTTGCCGTGCGTTTCTGGCTTGGTGACACAGAAGTGACACACGCCTTCCTGCTGCTGTTAGAGCCACGACAAGCTGTGCCAGAGGCCCTGCGGTGCGCGCAGCTGCCAGCAACTCGCTGACTGAGTTCTCATTCCAGGAGATGAGGCAGGAAGGGCAAGGCACCAGTGTATCATCTTCGTGGCTGTTATACAGAGGAAAAGACAGAGAGATGAAGTGACAGGCCCAAGGTTGCCCTGAGGAGCTGGAGTCACTTTAAGGAACTGAATCCTCCATTTAACCTATGTCTCCACCCCAGGACCTACCCACAGAGCTCCATATTAAATCACACAAATCTTACAGATTTCTTTTACAGTTTAATTTCCTCCTGCTTCTAAAACAATGCCGGTCCCTGGCCATGCTTGCTTCGTGGAACTTCAAGGGCTCCGGCAACTTGAGCAAACAAGGAAAACCACAATCAAAGGCAAAAACATGCTACTCCCTGCTTGGACTTCTAGTCTTATTCTTTCTTCTGAAGGTTCATGGTTGCTTTCTAATTATTTTAATCTGATTAGCCTTCAGTGGACCTGTTGTATGATAATGAACCTAAACTTAAACCTAACAATCTGAGGTTGCTGTGTGACTGCATGAGGTGATCTAGTACCTCCCAATCTGCTTGACGACACGTTAGAGGACCTCTGTTCCAAAGCTGGTGGACTTAAATGATTCTGGTGTTTTATGCCAACAAATTACCAGATGTCTTGTGGTGGGTCTTACGGCCCTGACAGAGCTCCCTAAGCCTTGTGTGCAGGCTTCATTCACTGCATGGGGCCAAGGTGTTTGAGTCTGCTTTGGGCTGCGTGGTTTGCTTCAGTGATTCTTTCCTGGGCTTCCGGGCTCACTTTGAGATGCAGGTCTCTGTCAGTTTACAGGATAAAGATGGTGTATCTGACCCATATTTAATAGCTAGACCACCAACCATTCCAGCAATCCGTAGTGAGTAGACAAAAACAGAGGACAACGCACAAGCACATGATGAATTTCAACTCCTTTACAGAGAGCTGGGCAGGGAGAAGGGGATGTTCTCCAGATTACAGCTTTCCCTGCTGGTCTGAGGAGCCATGGCGGTAAGGTGGTAGGAATCCAGCTCAAAGCTTATAAAGCTGTGGTCCCTGGAGAGGGATGTAGTTATAAAAATGCACACTCTTAACCTACTAGGAAAATAAAATAGTTAATGGTGAAAAATTAGGGAGTTTTTACAATTGCATTTAAAACCCTAGGGGAGCCTGTGATGGGCTAAATGGACTACTTAGAGAAAAGCCCTCATGTTTTCCTCTTTTTTGTGTGTGTGTTTTAATTTAGTGTGTGTAGCTGCCGTTACGTATAAACCAAAACTTACGACTCTGTTACAACAGGAGAAAAGAACACTTTATTGTCTGCTGTTGGCAGATCACCCAAAGTCCCCTCCCAACTTAACAAGCGTTAAGCTTCAATAAGACACAAGACACTTCAGAAAAAAACATCGCCACAAGGCTAATGATGACAACAGCTGCCAGCAAACTTTCCATTGCAAGCAAGTAAAGACTTGAAACAAATTTTAGCTCAAGTTTTGTTTTAGTAGCATCAGTGACATGTCTGTGCCGGCAAAGGCTCAAATTGCATTCCTTAACACTAGGACTGTAGACCTATCTCCTGGAGTCATTACATTGCAACAGCTTGGTAGTCATGAGTAGAGTTGTGAAGTCTTTAACAAGCCTGACCTTTTCCTTCTTTTAAGAAAAGACATTTACACCCTAAAAAGCCAGTGAGACATATCAGTGGAGTCTCATATAAATGAGAATTTCTTCATGCCAAAGAAAGTTAAGGTGCCATTTATGTTTGGAGGAGGGCATGAGTAAGAGGTGGTGGGTCTCAGCAAAGCTGGGGAGTCGAGAACTTTGTAATTCTGTTTACTTTTCTCATATTAATTTTCTTCTTAGCAAGTCATTTAAAGCCCAGTTTACATCAGTAACTCTACCTACATGAATTAGAGCTCTGTATGGTATGAGTAGGTGAAATCTGACCTCTAGCCTTTCCCTTCCTTTTTCCAATCTATAATGCAGTGCCAGTTTTACTGGGTGGATCATGAAGTTGGTTTATACAGAAAGCCTTGAAGATAATTAGATGAAAACAAACCCATGCTAACAGTTAAATGTCTGAACAATATAACTGCAAGATGGTACAATGCAGGTAGTGAGTACTGTTTGGTATTATAGGAATATGAGTTCACACTGTCTGTTGTTGAGGCACTCTCCCTTCTCAGAACAAGTGTTGACATCTTGCCCACCATCTTCAAGAGCTGCAAAGAAATAAGGAACAAAAGCAGGCTAGAAAGCCCTTCTGACATCCTGACTATGTTTTCTGTCTTAGGAGAAGTATGGTCTTAGAATGAGGACTGTGTTGCAGAGGTGGAATTAGCCATTGGGTAAAAATGGGACTTATGTAACAAATCTGCTCCCTGTGCAACGATCAGGAATATTTCCGCGCCAGCCTTCTGACTGAAGTACATTTTTGCTGTGTGTAACCTAAGCCAGAGGCAGATATTGCATTTGCTTTGAGAAGAATCGAGAAAATCTGGACCAAATAGGCTCCATCTCCCTTACTTGGTGGGACACAAGCCAGAAAGCTGCCTGAAACTCAATGTACTTAGCTGTGTGTCTGCAGTTCTGGCCCTAAAGTACAATTCAGCAGCCTACATATCCTATAGTGTTTTGCCGCATATACCAGCCTCTTTAGAAAGCTCTTATGCTGACACGTCTGCATTGTATTGACCATGTAATTTTGCTACATGGTGATGAGAGCAGATAACTTGACATGAGTTAACACAGCCGATGGGTTGGCACATGCTTGAATCTGGGCTAAAGAATAGTGTGGCTCCAGATCTCTGCTTGCTTGAAGCTCCTGCATTTTGGGTGTTAGTGTTCAAATTGTTTGGACATGAAACAAATTTGGGCTTAAACCTGTGCTGGAACCAAAGCTTGAAATGCAGTCTAGAAGTAACCATGGTGGTGTCCATATTAATGTGGGCTGTAGTGCAAAGTCTCATTACTGAAGCCACATAGGGGCATCATGATCTGGCCCTCTGCTTTTGTTTATTTATGGTGTCACCAGGAAAACACAAGGGTGATATAGCTTGACCTTTATATCCTATGCTGAATTTGTACTACATAAGAAAAACAGCTTTTAAAGAAAACTTAAACCAAGAATATTCGTTATTAAGTCACTAAGTGATCATAAACACCGAGCCACATGTTGCTGTTTTTGGAGTCATTTTTCAGACCCTGAATGCACTGTACCATTTGCAGCTCGCCATTAAACAGAATGATATTTAAGTAATTGGCAGATTCACCAAGAAAAGCATTTACCCTACAAAACTACAAACCTTCTAAGGGGCTTCTACAAAGGTGTTTTATATTTGTGGTCCTATCATCAGCATAGAAAGAATAGTACAGGTGAAAGGAGTGTGTTGTCAAGGGGCTTACACTGGCTATAAAAAGTACAGAAGAATATTGGATTTAAGAATTTCTATTTTTTACAGAAAACATGATATTAAAGCTATGAAGAATCCTCATCTGTATTTCGGAGATGTAGTCCTGGTTACTTATATGTAAAACATTTGCCTGTCTTTATTATTTAGGATATATGTCTTAAATTCATTTATTTTAGAACAGAACAAGACCAAATTCCTATGTTTTTACTTCAAGGCAAAACTCCCACATTTGGCCTAAATGAAAATGACTTGGCTTGATTTATCTGTCATTTATTTTCTATGGAACATGTTGTGGTATTAATTTAGGCAGGACACTCCTCATTGTTTGTGCTGGGGAGCCCTGCTTAAAACATGGATCCACGTTACACTATCCTAATGTCGGACTTGCAGTGAGTAATCAGATCTGAACGAAGAGGCAACCTGATTTTGGAAACCTGTTACCTTTTGTGCATGCTCGACTTTAAAAAAAGAACAAAGAGACAAAGTTCGGTTTGAATTCTGCCACACAAAAGCAGCAGTCCTTCCTATTCTCCAAGAAGAAAGATTCATTTGGGGGGGAAAAAAAAAGTGAAAAACCCCCTGAATTGCATCCTCCCACGAGGACATTTAATTTAATAAAGCAGCCTCCTCAGGATTGCTCCACTGTTGCTTGGGTGCCTCGGGGGGAGGATTCTTCCTCATGAGGGGGAGGATCTTGGCCAGGCATAAGGGAGACGCTAAGGCTGGGTGTTAGGGAGTGGATTTGTCCCTGAGGGCACCATTCCCCTTTCCAAACAGCTGTATGGATTTCTGATGCAAATTCTGTCTTCATTATATATGTTCAAGAGGATTCATTTTTAGGTAGGTCAACCATTTCGCACTCCCTTCTGAATTCCCCTGGCTAACCTACTTGGTCTGGCAGCTTGCAGAACTGCTCACCCCAGGTCCTGGTGTGTACCTGCCACCCCCTTCCATCCTTGCCCCCGGGCGATGGAATGTAGGATGATAATGGTGTAAATGAATTCTTGGCAAGTTACACAAGGGCAGTCTGAGTTTTGGCTTTGCTATGCCAGTGCTGGAAATTCCAGGAAGAACAAGGTAGCCCTTCTGCCTTTTGAGGTGGACCAGTGGATGCCCCTGCCCCATCAGTAGCCAGGGTCTGGAGCGGTTTAGTTGGCTGCTACCCCAGAACCAGTCACCCACCAGCTCCCCGGCCCAGAGCTGCTCCACCTTGTCACGCTGCTTCGGCAATTTCTCCTTTCAGTATCAGTTTACAAGGTAGAAGCAGAAGACAAAATCTACTGTATACTCCTATAGAACTGAAAGGGGACTTTCTCTGTCAGCCTCAACATGAGCAAGACAGAAATGAAGCCCCCCTAACCTTTACAGCAGTGCCAAAGTCTTTCAAAATGTGAAACAGATGCCTGCTTTTGGGAAGCTCAGTGCCTACCTGTAACACAGTGCCTTCAACCCAGCAATGGATGCTCTCCAGGACATGACAAAGCAGAAGCTAAAGTTTTACATACACAAATAATACACTATCTAGAAGTATTCAATGGTTATAAAATAATATGTTATTTGCTACTAAAATATTTCAGGCCAAACAAACTAAGAATGGAGTCAGGAATGAACAGGTTTGCAAAAAACTTGCATGGTCAGCATTCTTGTGCAGGGTCTTGAAGGATTATTAGATACTTTCCTAACTTTGGGGAATATTGCTAAGGACTAGTCCTTTGCTGTTTCTAGTTTATTTTTTAATTCCTCCCCACTTTTT
>VWYH01000607.1:0-53818 GCA_013399365.1 Pampusana beccarii
GGTCTCCTGGCTCCCTTCCTTGAATTCCTACGTGTCAGGTGCTCTGATCTTGAGTTTGGTAGAAGCAGTCCCTGAATGCTAACCAAGTATCTTGGGCCCCATTTACCTTCAAGCAGCCTTGCCCACGGGATTTCCCCTAGAAATTGTTTGAAAAAGCCCAAGTTCACCCTGCTGAATTCCAAGGTTGCAATTCTGCTTGCTATTCTGTTCACGCTGCACAAGATCCTGAACTCCACCATTTCATGGTCGCTGCAAGCAAGGCAGCGCTCAACCTTTAGTGCTTCAACCAGACCCTCCTTGTTAGTGAGGATGAGATCCAGCAGTGCACCTCTCCTAGTCGTCTCCTTGATGTCAGATTTATGCATCTATTTCCTAAGTTCTTCCTTTTTTCTTTCTGGAGCATACATACAAGACTACTCTCCACTGGTAAGATACCATCCTTTACAGTCAGTTCCTGCTACAAGATCTGTACTTCAGGTGTTCCCTATTTTTCAAAATTCTGTGATTAGCTGGAACAATGGATTTGAACCATTTATAGCTCTTTTCATTGCAGATTTTCCCTCAAATGTGGTAATGGCCTCATTCTCATTCTCATTCCTGCGTTTCTGTTCAGAACAGTAACACAATGCCGATAAATGGGGAACAAGAGAATCAAAACTATTACTTATTGGGTTAAAATACATGGTAAACTCATGTGGCAGGAATGTGAAGAAAGGTATTGTTTTCTTAAAATATAGGGAAAAAAAAGGGACATGTTGACAAGTATGTAAAGGACATATGCACGATCTTTGAGACTCAGAATTAGTATTGTTGTAGAGCTATTGTAAATATTTAGATAATGCTGGAAAGATGTAAAGCAGGACTGCTGGGTTCAATTTTAAGGATTCTTATCAAGAAAGCTGTGCATCATTTCAAGGAGCACTTCACTGAGAATTACAAGGAGATGGTAAAATGAACTTTAATAAAAGATAAAAGAATTGGGAAGATATCTCAGCAGAATAGAAGCTGGAAGGATACATGATAAAAGCCTTCAAGATCTAAAATATATAACTATTGTGAATACTTCATATACAAAGCAGATCCAAAATGAAAATAAATTATTCTCCCAGTCCGATGTAGGTAGAGAATGAAGTAATTGGCTAAAAATACATCAAAAAATGTGATCTTGTTGTAGGAGTTGATAACCACTTAAAGAGTTTTCACAAAAAGGTCATAGAATCTCTGTCATCAAAAAGCTTTTCTAGTTGCTTGTTTTGTTTTGTTTATAATAAAAGTGTGTACAATTGCATGTCAACAACTCAGATGTAGTTATTGCTGATCTTACTTTGGATTAAGTACGGAACATTTTCCAGTCCCTTCCAACCTGCGTTCTATAACTTCATGAATCTCTTTAGTAAAAACTGAAATAAACTACTAATGTTGGTTTTCAGCTATACTTCTGTCTCTATTGTCTCCAACGCACATATTGTAGCCACCATGTTTTATTCAAATAAAGTTTTGTTTGCTTATTTGTTTTACTTTCTGTTAACTTTCCTTCCAAGATCTAACTCAATCTGGCACTTGGCAATTATTCTTTGAAGCTTAAGTTAGAAGATACTTTTTAATTATTATTTTATTTTATTTTATTTTATTTTATTTTACTTTTTCAGTCCCTCCATTAGTATACTAACTCCTTTGTTTACCTGTCTTTCTGGTGGTATTTGTTCATCCATAAGGTTTATGAACTTTCCCTATACAGATTTTATTTTTCTTTATCTTAGAGAAAAAATAAATACCAAAGATAGGAAAAAATGTCTAAGAATCAAGGAAAAAGGGAGTTAAACAGAATTTCAATATTGCTTTCTATAGATTTTCTTTATTTGGATTATAACAGGTTTTGATCTTGGTTTTCTTTTTGGGGGGGATAGGCTAGGGTCATTTCCAAGATTCCTAGAATCATACAGTAATTTGGGTTATACGGCATCTCTAATGGTCATCAAGTCCACTCCCCCTGCAATGAGCAGGGACATCTTCAACTAGATCAGGTGCTCAGAGCCCTGTCCAGCCTGGCCTTGAATGTCTCCAGGCATAGGGAGTCTACCACCTCCCTGGGCAATGTCTTCCAGTGTTTCAACACCCTATTATAAAGAATTTCTTCATGTCTAACCTGAATCTCCGCTCCTTTAGTTTAAAACCATTAACCCTCATCCTATTGCAACAGGCCCTGTCCCCATCTTTCTAATAAGCCCTCTTTAAGTATTGAAAGGTTTCCCTGAAGCCTTGTCTTCTCCAGGCTGAACAACTACAACTCCAGTTCCCAGAATGAAGGAACGTTAGTTGAGTATGTACAATGTCATGTATGTGCTGACATTTCATAGGAACTCATTCACATACTCCTGGCTTCACTCTCCATTTCTTTTTCATGGTAATTTCAGAACAGTCCTGCTCCTGGAAAACGGAAGCTTTTTTTGTTTGCAAGGAGAATTTTCGGCCTATACAAAGCATGTAGTTTAACTGCGACAGGAATGCTTGGTGTTCACATTTACATGCCTGATGCATTAACTTCATCATCACACTAAGCGACCAAATGAGAAAGTGCACTTTGGTATTCTGTGTCTTCAGCTGTTTTAAGTCTTTGTCCTGCAAGAGTGTTAGTGCCCTCCAATGCAGTCAGTGGAAAAGATGTTACTAAATACTAATCATATAAACTTCCAGAAAGTTAGATAGGTCTTTAGTGTCACATTCAAAAGGCATCAAGACAAAACTATTTTTAAAATATATTTTAATGGTTTTACTTAAGGTTCTTTTATTTGTTAAACTAATGTGTAGCTTTTCCTAATTCTCCACGGGGTTCCTTTAAGAATATTGTTTTGTTTCATTTATTAAACATCATATCCTGTAAAAGAAAAGGCTATCTACAGAATTCTAGAGTTTATTTCAAAAGCAGAAGAAGACCTACTAAATAAAGGTAGTGACAACAAGTCAATTGTCTGAAGTGTATCTATCCATTTACCATCGATTTCCCATACTGAAGCTCTGAGGCTACATGATTGAAATACGGTTTGTGACAACTCAGGGATCTAAGAAAGTAGTCGTGCTTCAGGACACACATGATGTTGAAAAAAATAAGTTCCACTTGCCCTTTTTTTTTTTTAATACAGCACAGAAATAAATTATCAATGTCTTAGGGAAAGAAATTGTCTGCAGGATTAACAAATTTCCTGTAAGTTTTGAATAGATTGATACGTATCTGGGCAGATATAAAAGTGATTATTTTATTAAGAGATTATGTAGTAGTTTTCCTTTTTGAGATTAGACTCTGTCATAATGACAGAGTACACCTTAGTACTGATCTGATGGAAAAAAAAAAAAAAAGACAGGAAGAAAACAGAAAAGAATATACCATAAGTATTTTAAAAGACATATACGAGAATGTTATGTTCAACTAAGAAACCATACCCTAAAATAGTTCATTAAATAATTGTGACTTAGAGTTTGAACATAGTTAATTGAAACAAATCTCATACTTTACTACAAGTTCCTATTATTTGTGGGTTTTAGGTGCTTTTTGCTATAACATCATTACAAAGCTTGTGGTATCATTCTTTATATGTCTGATTAATTCTACCTTCAGTTGCATTTTCTAATGACATGTAAGGTAATTTTGTCATCATTAAAGCCTAGTTTGGGGATATTGCAATTTGGGTTTAAAAAAAAAAAAAAGGCAACAACATAATTTCATAATTTTGCCTGTATTGATCTTTGTGAGCAGTGTCATCTATATGACAAATATAGGCATATCTGCTTTTGCTTACCACTTCCAGATAGAGTAAGAGATTGTTCTGTACTAAGGAGAGAAACATTCATTCTATCTAAAATACCAGGCAATGAGCTATTTATGGGGGAAAATCTATCATCAAAATAATCCTAGGACAGAAGATAAATAAACAGTTTAGTGGTATGGACAAGGAAGTTAAGTTCAAGACATATTCTACTTTTTCTTATCTTTGGCTAACCTGTCATTACTATACAAGCAAATGTACCAGATACACTTTATAATCTTTTCATGCGGAAATTTACAACAGCCATGGGTTTTACTTTGGGTTTTTTTTTTTCCCAGATGATTTTTTCTGCCTTAAATACATATTTTTAATGGGGATAAAAATCTTCTAAGTAGCTACATGTTTTTATAATTTAATTTTAAAAGAGCCCTGTATCAATTCTTACTAGTCATACGTGCAGATAACCAAATTAACATAAATCTTCTGCTTTCCCAAGAGAAAGACTCTATGTACATCAGGACAGACACTTTCATCTACAATAGGTAACACTCCAACTATGTGGTTCTTCCTTCCTTGAACTAGCAAGTGTTAAACCCATGGAAGAGCAGAAGTAGGAAAGGAGATGTTGTGTGAAAGTTTTTGAGGGGTATGAAAAAACGAAAGCTACTTAAGAGTTTTGTATGATTTGAGTGAGAAAGGAATTCAAGCAACTTTCCTGTGACTGAAAGGGTCAGTTTAGTTCTCTATGTTACCTTTCATAAGCTGCAGTAAAAAAGCACCACGAGATGGCACAGTGCAAGGGATAGCAGTAGGATTGGTTAGCAATATAAGGAGCAGGATGAGACATAACTGATGGTGCCCTGAGGCAAGTTAGGGAATTGAGAAGCTGGCAACAAGTCAGAACAACAGGCCAGTTTAGTAAATGCTGGGCGACATGCTCAATAAAATGTAAAGTTTCCCAATAGTGAACGAAGGTCTGTGTGGGATGGAGGAAACAGCTGCTCAGTCTCAGCATTACATTCCCAGTAGAAGAGACGGTACATGTTATGCATGCAGATATACTCTGAGAATTGGATATCACCCTGTCTTCTACCTTCCTAGGATTTTCTGCTTTGTTGAAAATATTCTTTGGTGACTTTCTGTTCACACTTGTGAGGCATAAAATTTCAGTTCATTTAGTACAAGAAGATTTGTTTTAATTTTCTCAGGTTCATGGGTAGAGGTCTCCAACTAATTTTTTATAGTGATATCTTTCAATTAAAATATATTCTATGACTCTTTCACTTGACTGATGACAGAAAGCTATGCTGGAATTACATTCTCATCCTTTCACACTTTCTTGAACCCTCTTCCAGTATTCCCATTATTTTGGTTAGAACTGTTGTGCAGAGTAGGTGGCCTATAATTACTGGATTTGACCAAAAAATCACAAAATCAAGGGATGGCTGAGGCTGGAAGGTACCTCTGCAGATTGTCTTGCACCACCACCTGCAGGGAGCAAAGCCAGCTAGAGCAGGTTGTTCAAAGCCATGTTGTGATAGATGCACTTGACCATCCCAACTAAACCAACAGAAGTTTGGTACAAGCTCCTATGTTTCCAAGAATGAAGATTCTATAACACACCCTGGTGATCTATTCCAGTGTTTGACCACTCTGATAGTAAAAAAAAAAAAAAAAAAATCTTTCACGGGTTTCTGTTGTTCATTGCAAGTTCTGTGACACTGAATTCCCTAAAACACAAAAGAGAAATAGAACAAACAGCATGGCAAATATGGGAGAGCATTGCCATTGAAAAGGCCAGTGTTATCAGGTCAGGAAGAAGTAAATGGCTATTTCACAATCTAAATAATATTTGTCTTAATTTTTCAGGCAATAAAGAGTGCTAGATTGAAGACTCATTTCACTTAAGACCCAAATCGCTGGGAACTACAAACAGTAGAAAACCAAGGAACAAAAATAATCAAAGAAGACTTCAGAATAGAAACGATCCAAAAGAGAAAGATGCATCTCAAATGTACATGGTGAGATTCTGAAATACTTTTATTCAATAGTTGGACTCAATAATGTTTTTATTTCAATATCTGTTTCACAAAGCTAACAATATATACCTAGAGCAATATGGACTACTATATTAGACTTCCCTATTAAAAATTAATTCCTAAGTTTGTTTCCTGTCTGACTCATTCTGTTGTTACCAAAATCATCTTGGCAAATTTCTTAAGAGAATGGTTTTTAAATTTTGTATGAAGGTATGTACAAGGTAATGACAAAAAGGTAAGGTATGTTATTGATTTTCCTATAAGCTTTATCTACATTCGAGAATCTTTAGCAGTATAACAATAGCATAGAGCTACCTCTTTCCCATGGAGTCTGAAATTATGAAGGAAATGAGTTATTTCAACGGTGTAGTTTAAACCAGTTTTCTGAACCCTAATTTTAAAAAATTGTTAAATTATCTCCTGTGGTTTTTTCATTTCATTTTGGTTTTGTTTGTTTGTTTCTTTGTTTGTTTGTACGGTTTGGTTTGGGGTGTGTGTATGTTGTGGGGTTTGTTTGTAGTTTGTTTGTTTTATTTTGATGAGTGTGGCTACATTTACAAAAGAGAGGATTTTGTTCACTGTATCAGTTTTTTATCCAGATTCAGTCTCTGGTTCTACCATACTTCATTATCAGTGTAATGTGACAACAGACTTGTCATTAGCTATGTTGTTTGATATAAGTGGAGAAGGCTGTAAAATCCTGTGTAGCTCAGCTTCATTCAGTCAGATATTCCCACCTGCAGCTTTAACTCAAATAAAGGCTAATCCATCTGTACTTTTGACTAAATTAAAACTGACTAAGGAACTCAAAATTGGTACTAAGTAGATGTGACTATTGGCTGACGTCTAAAGTGTAGCAGTGAAAATTAGAAAGTCCTTTCCATTATTCACCTTAACACAGAGCATAAATAAATTCTGCAAAAAGAATACTGATTTCCTGCAGCCCTTCCTATGCAGAATGTTACTTAGGGCACCTTCCATTTTAGTACATTAAAACATACTCAGATTGGCATGCTGGAAGAAATTTTACTATCTTAAACAAATTAGGATGATTATTTTCCTGTTTAGACAAAACTGGTATGATCTAATATCCAATCCATCTTCCTTCAAACCGCATTTGATTTTCTATCTGACTGATTTTTCAAAGCTTGCAGGGAAGACTAAAGTTTGGAGCAAGATGGATTGGAGATCAAGTGTCCAAAAAACAGTAGACACTGATAACTTTGCAATGCTTAAAACGTAGCATTCCGCTACTATTTGAGGTGAATAACCAAACAGTGATTAACACTCATTGTTAAGTTGTACATATGCTAATAATCTAAAACACTGTGATTCATTTCAGTAGGGCTTGGTCAGTTGAAAAAACAGGATCTGAGGATCCGCTTCCCCATATTTAAGGTTAATACAGGTGAAATTATTTATCCTTGTTATTTACTTGGTTTACTCCTTATATTTTAACTGGAGCTTAGTGCTTGATGCTCATTATGAAGTTCTAAAAATAACCCACATTTCAGGAGGGGAAGAAAGAAAGAACAATGTGCTGGAGGAAAAGTCAGGGAAGAACAAAAGCATAGTATCACAAGTGTTATCATAAATTGTGGCAAAAGCTCTTGAACAGTCATACACATCACATTAAAAAATATTTTTAGTCAGACATGGGTGGTTTGTGAAGTTTAAGTTATATGTGCCAAAGTCAGTTGGGATCAAATTCACTCTTCTTTGGAGATTTACTTGGATTTTCATAATTTTTTAAAAGCTATTCCTAAAGGGATTTCTTAATCTCAGTATAAGTAAACAGTAATTAGGAATAATACAGCACTGTCCAAATGCAGGCTGTTCTGTCTTTCTCTCAGTAAGAACTATGAGTAAGCATAAAGCAGTACAATTAAGAATTCATTTGGTTTAGGGTTCAATGGGAGCTGAAATGATTAAACTTCTCTATCATGTTTCTATTCCTATGTACATTTTAAAAGGACTTCTGTTAAGGAATACCAGTAACAAAACAAAAGGGAAGTAAGCTCTTCTTCGAAGTGCAGCAAGTGTTTACTTACCTACTGTATACATGTGTTTGCATTTGATAAATACCGTTTAAGCCAAGAGAAAATGCAGGCTGCAGAAATCTTTCTGTGTGGCACAGAAGAGAGTGACTGCAAAGGCAATTTTCATGTCCTTATCTGCAAAGGGAAAAAGACGATTGCCTTTGCCTTTGTTATCAGTATGAGAACTGCTTTAATGCTCATAAGGATCAAAAGGACTTATGAAGTGGTGAAAGGCTGAGCTAGATGGGCTGCATCTTACTGGCAAGTGGTTGCTCATCAGAAGTGGAGTCTGTGCTGGGGCAATGCGCAGCCAAGCACAGCAACACGCTGCCTCTCACAGGCGCGGGCTCAAAAAAACATTTTCTTTCCTATGGCAGCTCACATTCAAAAGGCATGGTTAACACTGACATGGAAAACTCATAAACCAATTAAGAAATCAACCATCAGCCTCTTCTTTCTCATCCGAATACTGTCTTACTAAAAAGAAGAGAAGCATAAGTTCCCTCTTTCTGGATTCCTGAAGGCTGAATGTGCTGAGCACTGGCCCACCAAAAGAGGTTCACCAAGAATAAATCAGGCTCTGCAGAACAGAGTGGACTATTTTGACTTTGAAGTATTTTTTCTCAGTAAATGATCACGTAATAGTATAGTATAATAATAAAAAAAAAACAGAATACACACCGATTTTCCACTTCAGTTTGTAAAGAATTTACAATTTATTTTCTGTCATAAAATATGAATGTTTGAGGTTTCACTCTGAATTAATTTTCATATTCTGAAATTTTTAAGTTTTTATATGCACCAGCAAACTCTTGCTACTGTGCAGATTTCCAGTTTTGTACCTCCTTTGGTATACCTATGTTTTAGGGAACTTTTTCAGAGCTTCTGCAATAAACTCAGGCTCCAGCCTTGCAGTATTGCATATGTGGAAACATTAACAATGTTGGAGACCTATTTAATGGCTGAATAGTTTTGGACTAAATCTCCATTCTCAAACAATGATTCCAAGGTTATTCATAAGTACCAAATTTCAAAGTCTAGGAATTCAGAAATAAGAAGAAAATTGTGTTTTGCAAAAGTGATCTTTTGTAAAATGTGGTTTAAATATTCTTTACTACTGAAATATTTCACCTTTTTCAAGGCTTTCCAAATGCTAAAACTATTAACTAACTCTTAGAAGTTTTCATGAAATACAGAACTAAAAGTCAGCCCTTGAAACTATAAAAAATAAGAGTTAGAAAATTAGGATCAGAAATTAGAAATTGGACTAAGAAAAAGGGAAAATCATCTCACACCTGTGAAACTTTTGTCCCTCCCAATATATCTGTTCTAGCCTAATTCTCATGCAATATGCACAGCACTTTTATAGACCTCATCTGTATATCATATTACAAGTAGAAAATTTAAAGGTATGAGTAAACACTAGTTTGGTAACTTTTTTTCTGTGTCTTTGAATATAAGCCCTTTTCATTTCCTTCCTTTGATGTGATGGAGTGCGCAGATGTGACATACACACTTCTTGAAATGTGTTGTCTCCATGCACTTAAGAACTCTTCTGAATGAATTCACCACTCTCAGAAAAAACAGAATGGCTGGAGGGGACTTACACACATGCACACCTTCAAAAGGTTCAGAAAGTTGGGTGTAGCACTATTTGTCCAGCTCTGTTAAGACAGAGAGTGAATGTAAATGGTATATTTCTATAGTCAGTTGGAAAACATCTGGGGTGAGAATGCAAAATATCACAACACAGTCTTACACCAGCCATCATCTATGTCACTATATGTTAATCTGTCTGTTCCAATAAAAGTGCTTCACATGCATTTCAGCCTTCCTTGTTCCCTACTTAGTCTTTCCAGCTTCCTGTTTATAGTCTATGTCATTTCAAGAGATTTAGAATATATATATATTATATGCAGAAAATGAAAGGAAGACACTGAAGGCATTTTTATACACAGAACTGCCTTTTCACAACGTTGTCTGGCTACAGGCTGGGAACCTCCAGTCTCATTGGCTCATACCCAAGATTCAAGGTACGCTATGGTAGATATTGACAAGCCATTTTACATAAAGCATTGAAAATTAAGAAATGCTTAAGAACACACTTTTCTACGTTTTGGTGAATAGGACGTAAGATTTGGCATGTGACCTAGAATCAACAATGTACTTGTTACCCCTGTTGATGTTCCAGTCTGCTTTGATATCACAATGGTATCTGAACTCATTTTTTCTTGTAGGGGAAAAATTTGTTCATAGGTTGGGGATTTTTAGTTTTTTGTTTGGTTGGTTTTAGTTTGGTTTTGTTTAGTTTTGTTTCGTTTTTTTTACTGAAAATATCCTAAATCTGCAAACTAGCAGCATTCAGATTTATAACTCCTTCAGGCAGTTTTCCCCAAGGTATCTATATCCACTTCTCTCAGTACCCCACGATAGACTTTTATCATGCTTCCCTACAGACAAGTGCATCATCAGTTCTCTTGACTACCTTTTAAACAAGTTTGGGATATTTCAAAAAGATACATAATCTATTTTTTGATTGTGTACAGGGAGAAATAGGAAATTAAAAAGAATTCAAGAAAGATATAGGAGCATGAATTATTTATCACAGTCAATAAGAAACTTTTTTCTTCACTATTAACTGTGTTTGTCTTAAAATAGATCTTTAATGTTTCTGGTGACTAACTTATAGACCATCGTTACGTCTTCTTAAGGTATGGGAGCATTTGCACTTGATTATGCTCTAGCCACATGGCATTCTTATATTTTCTAAGGGTTTAAAGCTAATAAGGGTGAGACAGAGTAGGCATGTTTTGATGCATTGTATATTCCTTTCAGACTGTCACCAATACCTATCAATAATAAATCAAAAATATTTTGAACTACACAAAAATTTCTTAATAACATATATCTTGACTGAATTTCTGTTCATGTACAAAGTATTAAAACCTTAATATGCCTGTGAATATTTAATAACTGATGAAGTGACTCGCACAGACTCTCATTTCTCCTAATATCTCTTTGTTCACGAAAAAATTAGGCACTTGTCTTATTAAAGGCAGAGAGCTAATATCTTCCTCAGATTTTCAAACCAGTGAAGCCATGTAAAAGTCCCATACTATTGGTAGTATCTCTCAGAAGACCTGGACTATCATAGTACTATTACTACTACAGACTTGTGTAGAACTCCAGCAGCTCTCAATTTCTTTGAGATACATTGTTCTAAACTGTTATCTATGTATATACTGCTTTAGTATTTTAATTTCTGGTTTTTTTCTTTCTAACAGAAGTTCTTGTCTGTTCAGTGATTGTTTTCCTTCTTAACTTATTTTCTCTACATTGATCTGCCCTATTAGTTTTAATCTGCAACAGAAATAGCTAGATCATTATGACCATGAAAATAGCCCACCACCTCATGTTTACATCTAGAACCACACTCAGAGGAATCTGAATTATCTTTAGCTAAATGGCTAAATTGCTAAGTATATCAATGTTTAGGCACCGCCAAGGGATCTTTCTTTTTGCAGAGTTGAGTAAAATGAAAAACATGATCTGGTAAAACAAACAATGGAAAATTAGTGAGACTATTCTGCACAGATAACCATTTTTTTTTATATACAGGTGCTTACAAGTGGCAAACCATATCTGCATCCCTGATCTCATCTGTGACAAGGACAGAGCCTTGGTCTAGAGGCTGAGAGGTAGAAAGCGGCTGCAGTTTCACAGCTGCTTCAATCAGACTGGCTGCATCTATGCTGCACATCATTGCCCTGTGTGGTAACCGCTGTGACTTAATGACAAAATTAGTTTTGTGTGCACTTTTCTCAAGTTTCTGAAGTAATGTGAAGCTTAGCTGAAGCTTACTAGTGTCATAGGTGGGGGTGGGACTAAATGACTTTTGAAGGTCCCTTCCAACACAAACTATTCTATGATTCTATGACACTTTATTGCATATGACACAGCAATGAGAATACACTTTGCACGCTCTGGGATGTAGGATGAAGATGCATGTGGCTATTTGAAGGTACAGGCATGCTGAGAGATTGATAGGTGATTCAATGAGGAAGCAGTACTTGCTGCAGTCTCTTTCTCGTCATTTGTCACTGGCTATAGCCTGCCTGGGAGCATCACCCAGGCAGGTGATACCTGGCTGCATCTGTGCATCTCAAATTGCCCAAATTAATCTGTAATGAGCTGAAGGACAGAAGGAACATTTCCCCTTTTTTTTAGTATTTTTAACAAGGGGCAGAAGATGATTGAAACCACAGTAGTGCTGATTGTCTTGATGATTTGTAACTGATGAATATATGTGACTTGTTCTCACGAATTAATAAAGAAAACAATGAAGAGTTAGAACAATAACCCCTTCTGTGAGGACACCAAATGTAATGTTGAGCACTTTGTAGAAGCTACAGAACAAGAAGAAGTTGCTGCATATAATGGCCAAGCTGTCAGGTGCAATCCTGACATCGTCAAGTTGCAAGTGCCCTGTTCACCTGGGTCCACCTTGCTCCATTTTGAACTGTTTGGGCTGAGCTCTGATTTGGGCATACGTTTGTGGCTTTTAGAACAGGAATGACTACGCACCCAATAAATCTGTCACATTAACTAAGCAGATTTCAAATCGTATGTCACCGCACAGGGTGGTTGTAGCAATTGCCTGTGGCATCAAGGGAGTGAACCATCCCCAGGGCTGTACTGAGATGTGTTTCCAGGAGAACCTGGGAACAGGAGGACATTTGTACAGTGTTGACAGCAACAAGGATCCAAGGGTGCCCACCAATCTAACAGTGTAGGTCTACTCTTATGGCAATATCTGCAGGAAACGATGTGTGTGTTCCAATTCTATTGGTATTTGTATTATATCAAGCAAACTAGAATCATAGATTCATCTAGGGTGGAAAAGGCCCTTAAGATCATTGAGTCCAACTATAAGCCTAACACTGCCAAGTCCACCACTAACCCATGTCCCTAAGTGCCACATCCACAAATCTTTTAAATACTTCCAGGGATGGTCATTCAACCACTTCCCTGTGCAGCCTGTTCCAATGTGTGACAACCCTTTCAGTGAAGAATTTTTTCCTAATATCCAATTTTAACTTTCCCTGCTCCACAGCTCCTCTCAGGCCCTTTGAGTGGAAGTCAATGGTAGATTTATGGTTCTTGTGGCCGTGTGAAACTAGCAAACAATCCAGCCCTATTGGTCATTTAATGACTTTCGGGTTTTATTCTCCTTTTCTGGTTCATGTGTCTGTCAAC
This sequence comes from Pampusana beccarii, assembly GCA_013399365.1. Classification (NCBI taxonomy): domain Eukaryota; kingdom Metazoa; phylum Chordata; class Aves; order Columbiformes; family Columbidae; genus Pampusana; species Pampusana beccarii. Next base: position 13,096 of record VWYH01000607.1, read on the forward strand.
ATACTAATATCTATTGCTACAATGTACTGCCAAGAAAAGCTAATTTCAACAATTTCTCTCTGTTTTACTTTGTACTGTTTGCTTTTAGGGTTTTTTTGGTTGTTTGGTTTTGGTTTTTGTTTGGCTTTTTGGTTTCTGAAAGTACTCCTGCTCCCTGAAACAGAATCCTATCTAAGGATAGGATCCATCTTCTACTCAACAACTAATGTCTGTCTCATTCATCAATGTCATAGCCAAAGATTATATTTCAAAAAGATTCAGTTTTGTGTTGCTCAGCACTCAAGCAGTCACAAGGCAGAAACCTGTTCTTGTTTATGTGAGAACTTCTGCTGATGTAGTCTTCATTTGAAGGCTTTTCTGATGCTAACTTGATTAATATGCAAATAGCTCTTGATGTCTCTGCTCAAATTAACATTCTTATCACCTTTGTCCCTCAGGATAACCGTTTTGCTTGGCCAAACATCAAAACTGGATGTCAGGATTTCCCAAGATTTTAAATTTAAATAGACAGAGCCCATATTCACCAATATTTTCTCTGTTTCCGAAGTGAATCCCCAGCAGAAGCAGCTCCATCTGGCATAGTTATTAACTACATTTTACCTGCTCTATAATCATGTTGAAATTCCACCGCTCCACTGAAAAGCTCACAATTCTCCGTTGGTAAACCTCCACCATACAGGAATGGGTGATGCCAGGAATACTCCCAGTTTTCTGTCCTTTTCCTTCTGCCTTTCTTTCCCGCGAGCAACTCTCAATTGTGAGGAAAACAAACATTTCCACAGCCAAATTTCCTTGAAGATAGGTGTTAGAAATTTTATTTCACTTTCCCCCCTCTTTCTCTCTCTTTCTCTCTCTCAAAAGAATGAATCGGAAAACAAAATGCCTGTCACCCTCTCCCCAGCTCAGGCTTTTTGCAGACATTTGCAGCTCAACTCTCACCGACTATCAGGGCAGCTTCCACTGCTCTTTCTGGACAACAGCTACCACAGCCTGCAAGCATATTTTACTTCTACTGGGTGCCAGCCTCACCTCTGATGTTGCGGCTCCTCCTGCTGACTGCATCCTCGTTTCTCTCCCAAAGCTGCAGAATCTTTCTGTCATATATAAAGGCAGCTGGCCCTTAGAATTCAAACCTGATGAATGGTGCCTTTAATGACTGACCATTGCAGCCACTACAGTTGTTTTTATCACAAGAGATAGAATGCATCCACCTGTATTTGTTAGCACTATAGCAGAGAAACACAACTTGCTATCATCATGTATTTCATAGGTTATTTCAGGGTATCGGTAAGATTTGAAATAGGTTTTTATGTTCTATGATGTTCACTAGCCCCCTATTAATAACCTAAATCACATGCCTAATTTCTGTATGTACTTCCTCCAGAAAGACATATTTAAAAGTCCTTTAAATGTTACACTTTTGATCCATAACTTTATAATGGAGTCATATTTCATTTGGAAACATTCAGCTCCTTCTTCCCAAGGCTTTCAGTTCATTTTCGTCAGATCAATAGGAGTGGACGTGATCACGAACTATGTATAAAGGACGTGCCTAGCGCACCCTGTCTGAAGCACTGTGTCAATGTATCCAAGGTAGTGTAAAACTACCTACTCAAGTTTCAATGATTTTAAAGTGACTAGAGATTTGTTACTTCAGTGCTTAGCCAGCTTTTAGTACAAAATTATCACAGATATGTTTAGGTTACCCTACTATCGTAATCAACTCACAGCAGTAACTGTAGCAGTGGTCTAAATGGTAAAGGAACCTGATGAAGTTACATATGCATTGCTAGATGATAAACGCATGTATTACTGTAGCAAGGTAAAATAACATTCCCTATAAAGAGAATACGGGGGTTCTAGATTTGAAGATTACTCTCTCCCAGCATTTGCTTCCATTTAAACTGTAAGTAACTCAAGGAAAGATAGAGTCTTTTAATATGTATGAATGTTCTCAGGCTCTTGTTGGTTTCAACAGACTCAGTGTTTATTCCAAAAATGTAGTCAGATATAAGTGATTCAGGACACACAGACACCTGTATTTACTGACCTCTCACCTGCATTAAATCTAGCAGTTAGGTTGTGTATAGCAGTAAAACTGTAGTGACCACTGAATACTTGCTTAAGGTCCTGCAGTTGTGCAGTGTTTTGTTTGGAGGCTTATGATTTGTTCGAAGGCTCAGTCTATTATGTGATGGTTGCTTCCCTACTGTGACTGTGGCCTGAACTAAAGCTAGCTCGATAAGAGCTACGCAGGCTGTATTCAGTGTGGTATGGTGCAAAGAGTGATGGAATCTGACATATTATAAAACAAAGCTTTATTGAAGCTTTGGAGAAGATGAGCAGCAGCTCACCTATATGTCAACTCACCCACAATGTACCACTAATGTACTTTCCATGAAAGGTACTTTAGATTTGTGTTATTAGTTCTTACTGACACAAATTACATCACTGCTTAAGACTGTTAAAATGATTCTAAATATGTTTTAAGTCCAAGAAATGTGAAACTCCCTACTAAATAATAATGAGGAACATATGGCGGAATTTCTTTTTTGACTGAAAAAAAATTACCTCAAACTTTGGTCTATTAGATTAGTTGAATTCAACATTTGTCCAAAGCACCCATCAAAACATATGATTGTTAATATGAGCTGATTCACAAAAGAATCCCACTGCAAAACAGAAACATAAGATTTTACAGACACACACATATGCAGGCATATACAATGTAACTTGTATGATTCACAAAGGATCAACTCCTGCTAAATTTAGTAACATTGGATGTAAGTGGGTGCACTTCAGTATTGCACTCCTCAGAGGAGTGTAGGCTCATCCCGCGGAAGAAAATTTCAAATTTAAAACAAAATTTCAAATTCAAAATTCAAATTTCAATCTGTTCAAAAAAATTCAAAGATGCATCTCATCTAAATTAGCTACTTCTAGCAATGCAAACTAACATCTTGTTTGCTATCTTTACTGCACTTGTTCTTATGTTCAAAGAGTTCTATCTTTATTCTTCATTAAGAACAGGGTGAATGCCAAAATATTCTCTTTGTGGGCATGATAACACTCTTAGTTCATGAGTATTTGAACGATGATCAAACCATTCTGAGCATTTCTGAGAAAAGCCCTTCTCTCTAGTGACCTCTTGTACTGAACTGAAGCTTTAAATCACATACCCCAAATGAAAATGTGAAATGAAGATTTAAGTGAAAAATCAGAACACAAAATGTTGGGGTTTTTCCCTTTTGCTGTTTTTGTTTGCTTCTTTCTTTGTTTTCTGTTTGTTTGGTTGTGGTTTTTTTTCTTTTTTTCTTTTTTCTTTTTTTTTTTTTTTTTCTTTTTGGTTTTTTCCTTGAAAAAGTAGAGTCTGTTGCCTGAAAGAAGCTGATAAATGATAGAAGATTTTCCATCTGGAAAGGTTTTACTGTTCCAAATCTCCAGACTCACATTGGTCTTAACTGTCCAATATATTAAAGACATAAAGTCATTTTAATAGACACTGTAGGATTTTTTCAGTCAAAGAGGATTCCCCAATGGTGGAGTGCTGCTACAGTAATGATGTGTTTGCTTCCCTGTATCCTTTCGGTGTAGAAGATGTACATGTGGAAAAGGTTGTAATTCCGACTTGCCTGTTTTTCACTAGTTTGTGGCTGCTAAAAGGCATTGTTGGAGTAATTGGCTGAAAGCACAAACTGTAAAAGCACAAGACCTAGCATTTTTTGAACCCTAAAAGTCATTCAAAAACCTGGTACCAATGTCATTGTTTGGTTGGCTTGGTTTGGTTGTTGTTTGTTTGTTGTGGTTTTGTTTGTTTGTTTGTTCTTCCTTTAAATTTTTGCAGCTCTTCGTTGGACATACTCTGCAATGAAGTATAGTGCAGAAAGCAAGATGGAATTAGGATGAAATATACGTCCTTACTGCAGCCTGACTTTTTTTAAACCAAGGACAAAAAGAAGCAGAAAAGCAGGTGAAAGGCTTTAAGTTGCTGAACTCTGGCCAGTACTATGACCTAAAGTAATGATTCCCTGACCTATAATTCCACCACTGAAAGTATTTCTGTTATGATTTTGATTAAACTGAAACTAAACCATTACAGGCATGGCAAACTTTTTTTTTTTTTCCCTGTATTTTGTAAATCCATATCTGTTTCTTAGTCCTGTGAAGGAATAAGTGTGGAATCTTCCTTATGAAAATTAATTGGGAGAAAATAATCTGTAAAATAGTTATTTAGATAGAGAATATTATCCATCATATATTTAACACAATCAGCTTTTGAAAGACATCTTCTAATGGAAATCTGTTAGAGAGCTACCTACTGAATATTAAAACTCAAAATGAGCCTTCACTGCACTGTCACAACTTAGTAAGTACTACTACTTACTTCTCAAAAGATTTATGGAGTTTCCATGCTTGCATTTGTTTAAACATGAAATATTTCTTATAAAAAAAAGAAAAATGTTAATGGGAAAACGTACCAGCAATTTTGTAGCTAACTATCTCAGACACAACTAATGATATGGACATGGAATCACAGGTTTTATTGTGTCTCAGCAACTTAAGTGTTTTCTGAGTTATTCCAGCCGATTTTGCAGCTTCCCTCTTGTAGTAATGTCTGTGCTGTACTGCTAGAGCACAGCAGTTAAGCTTCCTAGCTTACAACTCTTTCAAGCAGCTTTATGTATGTGTAGACATAAAAACTGAAAGAAAGAGCGATAAAAGCCCCAATCCTGTAATTACAACTCTGATAGCAGATTCATGGGCCTTGGCTGAACCCATTATCTCTAGAATCCTAGAAAGCAACAGAAATTCCATCAGAGCACTACAAAGAAGTGGAACCTGTCCATGCAGAACCAATTGCAGGATATAGGCTATATATGTTTTCAAGGAAGCATGCCTAACCGTCTGCCCACTGGGTTGCTCACTAAAAAAAGGTAGCCGCTTGTCAATTTTTTTTTTTTTTTTCTATTACATGTTTCAAGTAAAGGAAGCTATTGATCTGAAAGACATGGATATTGGTGGACTCCCAGAAAAAGAGAAGGTTGATTAGTTTTGCTTCTGCTATGTGGCTTGGTTTTGATTTTGTTTTTGTTTGGTTGTTTTTTTTATTTTTATTTTTTTCTGAGGGATAATTACGTGGTAAACATGGGGCCTGCAGTTAATAGACTCGATGACACCACCTTTCAAACTGTTTATTAAAAACAGTCCTCATTTAGAACCTACCAGATTTGATGTAATGGGATTTATTTTATTACAGCTGACACTAGTCAGCACATAATATATAGTTTTGCTGCGAAAAGGTCAGTGTAACATTTTGCTGAAATTTAGATATTATGCCTTACAATTTACTTCACAAATCCCAGAAGTATTATAAACTCATTATGTAGGACTAAGAGCAAACAGAAAAAGAAATACATTTAATATACATATGTGTAACATACATAGTATATTACTGTTTGTTGTTAATAGAAATTGCTGTTAGTAGAAATTGTTGTTAATAGAACATCTTTGTATCTCATTTCAGTGTCTCTGCTTCTGTTCAAATCCAATCCAAGTCTATGGTACTTATACCTTCTAAATAAATTGCAAGTCATTTCCGTCTCATTTGAAACCTCTGAAGGAAGTCTCATCTCAGGAGACGAAGGCTGGAATAAGCTGTGAAGACTGAACTAACATTCACCAAAATAAACATTTCTTCCGTATTTGACTTGAACACCGATTACATTCCCACGCATTCATTATTCTGGAATTTATCATATTTTGGAGCCTAGCTTCTTTTTCAGTTTACTTGGGGGACTATGGTCCACTAAAGTAGTTTGTCATAGCCTTTGCATAAGACTTCTTCCAGAGTCTCATATGCACATGTAGATGAATCATTGTGGCTAGACCAGGGATTTTCAGACTGCTGACAGACATCTGATTTAGTTCTTTATTGCAAATGGAGCTAGCAGAAGTTCCCAGTCTTAAAAGAGTATTGACTGATGTCAAGTTGTAGAGTTTGAGCCACTCAGACCAGAATCAGATAGCAATGCATTTATAGCAACCACAACATGACCAAAGGTAGAAAAAGGGTGAGTGATCAAGAAGATAATGATGTTCCTTTTCTATTTTACAGAGGTTTCTTGGGTGAACAGTTTTTAAATGTCACATTGTTAAAACTATGTTCCCGGAACATAACCGATCAAACAGGTTTTTTCATTAGAAAAGGTTGTGGCAATTTAGTAGGTTTGGTAAACTGGACAACAGCTCATTGAGGCCAAGGAATATTCTGGTTAAATATAGATAAGATAAAATAATTTAAAATAAAATAAAATAAACCAAGCCAAACCACTATGCTGAAAATAACCAAACCCAAATAGAAATAAATTTCTTCACTACAAATTTATTTCACTTCAAAGTGTCATTTGAAGAGAGCATAAGAAAAATAATGCTTGTTTCAGAACATGTTCTTCTGGTTCAAACTGCCTAGTCTCATACTAATTAATTTAAAACCACATAGTATTCCTGCTAGTCTATCTAGGCAGGCACTATAGCCTCTGCCTGTGCCCAGGGACATGCTTCTAGGGTTTTTCCATGAACACATAGCAAGGCAAATCTTGAGGTTGCTGTTAGAGCACCGTTTGGAAAGCAGTCTAAGATTGACCGAATCCAGTGAAAGGCCATAGTGATCACAGCAGAATTTGTTGACAGTCACTCAGGAACTAAACAAGCTGTGAATTAGGAAGAAAAGCCTGAGAAAGAATGGAGCATTCTTCCTTAAAATGTCAGAACTCTTCATCGCAGTGCTGTGATAGTGAAAAATAATGTGGATTCTTTAGAGTTCCCTTGAAAAAGAAATATTTTTCTTTTCTTGTAGACAGTGCTTCCTGGAATATTATTCTGAAAGATTTTACTGAAATATTCTGCTCCAAAGGACACTGTTTGCAAATACCATCTTCGTTTTTTTAACTGAAGTGGTTAGTATAACAAAAAAAATATGGTTGGACTGCCTTTACCTGAAAGCTGTTCTCATATGTCTTATATCCACCTCTCTTCTTTTCTGGACTATGACAAAGATTGTGAGACACACAGCTGCCTTTCTGATGATTACATAATCAACCTTCACAAATATAATTGCTTTCTTGCTTATTTAATGAGAATTCCATTGAGTTGACTCACTGTTACAAGATTATTTTCTTAGAAAAACTTGTTAGATTTTACCCCCTCAGCAATGCCAGAGTAGTTGATACTATATCAAATTGACAGTGCTTAGAGGGAATTAAATATTTTGTGAGTTAAGAGAACTCTGTACGGGCCAGCAAAATGATTAACAGCTCTCTCAACCTGATCTGTTTTCTACGGTGTTTCTTCTGGAGGTAACACTTTGATGCCAAGGGTAGACCTTCTCTGACAAGGAGGAGTTTAAATTCACTGTAATGAATGTCTGTCCTTCTCATGTTCCCAGCCCCTCACAATACCGTGCATCAACTATGGAGGGCAATGAATTTTAGACACACTTCTTCCCAGGAGGAAAGACATGAAAAAAATAAGTGGAAATGCAGCAGGTAGTACTCATTTTATCACAATATTGAAGTGTTTTGAAGTAACAGATTTCAGGAAAACTGGGACATACATGTCATCCCAATCTAAACTGGTAATTTTGTCCATAAAGAGCAATGGCACAAATATAAAAGTAATGCAGACACACCACTGGCCAGAGCTGAGTCAGCTATGATTAAACTGTGAAAACTTCATCCATCATTTTCATAGACACTATTACTGCAATATCATCAAAACCCACACATTTAAATATACCAAATATTTGATACTTCATATGGGCAAGATAGAAGTTGAAAATAAAAGCTAACGTTATAAAGTACCCCACATATCCCATATCCTCTATAAAAAATCAGCTTGTGACCAAAAAAAAAAAAAAAGTACACTCTGAGCAGATGTTCTGAAGCAGTTTTTATCAGCAGTATTTTCTTTATATCGTTTTGATCACACTATGAATATTGAATAAAGCAAAAAGAGACTAGATTTTTGTCCCCTTGTTGTATGTCAGAAACGGTTTAGGTTTTTTTCTTTTGCTTTTGGCCATATGTGCCTTTTGAAATGGTTTTGATAGACTCTGACTATCAGAGAATTTTAAACACTGTGGATGAAATATGTTTAAAGTTGGAAAGAGAGAATAAATGTACAAATTTATATAACACAGCTTTTCACTGTTCCAATCCATTAAAACATTAGAAATAATTCATTTTGTCCACCTGTTGTAGCTTTTAGTTATGTTTGCCAGTTTCCAAGGAAGCATATTAAACAAGCCCTTAGGAAAAAAAAAAAAAAACAAAACCAAAAACTGTGTTAATTATAAGATTAATCCAATATCGAAATCAGTAGCTAACAAGGTAGCACAAGTACGTTTCTATTTCAAATGAGCACTGTATCCCTTTGCAATAATGAGGAAATGTTGACTATTCAACCATAAAATAAAGGAAGAGACAGAGGGAAGAGGAAGGGAAGAAACAGGATCATTATTTGTTTACTAAGCTTTGTAAAGTACTCTGATCAAAACCCACCTTCTGTGTAAATTAGTACAAAAAGCTGATCTCAGCCAAATTCTGCCAATGTCAGAACTGATCACTATTATTCCTTTTCTTATGCAAATACACTTATTAATTTATGCTGTGATAGTGCAAATCATGGGATCACCGTTTTTTTGCAGCAGTAGTATATATATTTGTGGCTTTTACCTTACCTATTTTTCAGCAAGATTTGTACAAGTTCTTTCACATCAGAAACTGGGAGCCAAAATGAACCCTTTAGTGTACTGCTTGAGCAGTTTCTGGTATCATGCATAGCTTTTTTTTTGGGGGGGGGGGAAGGGGTGGGTAGGGAAAGAGGAGGGGACTATGTATGTTCTCAAACACTGCTAAGATATAAAACTTAATATGAAGTAATAAAATACTAATAACATTAGTTTAAATTCTGTTTAGGAATAACATAATGTAGATCCCCCAGTATTTTGTACAGTAGAACAGCCTAGTTTGACATAGTTCAGCTGGTGTCTCCCAAACAGGAAAATGTGTTAAGCTACTAGGGAGAAGAGTTGAATTTCTTGGAAAAGTAGTTGTGATGTGCAGTCATCTTACAAAGCTGTTACTAAATGTTTTAGAAAACCAGCATAGGAAGACTGTTCCGAAGGATGACTGCTTGGCTATAATAAGCTGTAATAAAGAACCAATACTTAAAAATCTGATATTTTTCAAGGTTCAGCATGGCCTCTGTAACCTAACTGAAGATCACAGAATCACAGAATGTTAGGGATTGGAAGGCACCTCAAAGGATCATCTAGTCCAATCCCCCTGCTGGAGCAGGAACACCTAGATGAAGTTACATGAGGCTGTGCTTTCAAGAACTAAGCAAAATGTTTGGGGGTGGTCATGGGGGAACAGTTATTCCCTTTCTCTTCTAGTCTTATTCATCTCTAAATTCCAAGAAGGAAAAATACTAAAAAAACCCCAAAAAAACAAAACAACCAAAAATAACCAACTGAACAAAAAAAACCCCACCAAAACAAAACAAAAAAACCCCACCACACACCAAAAAACATCCAAAAAACCCAAACCAACCCAAANCCCCCATGACGTATACAAGCATAGATGCATAAACACAAATGTATTTAAGTGCCTTTACTTTAGGAAAATTTACTTGGGTGACATATCTTTCTCGAAGAATCACTGTCAAGTCCTCTGCAGCGTCAAATGCTTTGACAGCAAGAATCATCATGACTGCAATTTGTGAGTCATTCTGCCAGCTTCTGTCTGGTGAAAGCAAACTGTCCTTGAACATTGATTGTTTTCTCTCCCACAAAGTGGCCAGTGACTCTCCCCTCAGCATAGGATCCTAGAGATGAAAAGAAATGAAGCTTCTTTTTCTATGACAAGATAAACTATTCTCTTGTCATCCAGTACAAATTTCAGGTAATTCAATATCTCAATCAGGTCTCATCTGGCTGTTTTACAACACAAATGTGGCTGATTTTCCTACAGTTGTGCTGATTCAATGCAGCAGTGACTGATATGCTGTTGAAGAAAAATAGCATTGGCCTGAAGAAAAATACAGGGCAGTCGAAATAGATTTGTTGATTTCAAATGAAGGTAAGATCCTGTGGTATCTAAGGTCTTACTCGCTGCACTTAGAGGACTTAAAGGGCACCTTCTACTGCTTGGTAGCACAGGATAAAAGATAAAACAAAAAGATCTTTAATCATTACTTTGTGTTTGTATTTCCATATTTATTACTATATATTTTCAGAGTGCTACATTTGGGAAGAAAATATAACTCAATTATTTTCACTATGCATGCGTACAAAGTTTTATCTTCAGGCAGAACTAACCTTCTGGGCAAAACATGTTAACTGATGCGAAAATCTAACATGGGTAGATCCTATGAAGTTTCCCAATTCCAGCCTGTAAATGTCATTAAAGACAAAGCAGATCATAGGGGACATACACCACCTGCCTCTTCTTCTCTGTAAAATACAGCCAAATATATTCTAAATATAGGTTTAGTATAACTCATGGCAACTAATACTTTGGCCCCTTCTCCAGTGGTTAAACCATGTAAAAAGGAACAGGCACCTGCTATAGCCTCTAAAAATCTTGTGTTTGTTTACATTTTGAGTTTTTTGTCTGTTTGGTTGTTGCTTTGGTTTGTGTGGGACTTTTTTGTTTTGTTGTGGGGTTTTCGGGGGGGGTTTTGTTGTTGTTGTTTGCTTGTTTGTTTGTTTATTTGTTTATTTTAATTTGGCTTGTAAAGTTTCCCTTCTTTTTTTCTTTTTTTTTTTTTTTTTAATTTTTAGATTCTAACTTCAGCCTCTAAAGATAAAATCTGATTCAAACAGAAATGCCATTATACATGGAACACAATCTTAAAAGGTTAATAGCTGTTTAGAAATGCACCCAGAATCAGTGATCTAAAAGCTGATAGGAAGGAAGAAAGGAAGGAAGGGAGGGAGGAAGGAAGGAAGGGAGGAAGGGAGGGGGGAAGGAAGGGAGGAAGGGAGGGGGGAAGGAAGGAAGGAAGGAAGGAAGGAAGGAAGGAAGGAAGGGGGGAAGGAAGGAAAAGAAAGAGAAAATCCGCTATCCATAACATTTGTTGAAATGGCTACCGTCTACCTAGAGATTCTTCTAGGAATTTTTGTTTTAAATTTGAGTAAAGTAGTGAGAAAATCTAAACCCTGTGATGAAAGCCCAGAAGACAGAGCAGATTGTCTATATACACCTCCTTATGTCCAAGAAATTCAGCTCTAGTGATTTCCATTGCAGAGAAAGGCAAATAAACTGCAATTAATAGGGTTGAAATATTGTTTTACACATGTTCTCTTCATTAGATTTAGAGGTATTTCAACTAAAAAGTGAAGTGTATCATAAAGAATTAAAAAATGTAATTGTCTTAGTGTGTGAAAATCAGGTGTGTATATCTGAGGCCATCCTACTGTAAAGCAATAGCTTCTGAGGAATAGAGAAGTGAGAGTCTGGAGCAGAAAGAAAACAGATCAGATACTTTTTTAAGAGGTCTTGGTGAGCTCTGAAGCAACACTGGCATATAGTTTACTTTGAGTCATGAGACAGTCAAGTCTGCTAAGATTCTTCCACTTCCAAGAAACTCTGTTAGTCATAAATAATACATTTATCATAACCTAAGAAAAAGCACAAGGAAGATGATTAGGAATATTGCAGCAGTTACCTACAGCTGCCAGTGGGAACGTAGTGAGTGGTGAGCAGCCAGTCCAGGCAGATGCAGAACACGACAAGGATCAGGTCATGGGAGGGTCTGGTGGAGCAAGCAGATAAGAGGCAGCTTCTGTCTCTGCAGTGCTGTCAGTCTGGCTCTGGATTTGTTGCCTTGAAAGACCGTAGAGGCTCTGGCAAAGTGGGGGTGTCACTGCAAGGAGGGGAAGCTGGCAGTTTGCCAGCAGTCACCTCACTAGTGCAGAGAGTAGTAAGGTAATAGTTTCATACTGCCTGGTATGTCTATTTGGTCAAGTTTTCTTTTTCTCACTTTTAATAAAATATTGTTACATCAACTGGTTGGCATTTGTGTAGGGGAAATATCAGCTCACTAAACACTATTTAACATCTAATTTTTTTTCCTAGATTTCCAGGTTCCTATGTGGAGCAGTGTTTGATTAGCAATCCATTTAAATCCAAATACAGCCCTTGTTTCTGTGATCTCACACAAAAATTGCAATCATATCACATTTGAAGAAAACATTTAAAGAACAAATAATGATTAAGTGCAAGAACTTAGATCATTTATATATTTTGGATCATCTTTACAGATTTTAAAGATAATAAAGAAAGCTTGTGCAACTCTGTCAAGTGCCTGTTATAATTTTTAGGCAGGAATTTACCAACTTAGAAAGACCAAAAAAGAAACATTGAAGGAATGATTTTTCCAGTTGATGAACCAGAGGTCCCTCTCTAGTCAACACTGGTGGATCATATATTGTCTCACCTAACTGAAGATACTTAAGCAGACCAGAGGAGCCATTACCTAAGACAACTTGTTTCTTTGACTATCAAGTGAAATCAGGCTGCTTTGCTTGGAAGTAGACATCTGTACAAAAAACATATAATACTATGTGAAACGAACCCTACCTTAAATGCTCAAAGGCAGGCCTGGAAAGGAAAAAAAAGGAAAAAAAAAAAAAAGCAGCAAAACAAAACAAACAAAGGTCTGTCCATTTCAGACCTTCATTGAAGAGGTGATGCAAAAGTTCGCAAGACAGCTTCAGTTCAGATGTTGGGAAGAAACGACTGAAGTAGAAACATATCTATATTTGTTGTCGTTGCTTTTGTTTTATATAAATATTTATACTCATTTTTATTTTTATAAAAAACAAGACAGAGGATGCTTAATGCATATAAAGCAACAAAAATACTAAGCAGGCAAATTGAACCAAGAAAATGAACAGGAATCACATGTTTAGGTCAGATGAAGACAACTCTATACATTTCTGTCATTGAGGAATTCTCCAAACTAGTATTACCAGGTAATGTGTCGTAAGGATCACCAGTGTTTCATAACGATAAGCAACTCTCTGATTTACTTCTACTGATACTCTGCTGATATTTGTCCAACAATATTAAAAACAGCAACTATATAGAGTGTGAAAGAATGTTGAAGCAAGAAAGAAGTTACTCTTCTTCAAAAAAAAAATCTAAGTAAAATTTTATGCAGACTAAATATGTAAAATAAATTGTTATGGTTTAACCCTAGCCAGCAACTAAGCTCCACACCACCACTCACTCATCCACCCCTGCTGGAATGAGCGAGTAAAAATGAGAAAACTTGTGGGCTGAGATAAAGATTTTAATCAGTAAAGCAAAAGCTGTGCATGCAAACAAAGCTAAATAACAGATTCATTCCCTGCTTCCCACAGGCAGGTGGGTGTTCAGCCATCTCCAGGAAAGCCAAGCTCCATCACACATAACCATTACTTGGGAAGACAAATGACATCACTCTGACCATCCCCCTCTCCTTTTTTTTCCCCAGTTTATATACTGAGCATGACATTATATGACATGGAATACCATTTGGGGACAGGTGTCCTTGCTGTGTCTCCTCCCAGCTTTTTGTGCACCTCCAGCCCACTCGCTTGTGGGGTGGTATGCAGAAAAGCAGAAAAGGCCTTGACTCTGTGTAAGCACTGCTCAGCAATAACTAAAACATCCTTGTGTCATCAGCACTGTTGCCAGCACAAATCCAAAGCATAGCCCCATACTAGCAACTATGAAGAAAATTAATCCTATCCTAGCCAAAACAAGGACACAAATGTGTATGAGAGACCCATATGTGGGGAAAAGACAAAATGGATTAAGCAGATGTGTCATTAAACTTTTAACGCTAAACTTCGTTGGAATTTTTCCATGTTAGGGTTTACATAGACAAGTTTACCCAGATAGGAGAAAACCACAAAAAATGTAACCAATGTACATTAATGGAAAGATCATATTTGAGCTGTCCCCCAAAATCTCAAAATAATGGACAATAATTTTTAAATTAAAAATTATCAATAAATTATCTAAAACTGCTTGCATTAAATTCAATATTACATTACACTAAATCTACTACAGAAGATTAATAGGATGTTTTGGATACTTCAGGATACTTGGGCACTTCAGGTGACAAAAATACAAGAAGAGGTGTATCCAGCTTTTCAATCATGCAAACAATTAAACTAAGATAAAAAAATCCTCTTCCTTTCAAAGTTGTAAGAAGACCCCATTTTGAAATTGAAAGGTGTTTGGAATTCCTCCACCTATGTAGCATCCTGGATTTATGAAAATAATTGATAAGATTCTTCAAAGATATTTACTGTTGGGTATCCTAGGTGACTTAAAAGAAGCAGGTAGTCAATGCAAAAGATGGAGACAAGTAATATGTGTCATGTACTTCAACAGAAAATAACAAAATATTATCACATGCACAACTTTGATGCCATTTCATAGATATGCCCTCTTACATTGTTATAAGCACACCAACAAAATATATTTTTTCTCAAGTGAGGCTGAACAGTATAAAGGAAACCATCGCATTGCTCTTCCCATGGGATTTTGATAAGCTAGGTAGGTTTGAAAGAGTAGGACTCAATTTGCAACACTGTAAAGAATGAAGAAAACAACCACCATTGGCTGTTGGACAAAGCAATTAACCAATATTGATCATTAGTAAACTAGGCAATTAGTTAACAGTGTTAGTAGAACCTTAGCTGGGTTGTTTCTTCTAGAGACAGAAACTCATGCCAAAGGAGCCAGATATTCCTTGGATGCAATTTAGTTCATTCTCAGGGCATGTCTGTACTGCCTTTTTTTCTAGCCAATAGATTTCATTCATGAATGTTTATTCCTCATAACTAGCTAAGCATTCCTGACATTTATGTTGGTGGCACTGAAGTGAAAAATTGCAGTTTTTATTGTCTTATATGATGACTAATTCATCACTCTGAGCATATTTTAATACGGCTAAAGATGATCAGCATTATTCAGTCAGTTTTGGGGGCTATATCAATCTGGCAAAAAAATGCATCCTCCAAGATGGCAACTCCTCCTCCCCCTACTACTTTGTTTATCCTGCAGTAGCTGTAAAATGCTGGAGACCCAATGAATTATGTACAATTTTAATAGCAAAATATGCTTCTATATTTTTTAATGGAAAATTTCTCTGCACTATGTAATGCTTTAATGTCATTCTGTATCTTACTTCAAGCAGAGCTTTCTTCAGTTTATTCTTTTACATAGAGCCACCTATTCCAGTTCCTTCTAAATCCTCCAATAACATCCTGCTATATGCCTTTACTGTTACTTTGCATATTTGTTCTGTATAAGGGCAGAGTAAGTGGAAATATTGCATAATATTTTAGAGCTAGTCTAAGATTCTGAAACCCATAATTAAGATATAATTCTCAAAAATCACAAGAGATGATTCTGAAAATAAGAGCTGTCTTCAATACCAATGTGTAATATGGTGCCAACAGTTCTGATCCAAACTGTACTTCATAATAAAATTATGAGTAAAAAACAGTAAAGAGGTCTAAATAGAGGTCAATCTTTAAACAAAACAAAACAAAACAGATTAACTGTTGAAGAGTGGCAGTTTATCTAACAGCTGGTTACATGTCATTCTTAGAGTATAATTTTCATTTAAATTCTGAATTAGTTGTGCAGAACAACATTAAAAAAGAAGCAACTGAAACAAGCAACAGCTAAGAACTGCTGAAGTGAGTCTCTTTAATGTTTTGCAAACAGGTACAATATTAAATAATATCAACCAAAAAGTAAAGAAATGGAAAAGGACAGCCTTGGTCAGAACTGGGGAAAAAAAAAAAAAAAAAAAAAAAAATTACAGATGTTTTTCTGTAAATTTCTCCAATGTGGGTCCTTACCACAGACTGGAGGTCTTCACAGACATGGGTCCTATTAACAGGGTGCAGTCCTACAGGAAAAGACTGCTTCAGCGTGTGTCCCCCAAAGGCTCAGACGTCCTGCCAAAAAATGTACTCCTGCATGAGGTCCTCTCTGTGGGGTGACAGATCCTATCAGCAGCCTGCTCTGGCATGGGCTCTCCCTGAGCTGCAGCTTCCTTTGGGGCATATCTACCTGCACCAGCATGGGATCCTCCATGGGCTGCAGGTGGATTCCTGTTTCACTATGGACCTCCATGGGCTGCAAGTGGGCAGCCAGCTTCACTATGGTCTGCACCACGGGCTGTAGGGGAATCTCTGCTCTGCTGTCTGGAGATCCTCCTGCCTCTCCTTCTTCACTGACCTTTGCGTCTGCAGAGCTGTTTCTTTCACGTGTTCTCATTCCTCTCTCCCAGATGCTGTTGTGCAGCATTTTTATCCTTTTTAAATACATTATCACAGAGGTTCTACCAACATTGCTGATGGGCTCAATCTTGGCTGACACTGGCTCTATCAGACATGGGGGAATCTTCTATAGCTTCTCACAGAAGCTCCCCTTTCCCCCACACCCTTCTCAAACAGGACATGAATAACACAGAACTGGAAGTGACTTCAGGAGATCATTAATGCACTGTTTGCCTCAAGGAATTAACAACTATGTCCTTTCTAATAGAGGCTCAAGTTACAGTTTCTGAATACTCTTTTAAGATTTCACATCTTCCCCAAGCAACCTAGTCTATTGCTTTCCTAATCTTACAATTACAAAAAAATTCTCTGATATATAAACTAAATCTTAAGGCAACTGGAGCAACTTACTGTTTGTTCTATCTTCTACAGACTCAGAGAACAGACAGACATTCCTTCTTTAATGTACCTTTTATACATTTGGAGATTTTGTTGTATATCCTTTCCAAAACTTCCCTATTTCATTTTTTAAAATCTTAATATTGTATTAGCTTATATTTTAAACCTTTAAATATCAACATGACTATAAAAATGGGTAATAGATCTACCTATATCTGAGCAGAAGACAGATTGTAGCACAAGGGCCACTGGTAACATTAATCTACAAATGTTTCAGGCTTGGTTTATTTCCTCCAGAAAATAGATATATTTCATTATATTCAGTCATAGTAATAATGTGTGTGTTATATTCTGGAATGTATCTAACATTCAAGATATATCAAAAAAAAATTTTGAGAACTATGGAAAGGGGAGGAATGAAAGGAAGAAGAAAATAGTAAATAAATAGATTTGGGTTAGCTGGCTATGACAATCTTTTAAGGACACTGAGGCAATTAGCTAGAGTAAGAGCTGAAGAGGCAAAGCTGCTGTCATGTAGTCATTCGGCCATTTACAGAAATGTTATGCCTTTCAATTGGCAAGATCCTTTCAGTAGAGATCTCAGTGAAGTAAGGAGTACACAGGAGATAGGGATTCTATCATAGAATCATAGAATCATTTAGGTTGGAAAAGACCTTTAAGATTATTGAGTCCAACCATCAACCTTACACTGCCAAGTCCACCACTAAACCATGTCCCTAAGCATCACATCTACATTTCCTTTCAATATCTCTAGGGATGGTGACTCAACCGCTTCCCTGGGAAGCCTGTTCCAATTCTTGATAAACCTTTCAGTAAAGATTTTTTTGCCTAATACAAGTGGTGGTGCACACACACAAGGGCATAAATTCATTTAACCTCACTTTGCTTGTGTTCCTTCTCTTGTCTTTAGTTCTATGAACAACTTTACTCTCACCTTCTAGATCTACAGTTTACCTTCTTCCATCTGTGCAATGTTCCTTAGGATGTGAAGACTGCTCCTTGCTGATTTCTGTCCTGAATAGAAACTGAGGTTTTATTAAAGAAGGACTGAAGTCTTCTATTGTATTTCTGTGACAAAGCATCTAGTGAAGAGCTGTAATTTAGACAGTACATAATGCTTCTGAAGTTAGGGAAGAATTTAAAAATTATAGGGCACAAAAGGGAAAGACAAATAGAAAAACTCAGAAAGGCATGAAACTGATGCTACCAGATTTTTTTTTTTCATTTAGTAGTAAAAAATAAATTAAAAAAAATAAAAAATTTAAATGCGAGTTTGATTTAAAAAAAAACCCCACACAGTATTTAGAAGACAAAAATAGACCCATTTCTGCAGCAAGAGAAATGGACATGAATTGCAGAGGGGTTTTTATCAATATAAGTAGTGCTTTGTGTGATTCTCCTTCACATGTCCTAACTATTCTGAGCTCTAACTTACTTCTGCCTATACTCTCTTCCTTGGGAGCACCAGACTCCTGCAATCAGCTCCCTTTGTCTCCAACCTCTTTTTCTGCTTTCCTGAATGGAGTACTATATCTTCTTGACTGAGTAGCTTCTCTTTCTTCTCTGGCAGAGAATGACACATAAAAGGCGTTTTGCTGACTACGAATAGGAACTGGCAATTTATCAACTTCTTCCCTGCTACTCAAGGCAACAATGAAGGTTACAGGATCTTTAAAACAAACTTTCCGATTTTTAACCCAAGTGATAGAATTAGCATGCAGAAAACAAGACCAAGAAAGACACATAACTTACTCATCCTCCATCATAGGCTTTACACGATAGTTCACCCATTTTTATATTAGAGCAGCTATGTAAACCTACTCAGATTCTCATACCTTTTCAACACTTATCAATTATTCGATAAGTTAACATATCGGCATGTGACAGAAGACAAAATGTTCTTCAGAAGAAATTTTCAATGGAATATGTTGGATTAGAACAAGAGAAAAATCTGTGAAACCATCATTCTGTTTCAAACATTGTTTAATATTTATTCCCATGGTATTCACTTTGTGGTATCAGCTGGAGTGAAGGGAAGGCAATTTCTACTTGGGTATTGGTATGAGTAAGCAGGGTCAGTGCTTATGCAAGAGGGGTATCAAGACCTGATGCCAAAGGTGAGTTAAACAGCAGGAAGGGAAATAAATGTTGCACTACTATTTGTAATCTGAGAACCTCACAGGATTTTATAAACCTGGTCACCTGAGTTTCCAGCTGTTTCTGATCAAACTTTAGGAATGTCAGCACAATACTCTCTACACATTTCCACTCAATTTTGGGGAGAACATTTCTGACACTGAGGCAACACTGCGTTCTTTACACTGATCTTGCTCTTGTATGGATAATGCAGTCCCTTTATTAAATTTGGTGGTGTCATTTCTTTCTCCAGACCTGTAGGTTTTAAGTGTATTGAGTTCTCATGTTTATTGTGAGGTCTATTTATTTAACCACTTCTTTAATTAGCAATGTATTAACATCATGATATATTTTGTGGTTTGCGAAATCAATCTGCTTGATTTGCTTTAGGCAGAGATCAATACTGTACTGTAATGGTATATGGATTCTCAAAAAAGCAAAAACTAAAAAAAAAATACTAGTCAATAATGTTAACTGCTATTCTCATATACTAAAATTTACATGCAGAGAAAAAAAACCATGATTTTGAAACAGATTATTCTATTGGAGGAAAAAAATATATTGTTTTCTTAATTGTGCATATCATCCTAATTACGACATGATTCCAGACAGACCATCTCTGCTATGGTAAGAAGTGCAATTGTTCTGAAACTATTACTCCATGGGAAGCCATAATTTTCTAAATGTCAAGAGAAGGTCTAATGATCATGAATGAGAGAAAATAGCAAAATCTTTTCATCTTCAAAGAGATTAAGAATTTCCTTCTCATTAAGTCACACAATATTTATAAAAATTGCTAAACTGGACGAAACTTTCAAAGGAAAATCAAAAAACATTTAAAATGTTGGTACTGTTCACTACCTGCAAAAATTCAACCCATCTCTTCTCAAGAGTAAGTAATACAAAACATTGAATGTTTATTTTATAATATCAAAATAGGATAATGAAATACAGAAGAGGGGAGGAAAGTAACGGCTCTTTCTTTTTCCGCAAGGAATTAAAAACTTTCAGTGACAACCACTGAAAGTAACCTAAAATAGCCTTCATCTTGTTGTTTCAGTCTATATCCATAAAATCATTAAGCACAAAACTTCAGTTTGGGTAATCCACTGAAAAGAAATTGAGTTAGGAGGATAAATGAGAATTTATGAGTAAATACCTCTGTTTAATTGAGTAAGCTGGTTTCTTCAGTGATATAGATAACAAATCATTGACCAGGAACATGTTAGGAGAAGTGACAATATGACTTCTGACATATTGATTTTTTTAATCGAACTAGAACTAAGAAAAACATTATGTATTTTTCGTATACAAATACAGATTTGGTCTATGGAAATTAAGAGTACAGGCATTACATCTTTAAAATAAAAATTATCAAGGGTGATGATGAAGATAGCAGAATCACCTTTAATAATATTTTATGCTTTAAGTAATGGGTATGTAATGTTTTAATCTAAATAAACAATAACTACAAATACAAGTACATCCTCTTTTCTGATTGCTAACCACTAGTAACTACTATGGAAACTATCTTGTGCTAGTCTCCATAGTTTACAGGTATGAAGCAGTATATTAATCCTTCTGAATGACTTGTCTGAAAGATGTCTGAAGACATTGGAAAAATGCAGTCCAGTGACAGTTGTTGGCTTTCCTTAGACTTCAGACTTTGTGAAAATTGAACCATTTAGATCAAATATTTTAAACAATTGCTTTAAGCATCTCTTATTAAATTGAACTATTACTTCCCAAATGCAAAAAAAAAAAAAAAAAAGAGTATTTTCAGTGCATTGGCTATATGAAGAGCTGCTGAACACACATCAGTGTGACTGATTATGTCACAAGGCATAAAATTAATCCAGTGACTCCTGCATGTGGCCAAAGAACTGGAGCTGAAATAAATGGTGTATTCAGAGAGACACAATTTCTCAGCTTAACAGCTTCAAGAAGGGGAGAGAACAGGGGGCGGAGAGGGAGGCAGGCGGCTTTACCACACCCTCCAATAAAGTGCTTCACTTATTAAAGTCAGTTTTTGTTAAAATTGTGTGATATTTTCCCATTTGTGTGTGCTAGCTTCAACCTTCAGCCCTCCATCTTGTTATCTGACACTCTAAGGTAACAGCGCTGACTGCATCACTGCGGCCATACATAATGTCAGACATTTTGCCATGAAATCACACAAGCAGATCACACTAATGGATTAACTATGACGATGGTCCAAGTCTTTTCCTATATCACCTACAGTGACTGATTTTTCATGCTCAAACCAAATATTTTTATTTTCCTCTTGCTTTGATATTAAAAGTAAATAATCTAGATCAATTATCTGATTTGAATAATGAAAACAAAGCCACCTGTCTTCCTCCCTCTACAAATTATCAACCAAGTTATTGGTAGAATCTATTGAATAAAACTGACAGAGGGAACTGTTCTCCCGTCTTAAAATGTTACCAGTCTTCATTCAGATTTTTTCTGTTTACAATTTTCATCCTAACTTATTTTACAATGTTTACAAATATTTTAATTTTAGAATCTTCACCTCATTAAGTGCAAGGTAAACACTCTTGCAAATGAGTTGCAAGCTACACATCTTTTTATAGCCTCCCTAGCTTTATCAGAGTTACTTCCACCAGCTGTCATCTGAAGAGCTACTTTTTATTCCCTGTCATTTAATTAATCCTGTGTATATTCCTTATCCTTTCTCTTTTCTTTCTTTCCTTGTCCTAAGCCATGGTAATTTACCCTCTTCCTTTATTCTAGACTGCAATTTTTCCTTTTTTGTAACATTGATACATTCCTTTTCTCTTTGTCACAGTGGCAAGTTCCTTACCCCTGTAAATAAAAGAATTAATACCTTAAGGGTTTTTAAAATTTATGCCTCAAATACATCAATACATACATATTTTTTCCATGAAAAACAAACATTCAAGTTCAAATGGTAACTAGAAAGAATAGTCAAGAGCAGTCAGAGTTAAATAAGTGAACTTACAAATCATAGATGAGACAGTAAAGACCCTAAAACCTTATCTCACAACCAATAGAATGAGGCATTTTTTATTCAGCTAGATATCTTGGATCAACCTTCTTCCTTAATAAAGAAACCCATCAAAGATGAGCTGGGTCAGGCACAGCTCATTATGAGTAAAGTTTTCCTGCTTTTCATTTTTTTTCCATTATTCTACTTTTCACACCTGGGTACTTCAGTAATATTTTAGTGTTTAATAACATTTATGTTTTTTCTCCATTCGAATAATAACATTTGAATAATAGTGTGTGCTACAAAATTGAGTATGGTAATGTTGCTTTGTCACCTGAGGCAGTAGATTTCACTTCTCCGAGGAAAGAAGTTATCACTGGACAGGAAACATCATAAATTAAAGGTTATTTCTGAATTCCTGCAGGACACTTGTATTTGTTACACTCATGACATTTTAACTGAAAGTTTGTAGATCTAATTAGTGAGAAACAGAAGTGTAATCAATACTGATTTATTAATATTTCCCACATGTAACACTACTTATTTGTACAGAATAATTTGTTACTTGTATCATTTCATCTCTGTAATTCCTTAGTGTTCTTTGTTCATAAAAATAATAGTGCTATTTTATTAGAACTGAAAATTTCCAGCTTTAGTCATCTGAAACACACATTTTTTTTCTGCATGTGTATGTACAGATGCATCTGGCTGCTTTGGGCTCAGGGGTCTTATATAAGAGGAATGAAATCAGATCAGCTCCTGACTGAAGACTGCTTGTGATGTTGTGAAAATTAATGCTAGCTAGTTGCCAGTCATTCATCTGTTCTTTTATAGATAAGTTCGTGTGATCTCCAGCCCCAAGTAAGACTGAGAGTATTACAAACATCACAGTCTTGCAGGCTTACTTCCCTTTGAAATTGAGATGTTTCTAACCATTTTAATTGCCTTCCCCTTGACCTTTCCATTTCTGCCATAGCTGTCTTGAAACATCCCAATCTTTAATCAATATTCCATGAGCTGGTACATCATCATTTTTATTCTGTCATCTCTTTATTGACAACTTGATTTACTTTTCTGCTTATAGCTTGCAAGGCTTCCATTTATGCAATTTTGTGACTGTGCCAGCATGATCACTGACTAAATGGCTTTGCCTGAGTTATCACCACAGAAGGTAGATTGTACTGCCAAACAGAGAAAAAGAGCACCTGTAAGTAGGAGCTCACAGAAGATGACTAGATGAACTGTTATATACTATTCCCAAGCAGCAAGTGATAGGACAAGAGGAAATGGTCTCAGGTTGTGCCAGGAGAGGTTGAGATTGGATATTAGGAAAAACTCTTCACCAAAAGGTTTATCAAGCATTGGAACAGGCTTCCCAGGGAATTGGTTGAGTCACCATCCCTGGAGGTGTTTAAAAGGTATGTAGATGTGGCACTTAAGGACATGGTTTAGTAGTGGACTTGGCAGCGTTAGGTTAAGAGTTGGACTCAATGATCTTAAGGGTCTTTTCCAACCTAAGTGATTTTACAATTCTATACACGACTTCTACAAGAGGAAACTGTTCTTGATGTCTGCATGTTGGGTAGACAGTACTTTAAGATTTAGTCAAATCCATTCAACTTTGCAGTGAATCATAAATTTATGTATTTGTCATTTCTCACTTTCTCTTCATCTGGTCCTCCTACAGGCTTAAAAAATTTTGGGGCACTGTGATCTCTAGTCCTGAATTTGAAACAGGAATATCTATGAGTGCAATGCTTCCTAATTTTATATTTGGAGAACAAAAATATCTCCCTGAAGTTCTGCCATGTTATCGTTTCAGTACAGATGATCCAACAGCTTCCATTCCATAGATGTCGTGTCTTTTTACACAGCAGTGCTTTCCGAAAAAAAAAATAAAAAATCGTACGTCTCCATGTTACTCTGTCTGTCAGATTTTCTCCTTATCTGTAGCAAGCAACTACAAAGTCACTCTAGTTCTTCAAACCCCCTATTTCTGTCTCCTTTAGCTACCTAATAGACCTTTTCACAAAATGTATAATCTTAAAGAATCCATTACAGGAAGAAACTTTTATATATCAGCTGACTTGTCAGAAAAAACTACTAAGTTTCCTAGTCCTATGAAGTAGAAAACTGCATATCATGAAGTTGCTAACGAACTTTGAGGCATTCACCTCACCATATTCAATGATACCTGTTTATCAAAAATGTAAAAATATTTGTCCTGTGTGTTACAAAATGCATAATCCCTGCACAACATTTAATACACTTCCTTGTATGGACATAGTTACTCTTGTTAGATTAATTTCTTGCTTGTCTTTCTTCATGTTCAGAAACATAATGCAAAGCCCACACACTTGATATTGTCATTGCAGAGAACTGGTATTTCACCTGCTTGGGGATGCATCCTCTGTACATACTGTCCATAAACACAGCCACCTCTGAGATACTGCGTGAGTTGCTGTTTTGCTCTGAGAGGTACAGGTCCATTACGATTCCAGTGAGAAAAGCTTCCAGATTCCATAAAGTATCATTTAAAATGCTATTTATTAGAGGTAATACCATGAAGAGAGATTAGGTCAGATAATCTTAAGACTCTTTAGATACTGGGAACACCAAGCTGCGCAGCATTAAGCAGACCTCCAATCCACACAGGTTCTCACATTTTGGTCTGTTGAGCTACTGTAGAACTTTTTTCACAATAAATCACCTCTATTCATCATTTCTACTGTCAAGCTGAAAGGATGTTTGCACGACAACTTGTTCTTGCACTGTTAGACAAAGACAGGAACCCACAAGTGGCATAATCACCAGTAGCAAGTGGGAGCTGCCTGCAGGCTCCTCTGTCGCCACTAACCAGCCAGGTTCATCCTGTGGCCAACTGGTGTGTGCAGCACAACACAGGTCTGAAGGCCATGCTGTGTGTGCAGCACAGGATACCTGTGCCAGCTCAAGTCACCACTTAGGTGAATCACTAACTCCCCTGAATACGATGGTCTTCCAGTCAGGACTATCACAGTTGCATACTTAGATTTTATATTTGTTGTTTGTATTTTTTGCAACTCTACTTCTATAGCCTTTGTAGGTTTATTTATTGCTTTATTAAATTTATTTCTATTCCATTTATTTTTAAACTTTGGTCTTGTATTTTCTTCAAGGACCTTTCTTCAAAGATCTATGTTTGGCTGTCATTCAAGAACAAAACCATAAAGAGGACATACATCTAAAGGTCTTCCTGCGGACTGTTTACTGACTTATACGTGTGTTTTTTTTCCATATTACCAAGAGATGCCACAGAAGTGCATGACTTTCTTATGGAGAGTGGTCTGGAAGAGATTTTTGAGAACATAAGTGGCTTTATTTCAAGATAAGGTGTGGAGAGAATGTAACCATGTTTACTTCTTCATTTATGTGCCTATATTTTAGGAACATAAGACTGGAAAAGTTCTCCTGGTTCATCAAACCAAGTCCCTTGTTACTGCAGGAACCATTTCACTGATTTTGTTTATATGCTTACAAACACATAAATAACTTTGATTTATAAAAGCCTCCGTGTCCAAGGAAACGAAAGTGTCCCTGAAGCTCAGCTGGACTCATGTTCTTAAATTATAAAGGTACTTCAAAATTCTCACTGATAAGTTTACTTTCCCCTGTTTATATCTCAAGGGTGTGAGAGCTATAAACAAACCATTATATGCTTAATTCTGGAAAAAACTGCTAACGAGATGAGGAGAAAGATGCTCGTGGGTGGGGAGGGGGTAGAAGGTAGATGTTTTCACTGATGAATGCAGTTTAGAACAGGTATATTTAAATAAGTTTTTAATTACAAGAGACAAAAAGATTTAGAGGGACAAAAGTGGGAAGAAGGAAACAAATATCCTCTGGAAGACAATTAATAACAATATTACAAAATTTAATTGAATTATTATTGGAAGGAAAAAAAAGAATATAACAATGTCTTCGCTAAAATTATATTTTTTTGTTTGCTGGTTGGCTGGGGTTTTTTTATTATTCACATGAAAGCTGGGTGAAATCACATTGCTGAGGTCATGAGACAGCTGCGTGGAACCCTCACAGGCAGTTGCATAGAAAGTGGCAACATGGATGGTGAGAAAGCAGATACAGAGTCTGAGGCAGTTAATGTTGCTGTCAGTTGTTTATGGGTCCATCTATCAAGGAGTGAACCTTTTGTTTTACCTTTTCCAGCTTCTCTTGGAACAGCAAACCAGAATATTCTGATTTTGTCTGATAAGACTGTCACTGACTTCTTTTGGGTCAACCTATCAATCGATAGATGCAAAATACAAGTAGCATATGACATGTTGTGCAGTACAGGTATCGCATATGGACTGATACACCATCAGTGCGATATTCTGTCAACAAACAACATGTGACAAGCAAACAAAGTGTTCGTAACAGTACTTATAACATCAGCATTTTCCTATATTGTCTTATATCTTCCGAAAGCTTCACTAACAGGTTGAATTAAGAGGAAGACTGGATAGAAACACAAATAAGCTTATGAAGTATTCTTATTTTACCACAAGAATTACTGTAAACTGTATTCAGGTAACAATATGTTAGAAAAAAAACCCAGAAGAATTTCTCCTCAGCTAGAAACAAATAGGAAAACTAGATAGAATTAATATAGAAGTGAACGTACAGAGACATTCAGAAAGGATTCTCACCCCAACTGACATTGGCTTTCTGAACTTTGAGTAGAATTTTTTTAGGATAGGTACCAAGTTATTGTGCCTTTTAAACTCAAAATGCCTTGGGAGGGTTTAAACCAAAATCTTTCATTCTAGGTATTTATTTAAGGCTGGTTGGATTCACGGGACATTTTTATAGGAAAAAAAAAATCTGGAAAATAAACAGTTATCTTAATAATCATACTCAAATACTCATTACAAAATTCCATTGCACAATATTTGTCTTGGGCAAGCAAACTTTTAAGGTGGAAGGCGTTGATTTTTGGACAACCTGTATATTCAAGAACAAGGAAGTATGGAGTTCTTCTCTCAAGAGTAGTAGATGCAAGAGTTTTGATTTGGCCAAATGACTTTGCTGTTCATTCTTTGGGGAATATTTTCTGTTTCTGCATTTGGAACACATCTGCTTCCTCTGGACTCCAGGTACAGTGGTAAATTACAGCAAATTTTTTGTTAATCAGATAGAATTGTTCATGAGATAAATCTCCCTAGCTCACTACAAAGAGAAAATCTGGCAAATTTAAGAACTTTCGTGATACAGAAAGTTGCTTCCTATTTTTAGAAAATTAGGAAATTTCTATTTTTTCCATTTTTTCTTTTTAAATTTAATTTTGTTTGTAATACGTATTTAGCCTTTATAACATGTAGCATTTTTCATGTACCTCAGAATTAAAAAACACATAGAGAGTTGGATGAACTTAATTGCAGACGTCAAACGAAAACAGCCTATCTGATTAACTATGCTTCTTTCAATGTGAGATAATTACTTCTACAGACATCTGTGAAAAGTAATCTGAAGCAGAATAATTTAGGAACACATTTTTTAAAATATGAAAGTAGCAACTGAACATATTATGTCCTGGTAACTGAGAAAATCAAAGTGCAGCCTCTAAAAATGCTAAATTACAAACAAAGGAGTACAAATAAGAGGTTACAATGGGATAACGAAGGATAATTTAAAATGTGACATTAAAAATAGTCAATGCAGAAGCAAATAAGGTCTTCAGCAACTCCACAATTAAAAGGGAACAGAATGGTTAAATATACACATGACTAAATCTAAAAAGACAGAAGTTGAGTTGCATGTTTGAGGTTGTGTTGCCTGTTGATCTATTTGTCTGTTTAGTGAAAGTCTCAAAAGTTGATAGAGCTGACAATGGCTCACTCCTAGAAAAAGAAAATCACAACCAGGATCGTATGAAACTGATAGTAATTTATTTCTTTAGAAGCATATAGCATCAATTTAAAGTCAAACTGACATTTTAGGAGTGGCGAGGAGTTTTCATCATCACTCAAATTGATTGTTGTTTCATGCTGAATAAAACAACTTGTGTTTCAAGTATGCTGAATGTAACACAATAATTCAGTTTAAGACCACAGGGCTGTGAACTGTCATACATTAACTATTAGTTTTTCTGATTTTCACATAGTTAAACGTGATCTGTTATCTCTAAAGAAACTTTATTTTGAAGTGAACATACGAAATGTATCTGGGTGTAAGCTGTATGACAAAGAATTCTTGGAAAAATAGTTAAGGTAATTTTCTTGTTGTTGCTGTTGTGTGTTTCCCCCATACAACATTGCATATCTTTCCAGAACACTATAGAACTACTAGAGAATCTTGTCTGATGGCATAATTCACTCTCTGGCTGCACTGCTCAGGGAATGCATCAAAACTACCAGGGCCTAGATATTAAGAGGCTCATTCAAACTTTACATATTATTGTAAGTGTGACCACTTGTGGAAACTGCTGAATCCAGCAAATATCTTTTGGATATAAGCAGGACAAATTTATCACTAAGTAAGATTATATTGTTATGGCACTTTTGCATTTGAGATGACATTGCTTTTTGATTCCCACTATGTAAAGCAAAAGGAACCAAGTCATTTTCAATGTGAAGAAGCAGAGAGTCATATAGCAATATGTCCATCTCAAGTGAAAAAACCCGTCTTTGTATGAAAATAAATTTACTTAAAGAGAGCTTTCTAGTTTTGTCAAATTATAGCATCAATGGTTTATTATTGGTTCATTTGAGATACTCAAGAATATTCAAGAAGTGGACCCATTCAAACCGCATGTGGTTCAACAAGGCCAAGTACAAGGTCCTGCACCTGGGTCAGGGCAACCCCCAGTATCAACACAGTCAGGGGGAAGAAGGGAGTGAGATCAGCCCTGCAGAGAAGGACTTAGGGGTATTGGCAGAAGAAAAATTGGACATGAGCCAGCAATGTGCACTTGCACCCCAGAAGGCCAATTGTATCTTGGGCTGCATCAAAAAGAACACGGCCAGCAGGTCCAAGGAGGTGATTCTGCCCCTCTGCTCTGCTCTGGTGAGATCCCACCTGAAATACTGCATCTAGCTCTGGAGCCATCAGCACAGGAAAGCCAAGGAACTGTTGGAGAGGGGCCAGAGGAAGCCACAAAAATGATCAGGGGGGCTGGAACACCTCTCCTATGAAGACAGGCTGAGAGAGTTTGGCTTGTTAATCCTGGAGAAGAAGGCTCCAGGGAGACCTTGTTGCAGCCTTTCAGTACTTAAAAGGGGCCTATAAGAAGGATGCAGACAGACTTTTTAGTAGGGCCTGTTGTGATAAGGGGTAATGGTTTTAAACTAAAAGAGAGGAGACTCAGGCTAAACATGAAGAAATTCTTTATAATGAAGATGGTGAAACACTGGAACAGATTGCCCAGAAAGGTAGTAGATGACCCATCCCTAGGGACATTCAAGGCCAGGCTAATTGAAGACGTCCCTGCTCATTGCAAGGGGGTTGGACTAGATGACCTTTGAAGGTCCTATCCAGCCCAAACTATTCTATGATTCGACATAACGTCAAAAAAGCTACTTCTCAATACAGCAGAGTGCCATTGAAGCGCTTAAAGTAAAGCATAAAACCTTATTTTTCCTGGAAACATAATACAGAAATTAATCTGGCAAGATTATTTTGTCATAGTTAAACAAAAAAAAAAATCAATACTGACTGTATTTGACTGGAATAATTTCAATAATTCTCTTAAATTCCTTAACAAACATAAGGCAAATAAATCACTGTACATTTTTTAACTTTCATTATGAGATCGTTGAAATAATAAAGTAAATTTTTTTCTTCTATTTTTTAAAATAGTACCTGGACTTTTCACTACTTATATTTAAAAGAAAATGTATTACTAACAACATTTTTGATTTATGAACTGCATTAATCATTGACTTTTATATTTCCCAAATGCAATAAAGATATTGAAAAGATGCTTTTCCACTTACAATAACAAGATCACACAGAGATAAAGAATAATGAAACCAACATGATGGATGATAATCTGGCCTGGCTATTTGAAATTACATTTTTCTGTAGATTATATTCCCATGTAGCATCATGGTCTTTTAAATAAGCATTGTAAATTCCTATGTGATAATATTTAAAATTCTTTAGAAAAATGTAATAATTTAATGCAAATCATACTGAGGGACACTGCACCCTAATGAAACCACTGAGCTTAATGACATGTAGCATTCTTCTGTGTTTTCTTTGCTCAACCATTGGAATGAAAATCCCATCTCAAATTAAAAAAATAAAATAAAAGATATCTTCACTGGAGAAAACATGGCTTCCTGGTCTTCAATAGAGAATGTATATTATCATTTGATGGCTAACTCCTGTAAATATCCATATGGCTATGAGATGTCATGCTGATATGAGAAGTGGTGAAGATAGAGTACACAGTTCACTTCTGTTCTTGGTTTCCTTGCTGCCTCTTTGACTCTCTTGAGAATACTGGACACTGACAGAGTGTGTTATGGGCAGCAGCAACAATAAATCAGGGCAGCTACAGAGAGGACAATGCGACACAATTTGCATGTTGGCCCACTCTAAGCTCTTATGTAATCAGTAACTTTAAAACAAAGGTTCAGTTTGTTCCGGATTGTACTCAGAGATATGACATTCTCTATCCAGCCCAGCATCGGGAAGAAGACCCATATATGTCTCAGCTGTCATTTTCCACTTCGCTTCTCACTTATCTTGCACCCAAACCAGTTACACCCAAGAGACTCTTAAAAGTTATGCCTTAGTAACATTATTCATTATTTTTTGCTTTGATGTGCCTTTTAGGGAACTTCTCTGAGGAAAACAGCACAGGAATGCATACGCTCAGGGTTTATTGTCTGAAAAAGGAAACTTCTGCTCAGCAAGTTATTATAAGTCACATCCTGCAGAGAGAACATTTGCTGCAGACAGAACGAACCTTAAAACTCTCACAGATAGATGGCATTATTTAAGAAGAAAAGGAAATGTGACTATACTTTGGAATCTTTCTGTTTCAGTTTACATATTTAATTACTTACAACTTTGTGTTAAGAATATATTTAAAACAGTTCTTGGTACACTCTTCCCAGAAACGATAAACAGATGAACATACTGGGTGTTTTTTGAATTGTTAAAGCATGGAAAGAAAAGCAAAAGGAAACAAACCTTTCTGAAGACTGTCAGTGATAGCACGTTTTGTTAGCTTGATATCTGTGTCCGAAAATCAAAGTCCCAGTGGATAAAGGCAAAAGTCACTTAACCGACAAAATTCATGGCTGACTGAGAACTGACATCTGTTCTTTATAGGTTCGTCTTTGAGAATTCTCACTAGAAAACATCAGTTGAAAAGATTATCTTATAGCAGTACTAAATAATAGACTGTTCCATGACATTCAAAAGTCTTGAGCTCCCTGTGGAACTAATGACATTTGTACAGCAAGACAGGCTTCTTCTGCAAAGGAGGATGATGGGAGATAGAAAATGATAGGGTTTTGACAGAATGTTAGCCCCAAGTTGCCAGCTTTTCTGAAAGATAACTGCAAAAAAGAAAGCTCTAATAATACTTCTAATAAAGGGCCAGACTCCTAGATGAATTTTAAACTGATACACTTCCACTGATCTTGATGTTCACAGTTGATGCTCTGTCCCTGACACTTTAGATAGAGGAGACAAACGCCATGTTGCTGGGCTCTGACAACAGATCAGTTGGATACTTGTTCCAGAAGGTATAATACAGTTTATTAAGAGCAGCTCCTTTTGCTTGTCATTACAGCGCTTTTTTTTTTTTTTTTTTTTATTTTTTTTTTTTATTGTTTTTTTTTTTGTTTTTTTTTTTTTTTTTTTTTTTTTTTTTTTTTTTTTTTACTTTTTTTCTTTCCTTGATGACTTACCTGAAAGTTTTAAAAGTTCCTCTGGACTTATTTGAAATAAATATGGCTAGCTCAGCCATGAAGCAGGGTCATTTCCTC
Source organism: Pampusana beccarii (assembly GCA_013399365.1). Taxonomy (NCBI): domain Eukaryota; kingdom Metazoa; phylum Chordata; class Aves; order Columbiformes; family Columbidae; genus Pampusana; species Pampusana beccarii. The sequence goes on from VWYH01000607.1 coordinate 44,963, forward strand.
CAAATGAGACCTCTTCCTATATTTGATCCACCGCTATACAGGAAAAATATTAAGGGAGAATTAGATCGTTGGCTTTTCTCATCCAGGATATGATTTGAGCTTACATGTCCTGCATGTCCTTAGTACAAAGTTGTAAAACATGCAGTGAAAAAAAAAAAAAATGAAGACTCTTCATCTCTTTGGTTGAATCTGAGCAAAATTGTAGCTAAGATTTTAAAGGACACAGGGAAAGAAAGCAAGTGGGCATGGACAATTTGCTTTTCTCCTGGAAGACAGAAGAACTCAGCTCCAGACCTCATGCTTGGTTGTATCTCTTTGGCTAGCCCTCCTTACTTGGGACCTACGTTCTTCAGCATATGGTAGTGTAACTTCAGCATGAGGATTCTGAATTTACGTGTCTGTGATATCCCACAATCCTGATGGTGAAGGCTTTCACCTGGTGTGTGTGAGTCTAATTCTTTCATAAAAAGAAGGGTGTGCTGGGGAAAAATGACACTGGGATATTTGTAAAAGTCACTTTGTTCTGTTGCTTTCTACTACACACTGTCTGATGCATCTGTTTGTGTGGAGAAGTCCAATGACCTGCATTGTAGACTTCTTAAAGGATTTAAGTAGAATTGGGCAGCTATCTGTCTAAAGTCATATAGCAAGAGAACTCAGCTGGAAGATTAACATTATCTCCTCAACAGGGTAGCTAAATCCATGTTTGAGCACTCAGGCAACTTCTGCCTAAAGGAGCTAGAGACTTAGGCATCTTTAGAAGTAGATGCTCTTGATTACTGGATGAATCTTGAACTGTGACCCCAAATTCTCAATTGAGATGGGTTTCCCAGGATTGTATTTATACTCATGAGCAGGTAGCACTGCCTACCTGCATTTTCTAGGTTTGTCATATCTAACCTGCTCAGGCTTTCTCACCTTAAATGTGGGCAGGCAGAGGAACTGAGACTTACACCACAGAGGATTTCAGAGAGGTTTTTAATAAGTATTAGTGACATTTCTCACTAGAATTACCCAAGATATGAAAAGCAGGATTTATTGTGCATTAGTAAGAATTTGGCCTTTAAGGCTTAGCAAGTACTCAAAAACATTATTTTATTAAATACTGCACAGTGTTTAGCTAACAGAATAACAAGGTATTTGTGGTCAGGGACCTGGCACTTCAACCAAACCACAGTTACATCTCTCCAACTATACATTCATGTTATCTATGTTAGCTAAAATACAGCCTGAGAATAGAAGCTCCTCTAAGGCATAATATGTTATGTATATATTGGATGCATGTATTTTCTATTCCTATCTGTTTACATGCTCAAAATATTCGGTGCAGACAAACAGCTTTTCAGAGATACTGGCCAAAGTGATTTACTATTCTGATGTCATCCATGCCCCCCTCTTCTCTCAACTGCTGTATGCGAACATCCTTTCTAATAGTATAAACTTTCTGAGCAAACTTTAAATCTTAACTTTTGTACCTTCTAGAACAGAGAGAACTAGAAAGTCAGGAATGTCTTGTACTTCTTAGGTTTTAAGGACTCTCTCTTAAACTTTTCTCTCTTTGTGATTCCAGGTTGACAGATGGAGTTCTTATGTCTGTGAAGTATTCAAAATTAAAAATAGTAAAACTTACTAAAATTTTAAAACAAAACAACCCAGACCTTCTGCCCTACACTCCTGTTCCTTTAGTAATAGCTGAAAAAAATCTTTCTTTTCATATGGAAATGTCTGAAAAAAACACATATAGCTTCTCTTTTCCTGTGTTGCTTCTGCTCAATACATATGTAATTAAATTAAAAAATAAAAGGCAGAAGAAAGTTAAACATTAAATTTTTTAAATCTTGATTTTTCTCTCTCAACAAAAAAAATGTAGAAGCTAATATTACACAAGGCAAAGTGAAAAGTAGCAATGTGGATCCACTCAATTCCATTTCTACTGTAACAACATTTTCTTTAAAAAGTACCTGTGTTTTCAGTATTCAACCTGAAAGACGGATGGTTACAGAGACAAAATCTTATTATAATCATTCTGCATCTCCAAGACTGTGACAAATCAGCTTGCTCCTACTGCTGGTTACCACACCCCATTAGTCTGCATTGCCTGGATTTGCCCTGAGACTACAGAAACAGTGGAAATGAAGAGGCTCCTTTCACTTCAGATTGCATCATCAGCTCATAAAATCAGTAGTACTCCCATAATTCTAATGGTTCACCACTGATTTCTATTACATACAGATGTGGCCCTACAGGTTTTTGCCATTTTTTTCTCTTCAGTGTTTTCAATACTTGGTAAATGAAAACTCAGTAAAAGCAAACTGCATTATTCTGTGTTGAATTCCTAATTTAAATAAAGTCTTCAGAATTTAATCCCGGGCGGGGGGGTTGGCAGTTTATAAACAATAATTGTTAGAAACCATCATTAAAAAAAGGCCAAAAAAGCAGCAAATTATGCCTTGAGGTTCTTCCAAGCCTCCTACCTCTTTTGATAAATACTGTGTCAAGCTTCTCCCTGTAAGACACATGGTTCCCCTGCTCTTGAGTGTTGAGCTTTTTGTTTGTTTTTAACAGTTTCTCAATTGAGCCTGCCAGCAGGTCCATGATCTATCCAGCAGGGATAACAGTGTGCAACACTCAATTCTTCTCTATCCAGATTCCTTGACTCTGTTTTTTTCTGTCATAGCTGGCTCTTTATGCCATTGGGCAGAGATTACAAGTTCAGGGCCTTAATCAGTTCCAAATTTCAGGTGTCCTTACTGCACTACTAAAAATCTCTCTGAACTTCAATTTTGAAGTATCTTCAGCATAAATGACTGCATACTCTATCTCCATCTCTTCTGCTAGTCTTTTCCCCTTTGTCCCCTCTAATAAACTACTCACAACCACAGATTTCCCTTTTCTAAAGTGCAGTATACGTTGTTAATTAATTGGGAAAAACAAAAAAAAGACCACTTAATTATCATTATATTCTGCATAGCTTTAAAATTAACTCTCATTTGCATTGTAGCAGAACCTGATGGGCCCCACCGGGACCAGGGCCTTATTTTGCTTAGTACTGTAGCAACAGAGAGGCAGGATCAATCTCAACCCTAAATAGCTATTAGCTATGACAGGCAAAAGGATTGTTCTACCTTGTTTAACAGATGAGGTACCAAAGTACAGAGATTAAACAATTTGCTCAAGGAAATCCATGGCAGAACTGAACCCAGATCTCTTAAATGCGAGCCAGATGTCCACTTCACAAGGCCATTTGTCTTCCTTAGCTTAATTCACATTCTCTTAACATTTGTGTCTTATCTGCTGCGTCATTGCATCCTGGCTCATCAGAGATTTCCTATAGCTATCAATAAGAAAACCTTTCATTTTTGCTCTCTTCTCCCTAAAAAAGTTTGAAGCTTCAAGACTCTCAAAACCGTTGAGTTTTATTTTAAAAAATGCAGACACTTCTTGTTGCCAAAGCCAATGTTTTGTGCCTCACAGAAAAACAGGCACAAATGCAATTCATGTTCATCACTGTAAACAAGATGTAATGGAGCAGCATAGCAGCCATGACTGTCACATATTGTCATTGCTCTACTTGCTTATAATTAATTCCTTGTGAAAGACACCATCATAACAAAACAATTCAAAGCAATCTTCCAAGCAGTGTTTCTGCCCTGGAAACAACACATCACAGTCAGGAAAATGCGTTTGGGCTAACAAAACTCTTCTTGTCCTGTACCAGAGCCAACAAGCTCCTTATCCATCTGTACTGCAACCAGCCAACCCACAATAATGAACCTACTGGAAACATCCATAGTGGAAACATCCACAGTGGAAACCAAACCTACCATTTCAAGATATTTAAGTAATTAAGTAAGGAAAGAATAGCACACATCAGAGTATAGAATATTTGTGATAAAGATACTTGTGGGGTGGTCTGTATCTCCCTGTGTTGAAAACTAAAGCAGTTTCTTAACTCTTCTCGGGGATGGCAGCAGGCTGCAATTTCTGTTATGAAACACTAAGTCCTTGTAAAAACTGGTGATGCTGTTCACAAGTCAATAGCTAAAAAATGGAGCATTCATTGCACTTTGTAATTACTTCACTTATGTAGGTTCAATAAGAGGTTTACATCTGACTTATATTGAGTCAGGATTTAACCTCCCAGAAGCCAACATTGCTCAGCTGCGGTTTTGAGGAAATCTCAAGATTGAGTACTCAGCACCACAAAGAGGAAAACATGCTTTTATGAAAAGTGAGAACAACAGACAAAATATAGAGAAATGAATTTCCTTAACAATGTGGAAAACTCAATGATATCTTTTTACTACAAAGCTATAATTTTGCAAGTACATTGAAAATAGATTCATTAGCATAAACCCTGTTACTGGATTCTGTTTGTCCACATAATGCTAGATGGAGCATCATACATTTGGTGGTAAAAAAAAAAAAAATATATATATTAAAAATATTTGCTGATTTCTACTACTCAGTCAAATATATATAAGGTTTTGTTAGTGAAAATGACAAGAAAACCTACTTTATCTTTTATAAAAGTTTGCTGAATGCTGGAAACTTTCTGGACTTTAATTATTTATTTGCTTTATAATTAATACTTCTCTTTCTTTTTTAATTTTTCCCCAGTGCCCATCAACTGTAGCTAGAAATGGAAACAGAGTTACCTCTCTTGAGAGAGGTTATCCTTAACTGGAAACAGATGGATAAGTAAAAATTTCTAAAAGAACTGTCCAGATAAGGTCCATAAGGATCATATAGGCACTGCATAACTCATCACCCAAAATTGCTTCCCACACTGTATGCGATAGTAATCTTCTCTCATCCTGCTATCTAGAAAATTTAAAAATAAAAATTAAAAAATTCCTAGTAACTTTATTCTTTGTAGTAATTACAAAACAGGTTTCTGATTCTCTCCTGTACATTGATGGATAGGATTTCTCCTTTACACAGGATCTAGCCAGTAACACTGGCTCATTTAGCGTCATAGGAAGTAAGGCTGAGATTCTCACATCTGTTTGCAACTCCACAGAAAATTACAATCAAAGGAAAATAAAAACTTCTCATCTTTTTCAGCTTGTAACTGGATTTCATTAGCCTTATTTGTAGTAGAGATGCCACTGAAGCTGAAATGTGAGTTCAGCTTTGGTAAAGTGGAAGTTATGGTCCGGCAGACTTTTCTGTCACAAGACCACACCTTTCAAACTCTTACCTGGAAAACAAGCATTAAATATGGAATGCCTAACATTTAGAGCTACAGTGAATAAATACATTTGTAGTAAAAATGCTGCACATACTTTCATGTAATACTAAGAGCCATAACTCTTAAATGAAAAGTAAGTGTTCATGAATACTGGTGACATAAATTTCTTTTGATGCTAATTTTCTCTGTAGCTATAAAACACCTGTAGAATGTGGACAGGGTAAGGCAAGTTCCTTACTAAATAGTTACGCAGTTGTAAACATGATCTGAGGAGACTGTGAAGATGAACCATGCAAAATTGTGTGCAATTTCATATGTATAAAATACCTGTAAATACCAAAACTACCTAGCTCCAAAAGAATTTTATGTATTTTAATACTTATATCGGTTTAAATAGTGTTGTTACTGTTTTGGTGGTTTTTTTGTTTTTTTTTAATTGACACCCATCTGACAGTTACATGGGAAGAAAAGGCTGTTAATGTTAACAGGATTAATCTATAAGTAAAAAAAGAAAAAAGAGAACTACGTAGCCATTCTTCACTCCCGTTGTCAACATGTGACCCTTCATGCCATATTTCCTTTCACTCAGTGTCTTACCTTGAATACGAATATTAAGTCTCTATGAATTTTTCTGTCTGAGACAATGAAAGAAAATAAAATGCATGTGTTAGTTGGGTTGCAGCTTCCTGAAGTCTCAGCACTGTCCATGCTTACTCAAAGAATGGAAAAAAGACAAATACAAGAGATGCAGGTGTTTTATTTTTCAGTATATTCCTGGATTGATGTTTGTGATTATAAATCCAAGTAATTTCACTTCCCATTCTTATGTATCTTCTGACTCGTTCTGCCCCTCAACGCACTAGTTAGTACTAAAGTTTTTTGCAATTTCTTTATTGCAGAGATGAATACAATGTGTTCATGGTGGCCATAAAATTATCTTCATAAAATTCACTAAAGTACCAGTAAGTTGAAAGCTTCTGCTGAACTTTAAGTGGAAGAGTCCATATTTCATAACCATATTAACAAGTCACCCAATTCTCTGCTATGCAGTTTCTTAAACAATCCATTCCTACTATTCATTGTTTTGCATTGTTTCATGAATACGTCTATATATTTAACATAAAAGATCTGACTGAAAGTATAATAATGCCATAGATAACCAGCTAAACCTACACTAGTAAATATTGCAGGATAATCAAAGCAGTTCTGCAGAGCAAAACAATTTATACCAATGACTACTTCTATGGTATTAATGTGGTTTTTTGGTTGTTGTTTTTTCCCATTTAAATGATCCTACACATAGAATACAGATCCCTCAAATAGTATGCTTCTCACTGGGCAATCACCTCTGATGTAAATTTCCATCTAAATATGAGGTGGGCTGCTTGTTTTCAAAACTACTCCAATCAAGGCCTACTCCAATCAAGACCTAGACCTGACAGTTTTAATGCTGAAAAGTCTATTGGCAAAATTGTTTGACTTCTTAATTGAAACTTTAATGTGCGTATGTAAATGAACTTCGTTAAAAACCCTTTGCAGTTCCAAGTCAAACTACTTCTGGGCTGGATGGGCAACAGAGGGCATAAAAACCTAGTTCATCCCAAAATATGTTGTCGTCTTTACTGTCACTACAGAATATGAAATCTGAGTGCCATGCTAGGAGATTACCAGGTTGAGTTAATATTTCTTTACCCACAATCAGAGGTTTTCCACATCCATTCTTCATAAAAAGTGAAAACCATGTCATGTTGCAAAAGCTTCTGTAGATACCCAGCTAGTGGAGAATTCTCACGGACAGCCATGAAGTGAGAAACAAAAGCCAGTAATTGTGTATGACTGTAGTTAGGTTCATTACCCTACATCTGGTTACTCTGAAATAGATAGTAGTGGATGAAAGGCAACAAAAGCTTGTCTAAAAATATATGTTAAGATAGTTAGTACATTAAAGCCAAAGCACCGTACAAAAATAGAGAGCCAGCACAATACATATTCTGTTTGCTAATTCACTCATCAAGCCTTTGGCCACGGTTTAAAATTCCTAAAATGCAGTGAAGATAACACAGCTGTTAATGTTTAATTAAAATATTTCTTCTGCTTTGGTGAAACTTATTTCCCTATTGAATCATATTCTGAAATATCTCCTTTGCTGAAAAACGATCAGCAAAGGCAGCATTCTCAAGTGTGCCTACTCTTCTCCATACCTAAGAAAGCATCAGAGACTATCCCAGTTTTATTGTCAGCAAATACCACCACAGAAACACAAGACATCAAAGCAGAACAATCAGGCAAGTTATTCCTTTCCTCATGAGCCCTCTTCAGAAGGACGGGCTCAAGTTATTGTAGAATCTTCAATCAGTTCCCAAAATACCACTGGGATAAGAATGGAAGAATAATCAAGGGCTAAACATTTTAGAAGAATCAGAAAACTTTGGTAACTTAATTTGGGTAACTAACAGAACTGCAAAAACAGATTCTATGAAGTCACTCAGATCACCAAAATTTTCCAAGCTTACCATTCAATAATTGCTTATATGCACACAGAGGATTTATTGCACTTTATAGCTAAAGGTGACCTTTTGTGGAAATCAGTTGGGAGCAGAAAATGCCACCTGCATGAACTGACTGTTCCTTGCATATCAGAAAAGGACCTGCTACAGGACAAACCTTGATCATCCAACAATATTTGCACAACACTAGCAACTAGTGCAAGTGGAGTTCAACCTCTTTCAAAAGTGACCTGATTTGTGCAAGCTGTTGTTCTTGCAGTAAAAAATTTATTCATCTCCTGACCACTTATTAACAAGCAAAAGACCTGCACCTCTGCTTTTGCCAAACACCTATATGTGTTTTGACATATTACCTTTCACAAGTACAAACAACAGATACCATCTCCTCTCCATGTTGTGGCTCCTTAACGCTACAGAAAATTACTGCTGCAAAATGATTTAGCAGCAATTCACTCCACAGAGAGAGAGACTTGATAGACAGATGATGCAGCTGAAACCTAGAAACCTTAAAAAGGTTAGATTTTGAGTCTTTGTAAGATCAAACTCAATGTTATATCAGATCAGAATAACATTTATGTGGTAGGCTTCTCAAAATCTAGTGGAAAATGAGCTGCAAGTTTAATTTTCTTGCTACCATCATCTTAAATTTCCTAATTCTAGATCTTCTGAAAAGCTTATTGCAAGATAACATCTGTCATTCAAAAAAAGACCTTGAATACGACCTCTAAAATGACCTTGCAACTAATGCTATTACTGGTCTCTAAATAGAAAGCAGCCTACAACCCATCTTGACTTGAAAAAGCATAATAGTTTAGAAACTATTTCAGAAGCTACAGAAAATTGTCAAAGCAAAGAAACAGATGCAAGAGAGCAGGTGGCAATTACTTACATTGTACCTTACACCCCCCAGCCAATATTTCTTGATCTGCTCAAAATGCAAGCAAAGTTATTTTCAAAGAGCAAAACTGCTTGACAAATATTCAGTTTTTTTCCTATCACCATTTTCTAGATCTATACTCTACAAAAGTCCCTCCTAGATTAAGCCAGTTTCCCACTAGCAAGTTTCACAGATGAAACCCTGTTAACCATGGGATGAAGATGTTTGAAGCACAATCAGCATAATCAAAAATCTTTATCACAGAATCACAGCATCAC
>VWYH01000608.1:0-14410 GCA_013399365.1 Pampusana beccarii
CCCTCGCCCCCAGCCGCTTCCCCGGGCCCCGTTCCCGCGGCCTTGTCTCCGGCCCCCCCGCTCCGCCTGGCCGCTCTCCCTGTCCCGGCCCGGGGAAGGGGGAGAAGGAAGGAGTGAGGCCGCATGTGGGAGCCGCGTGTGTCCCGCCAGCCTCGGGCTCCTTTCCTGAGAAAAAACAAAAACATAAAAAACGAGCGGAAAAAAGGAAAATCCAAGAGTGGAAGAACGTGGCCACAGAAATGCGCTGGCTGCATCGCGGTGGTGCGGCAGCTGTTTATTGCAGAGCAGATATGGGGCTGACTCAGTGGCGATGCCAGATCTTGGGGAACAAGAGGGTTCCCTGGGAGCCTTTGGACACAGCGGAGAGGCTGGTGAGGAGCAGAGCAGCTGGATTTAAACACAGGATAGGACGCATATTTGTTTTAAGCTGTGATTTAACCGCTGAGATGCGGAGTGGCATTTTCCTGAGCCTGAGACATAGTCAGAGCAGCACAGGCTCCCGGTCTCGCCTGTTGGGGCTGAGAATGAGCCAGTGGCACCCAGAGCAGGAACAGGAGCAAAGGTTCACGTGTGGGTCCCCGCAGCCAGTCCCTGGCAGGATTGGGGACAACCACAGCCCAGCTGTTCGCTCCAGGCCTCACTCTTGGCCAGGAACGGAAGGAAACAAATAATACAGAAACCACCCAAATGATAGCTAATGGGCTGGTTCGTGTAAGTGCAGCGTGAGTGGCCTGTGGAGAATGTCAGCGCTGTTTTGGGAAGCCAGCAGAGCTGGAAACGCTCTCGGGCTGCCCTGGGAGGAGAGGAGAGGAGCAGACCCGCTTGCTGGCTTTCCTCTGCTCTGCTCTGACCCCGTCTGTCCTGCTGCAGCTTCCCTGCTGCCTGGTGGTGCCACGGGGCCCTGGCACGGCTGCCGGAGTGGGGTTTGCCCCGTGCACACTGCCTGTGGGTCCCAGATCTTGGTGGCAGGAGGGTAAAAGCCTCACGGCAGGAGAGCTGGGGGGATGCTGCAGGAGGGGATGTTGTTTGGTGCTGGGGGGATGCCCGGGCTGTGTCAGGGAGGGGATGTGGCATTTAAGACAGGTTTTATCCCACTGGTGATAGATCTCCCCTTCTCACTGCAGCCCCCAGCAGTTTTTGGCAGTGCCGAGCCACCCTTGGGCTGGCGTGGAAACGCTCCGGGCTGGGCCATCGTGGGGGCGCGGATGTGGCAGCTGCGGGCAGGACTTTGCCCCACGCGGTGCCGCGACTGCCGGATGGTGCCAGGGCGGCAGCCACCCAGGAACGGCCCAGCGGGACTGGCTGCTCTCAGCTTGGCCCAGCGCTCGGGGTGCCGAGCAGCGTCTGCTCTCAGCCCCCCGCTCTGCAAAGGACCTTTCGGGGCCGGCGACACCGCCCTGGCCGCGGGGGGGCCCCGGGGGTGTGTGGCGGCGCGTTCGGGCCCCGCTCGTTGGATTTGCTCCAGCTCCACGGGGGATTTCCTGGAGCCCCGCAGGACGCGGGGCTGCGGCCCCCCCTGCCGTCCGAGCGCCGCGGCTGCAGCGGCCGCGCCCACGCGTGGGCACCGCGGGGCGGCAGCGCCCGCCGGGTCCTGCCCGGTCCCTGCGCCCCCCCCAGGGCCCTGGGGCAGAGGGCAAGAGCCGGGGAACAGAATTGAAGGGGTTTCTGACAAAACAGGGGGGCTTTGTGGCGCGGAAGGGACCTTCTCGCGGGAACGCAGGCCGCAGCCGCAGCAGAACGTTTCTCCCGCCTCCAGGATGTTATTTCTGGCTGAAGCCAGTGGGACGTGGACAGACCCCCCGTCTCCCACTGCCAGGGGCTCTCCGAAGGCTGCTGGGGTTTCAGGAGACTCGGAGCAACCGTAAGAGCAGCAAAACTCCCCCTGTGGATCAGCAGCTCCCCGCACAGAGCTGGGCACCCCACTGCTGCCCACGGGGCGATGGAACCGCCCAGGGCGGGAGAGGATCAGACAGAGCAGGCCAGGATCCCTCTCTCACTTCCGTTGTCACGACGCACAGCACCGCGGCATCCCCCTCTCCAAAAACAGGACAGACTTCCGGCTCGCTTTCAAATTACATTTTTAATTAAATAAATAACGGCGAGGGGTCTTCAAGGCAGTATCACTTCACAGTGTAGGGCGTGGGGGGGAAGGGGGCAAAGAGTCCAGCATTGGGAGCAGCTCAAAGTGAATGTGCTTTGTAAGAAGGAAAAAGAAAACCCCAACAAAAAACCAAACCTCCTCCCCAGGCGACTCCCCCTCCCTGTCCCAGCCCTTTCCACCCTCTCCTTGAACATTATGTGGAAAAAGCGCCGCACTCGTTTTGAAAGACCCCATGCGAATCTGTAAACAACACTGAAAAACATAAATAAGAGACATTTTTGCCTCCCCCAGCCTCACCTCTCCTTTCATTAGGGCTTGAAATAAACCAAAGAAAAAATGGTTTCAGGAAAACTAAGAAATGTTCTTGGCTGGTGGAGAGGAGATGCCGAGACCCGGCCCTCCCTGGCAGGGCTGCCCGTGCGCCCCCCCCCCTCGCCTCCTCTCCCCCAGAACAGGGGGTCTCACCGGGCACTTCCACTGTGGAGCGGGCACTGGGATTTGCTTTCTGTTTCCAACAAGTGGGCGCAGCCAGAGGGAGCCCCGGCTCCCACGTTGGCTGGACAAGGCGGCTCTGGCGCCGAAGCAAACTCCCGCTAACGCACCAGAAGCGGGCCTGGACGACGAGGGACGCGGTCTGATCCAGCCGTCCCGCGACGCTGCACCGGGGGCTGGGCACGACTTCACGGGACCAGGTGAAGGGGCGATCCGGACTAACGGTTTTAGTCATCTTCCACATCCCCCAGGAGCAGAACCAACCGCAGGATCACAGCCCGAAGGCCTCCACCAAACCAAACAAAAAACTTCAACCCAAACCCCTTCCAAGTGCAGGAAACGGCTGGAGGAAGGAAGGTCGGTGTCAGAACCTCGCCTCACAGACACATTCCCTGCGCAGACAGGGGAATGAGACACATGGATTATCGGCCCAGACCTGAAAACACCCGGGAGGTGAAGCAGCTCCGGACTCCAGCACAGCCAAACGTGCCACCGCAGCTCTGCACAGCGGCTGCCACCTCGCTGCCACGCGGGGCCACCCGTGTCACCTCCTCGAAACACTGCTGGTGGCAGTAAAGACATTACTTTCCTCTCAGAAAACAGAGAGCTTTTTTTTTTGTGACGCAGAAAGGGGCAGGGATGCCCAGGGACTGCTGTGCTCTCCTGCCTGGGACCCTGTGCGAGCACTGGTGTCCTCAACGTGGTGCCTTGGGACCGAGTAACCTCCTCCCAGAGCTGACAAATCTGCTGAGCAAGCTGCAAGTTACAGCCGTTGCCATCTCATTTTACCCTCTTGCACTGCCGCGGTCAGCAGGGATCAAGTCACTCACCACAGTAACCGCGGCGGCAGCACCGCACAGCTCTGGGGCCAGCGCCGCTTTGTGCATCTAGAAACTCCCTCAACTCCCCGAACACGTTCTCCACAGCCCACGGGAATGTGAGAAAGCCTTAAGTGTCCCTTCCCAGGACCTGACGCTTCTGTCAAAGGCTGGACAGGCCACGTCCCGCCCGCAGCGGGCGGCAGAGCGCGCGGGCACACGGCGGCTGCGGGAGGCTCGCGGCAGCAGCGTGTGCGCCTGTCACAGCTCAGGAGCGTGGGACAGGACGGGTGCTGGGAGGGGAACGGGAACAACTCTGCTCCCTGCGCATCCCCGGAGCTCTGAGACCCCCAGACTGCGCCCTCCATCCCAGCCCCCAGCACGCCGGTGACACATCCCCGTTCTCAAAGCATCTCTGCACTCAGACTGTCCCGCTGGGGCCAAGGGACATTGCCCGTGTCCCAAGGGCAGGGACTCTCCCAACAGCCTGGAATTACCTGGGGTGACACACGGCCAGCGGGACAGCAGGGGACAGACCTGCCCCCTCGCTACCGCCAGCCACCAGCTTTCTGTGACCGTGTCAGAACACACCGGAGCAGAAAGGTGTTTGGTTTCACTGTAGCCTTGGATCAAAAGAACGGAAAGACGGATTCTGACCAACAGCTCCAAACTGTCCTCGTGGAACGCTGCAAGTTCCAGGATTTCACTCAGTCGGGTCAAAGTCCTTGCTGGGTCTGTGACAAGTTCGTGACTGGAGACTCTCACTGTGACAGAGGCTCTGACCGAGCCACGGGTGCTGGACAGGCCTGATGCGCAGTCAGAAAACTATTTACATCTCCAATGCCAATGAGGCCAAAATCTGTGACCGATAAGGACACTTGCGCAGGGGCCACCACTGCCTCTGGCTCTCTGTCCAAATCCATAGGGCTAGCAATTAAAGGCAAACCCTCATTAGTGTCTGCAGGGAGCGTGAAGTCCATGGTTATCGTCTCGCCAGAGCTCTGTAACGTCTCCTGCTTCTCTGCTAGTCCTGGTCCTGCTGCCGGCAAAGCGCAGAGCCCCGTTTCCGCGGGGCTGGCAGCGTGTCGCGTGCAGGGGGCAGAGATGGTGCCCGAGGACGTCTCCTCCGCAGGGTCGAAGGAACAATTGGTCTCGGAAGGAGTGCTGCACTCGTAGCCCTGCCCCGATTCACTGATGCTGCCCAGGCTGCAGGCCGTGCTCTCCACGCTGAGGGGCTCTGCGCATCGCCACGGGGGACATGGACAGAAGGGGTGGGGACAGCAAGTGAAAGAAAGCTTGAGTGAGTCCGTAACGTACAAAAAACCAGCACCCAGTTCAATCCCACCTAATCACAACAGTATTTGTTGATGGCACAAATGTTTGTTATAGCAACCAAGATCCCTGCCAGCGCGTACCGAAGAAAGGCAAGATGCAGACAGCAGATGGGAGGCCATCAGTGTTTCTACGGAAATTAAAGGAAATCTCATAGAGACACTCCAAGATAAGCCAAATCCTAAGTCCTGTTCCCTCATGCCAATACCCCGGGAGGTGCCTAGAGTGTCTATAGTAGGATGGTGAGGGAATGAACCTACTTAGGCCACCCCTCCAAGCCTGAAGCAGGAACAACTCTTTGTAAGTCACTACTGGTCAATATAGAGACAGATGAGTCTCCTTTGCTCACACCAGAACGCACCCAGGGCTGGTATTTGACGCAGGACAAAGCGAGCACAGGGGCAAGGCATGGGGAGAGGAGCAACAGCTGGATAATGGCCCCAGGAGAAAGGTGAAGAGAGAGACGAGTCATCCCCTGGGCAGACAGAAGGAAAGGGAGTTACCTGTGCTCTCTATTGCTAGCTGATCTTGACCAAAATGAGAATCCAGGCATCTCGTTGCAGAGGGAATTGGCGGGGAGCTCCGAGAACGACTGGCGTTTTCTACTTCGCCCCCATCCAAGTCGTTATCCGTGTAATCCCTGTGGGTGAAGACAGAAAGCACTGCCACCTCCTGTTCAACAGAGAGCTGCAGGCAGGGAAAATGGTGACCGAGCTTAAAATCCATCGACAAAGCAATGGGGCTGCAAACCAGAGCTCTGCGCCGGCCCTGAGCCTCAGCCCCCTCCAGAGCCCACGGTCAGACCTTGTCCCCGGGGACCAGCCAGCCCTCGTGTGGCTGCCGTGACAATGTCTAAGACTTCAGCTAACGTTTTTAATTGATCCAGCTTAAATATTTCATTTTGACCTTTCAAAACATTTCAGTTTCAGCCTCTTTTTGAGAAGTATTTTCTGTAATTAGTGTACATTTCAAAGTGAAGAATTTGCCTCCAAGTGCGGTAGCAGGGAAAGAAATTAATTCAGGTTCCAAACCACCAGAAATAGCGTCTTTTTGAACTTAAAAAGCTCCCTTCCCAAAACCCCATTGAACTGAGTTATTTCCTGAGATCAGCCCTAAATCCCTGACCCTAGCCTTAATTTTTGTGGCTGTATTTGTCTGAAACAAAACAGTATTTTCTGATAAAAGAAAGCAAATAATTACTTTATCTTCCCTCCCCACACTGACAGTGTTTATGTTCCCTCCATGCTCCCACCCCACAAAAGCACAGTCCTTTAGGCAGAGCTGCTTTGCAGCAGGAATCTTCACTGCGAGGTTAATATTACTAATTTTAGTGTGAGAATATTCCACGCACGTGGCTCCAGGGTGGAGGACGTACTTCTTCCTTCCTAGACGAGTCTGCTGAGTGAAGTAGTCATAGCGCTCTGATTTTTTCCACATGTAGTAATACTCCACGCACTCGCCCACCGACCGGGTGCGGACCTGAGGAGAAACATCAGGGTCAGAACGCTGCACATCACGGAGCAAGGACTATTCTCCCATTTAACCAGCACAGAAAATCGAGAGCATTACAGTAATTGATATTGCTATGGACACATCTATGCTGCGGAGCAGAAGCACATACTGAGATTTCCAAGGTGGTAATCAGCCAGAGAATGATCCCCACAGTGCACAAGTGTCCTTGCAGACCCCGGTGTGGGTTCACACACGGTACATTTGTGCAGGACCCTCCTGCACTTCCAGGAGCACACTTAACATCAAGAGAGCAAACCTGCGTCCATTTTCACTGGCCAGCATCAACATGCCCACAATTAATCAGCGGAAGAACTGGACTCTCTGGTTCTGCCAACTCCCAGCACAGCAGCGTATGTCTCAGGGCCCAGCTTTCCCTACAACAGCATCTTTCGTTCTAGAGGACCCCAAGGGACTTCACAAAACATCCACATGCTCAACTCACTCATTCACAGAAGTACTGCAAGGGCTGAGAGTTTGGAAATAACTTTTGAGACTCCAGAAAGGGCTAATCAGTAATTAACTGACATCACTCATGCAGGTCAGTGGTGTTTGTGACTTCTCCCACCTGGAAAATAAGGCAGAGCAGGGCAGTGAACAGCCCATCACCTGCTAGCGTGAGTCAACACAAAGCCTGGGATCGGAACTCGGCAGTCCTGGACCTCCTGCATGAGCCGAGGCTCAAAACGTACCACTGGGGCAAACGCACGCGCCCCCTTCCCTTTGGCTTAGCGGGATGCAGGGCTACGCGTCCTTACCTTGTTCGCTTGGATAAGATGGAAGTTTTTCCCATGGACCCTGAAGCCATGCTCAAAATTTCTACATTCTTCCTCACTCCAGGCACAAAGCTCATCTGCAGCAGAAAGAAAGAGGAATTGGAGATGTGCAGAATCTAGAGAGTTACACGTGCCCTGATGTACAGGGCAGAACCCAAATATGGGGGTTCTCACCTCTGATAACCTTCACGTTGAACCGTAACCTCCGCAGTGCCTCTTCTGCATTGAAGTTGCATTTAACCAGCTCATACAAAGCCTGGGAAACAGAGAAAAAAAATTACTCCGAGCACATAGCCGAGCAACACATCACAAACCAACCCACTCGTGACTCACGTTTGTCTCGTCAAGTTATTTTTCCCAGGAGCCCCTTTGCCCCAGCCTGACCATCCGCACAGATTATTCCACTTTTCAAGGCACCGTATGACAAACCCCGGGACCGAAGAGCTGCGGTTCTCCCCGCAGCTCTGTGCGTCACAGGCCGCCCCTGTGCTCTTGCAGACTTACTGCCACTCTAACCTGGCTAGCTCAGAGCAAACAGCTGCTCTGAAGTTTCTTAGCCAAAGGTTTGATCTTCTGCTGGCTTCAAAGAAGAATTAGACCTTGTTATAGAGGACAGACCAAACAATTCTCTTGGCAGCGTGTCTCTCAGTCTGGATCTCTGTAGGAAACGTTGCACCAGGCAGATGCTCGGGTCTCTATGGCTTTACTGACTGTTCACAAAGTAGATCTTTTCAGGTGTTTCTGCACCAGCGCGGTGCAGGAAGCCCCACACGTACCTGCTCGTTGTCCTTCACCACCTCTCCTTTGGGCAGGCTGCTGCTGGCCAGCTCGTCCCACCGCCGCTTCACCGCGCGGTACAGGAACTCTTCCACCTCTCTCTCGGGGAGTATGTTTGGGTCCCAAAGCAGCTGATCTTCATTCTCGTAGGCTAACAGAAAAAGCACTGAAATAAGCTAATCAGAGAATTCTGCCGCTTTTGAGAAATGGTCTGCGTGTACGCGCATGAGAGGGAGAGGAGGGAGTAAATCTCTGCTTGATGCTCCAGCCTGGCACTAGAGATGCCAACCGGCTATGTGCAGGTGCTGCATTTGCCCTCCTGATCTTCGAGGCAGGTGAGCTTAATACTCTTTATACATCTATTTAGATAAAAACATTAGCACCCTCTGTACTTATCTTGTTTCTACAGGCAAAGGAACAACACTGCCCCGCAGAACCACTAAAATCAGGGCAGACGGCACAAAAGAAGATGTGCAAAGAGGCTGCCTCACCTTTTTCACTGTGCCTGTTGAAGTGGAGGATGGGAACCGTGGCTTGGTACTGAGGTCCAACCATGATCTCCTGAAACATCACCACAGAGAAGCAGGTACGTTGAAAAATGGAAAACGCTCCACGAAGGCACCGAGGTGCACGTCATGATTTAGGGACTACGACACCACGAGGCCGATTTATAGGGCGGCTGCCCCCCGTCACTATTGCTTCTAGGGAACCCTGACTATTTTATAGCATAACTAAAAAGATTTACTATCAACCAGGCGATGCTTTAGGGACCTTAGGTATTTACATAGTTTTAATGTTAAAGATATATGGCAAGCAGCTAAGGCTGGAGGTAAAGAAATGCAGCAGCTCTCCCGCAGCCTTCACAACCAAGATGAACGTGTAAGCCCGCTCCTCTCTTTCCTGAGGGGGTTCCCCCTCAGTAAATCCCGCTGGGAACACTGCGCAGCATTTCACCTTTATGGGGCTACAGGCTGCGGTTTTAATCTACCAAGGCACAACAGCATTTTCCATATCTGTAGCAGAAAATAATTTCAGATACAGATTTCAGGATCATATTAAAAAACCCCTCTGGTAACGCACATCTGCCGCTGTCCCCACAAAACATAAGGCACTGAGCAAAAGAAAAGAAAATGAAGAAAATTTCCTGTGGAAATATCACAGCACTTCGGTGTCACACTTTCCTCAGACCCAGGCATGTTGTATTTCTCAACATGTTCATATCATTTACCTTCTTACACTCATTGGATGGGATGGAATCCTCCTCCGAATCCTCAGCCATGGAGGAAGCACATGGAGATGAACACGGCTCTTTGTCTTCATCAGCAAGAAAGTTGTTTGCTTTGTGGGAAAGGAAAAGATCTACAGTTATGAAATGGTTTTTATTTTCCAATAGCTCTACGCTCCCCCTCCTTCCCTTCATTTTCTGTTCTAGAGTTACTTTTGCCATGCTCCTCGGTGATAACTCGCCCATATTTTCATTTTCTCTGTTTAAACAAAATAATTTGCACACT
Organism: Pampusana beccarii; assembly: GCA_013399365.1. NCBI lineage: Eukaryota > Metazoa > Chordata > Aves > Columbiformes > Columbidae > Pampusana > Pampusana beccarii. The sequence continues at coordinate 9,317 of VWYH01000608.1, forward strand.
TGCCACACGGGTGGTGCCAACCAGCTTGAGGAGCTCAAGATCACTTTACACTGAGTCTCTCTCATGCATTTTGGCTTCCTGCGTATTCCAATATTTAGGAACCGCCACAACGTATCATACCACTAGTACTACTGAATTTATTCACTTCTACAGATTCAGACCAGGTACTGATCTTTCAGACTGCGATTACAGCAGGCAGCAAAATAATTCTCACTTTCTGTTTTTTTAGGGCAAGAGGAAACAGCCTCAAGTTGCACCAGGGGAGGTTGAGGTTGGATCTGGGGAACAATTTCTTCCCCAAAGGGCTGTGGGGCATTGGAACAGGCTGCCCAGGGCAGTGGGGGAGTCACCATCCCTGGAGGGTTGGACAGACGGAGATGAGGTTCTCAGGACATGGGGCAGTGCCAGGGGTGGGTTATGGTTGGTCTGGATGATCTCGAGTCATCCTCTCCTCATCCCACTGCTCTGCCATGTCCCAGCCAGTGCTTGGTCATGCCACTGGCACTCAGGTTTATTTGCAGCCCCCAGAAGGAAAGTGGAAAAACTGATGTCAACAAACTTAGTGACAAAATAAAGAAAAACATTCTTGCCCTATTCTGCACATCACATCTAAGTAAAAACTAATTAGAAATTAGTGACACATACAGCCAGGCTGGTTTGGGAATAGGTCTGACGCATCGTGGGACGTGACAGATGGAGTGAGATCATCAGCTGAAGACTGCGTCTCCTCCTCTTCTTCCCCTGAAAGCAAATCCTTCGCTATTTGTTCCTTTTAACAACAACAAGAAAGTGAAAAATATTTTTAAATTAAAAAAAATATGTGGGGGGTGTGAGGCCTAGAGTAAAGCATTTCTGGCCAAAGGCGGCCACATCCACAGATCTCCTCGCCCTCCCACAGCTTCTCCAGATTCCCTCTCGCACCCCCTGCCACCCCCAGGCTGGCACCCCCAGAAGCACTTCTACGAGTGCCAGGAGTGGCTTCCTATGGAAGCCAGAGAAAGGAAAAGCAAGTGGCCCTTTCTGTAAAACTCCAGCCAGAGCAAATATTTCAAAGATCGTGGAAGAAAAAAAACAAACCAAACCTTTCTACAGGCTTTAGTTAGAACAGGAGGAGCCACAGCTTCAGCTGGGAAGATACAACCCCCCAACTCCTCACAGATCACATCTACCGGCAAGGACTTGCAACCCAAGCTCCATAAAGAACTTTTACAGTGTTATTTTAAAAACAATTATCCTTTCTCCAGTCTCCTCTAAACTCTTTCAATTCCATTCCTGCACTGGCGTTCCTCACGGGGACACCAGAACTAGGCAGCCCCTTCCCCAGCATCGGTCAAACCCCACTGAAAATTGCTCCGGGACAGCAGAGTAACCCAGAGCGCACACAGCCAGGCAGAGAGCGGCTCTTACCTTATCCAGAGTCATATCTGGGAGGTTGGGAGTGATGTCATTGCTCTCACTGTCCTGCTCCGAGATGGGATCAGACGCCTCATAGCCATAAAGCGCGAGCAGCTCCTCAAATGGCATTTCACTGCTCTGAGCGAGAGGAGGACGAAGCTGCATCAGGAATGGAACAAGCACCGAGTACAACAGCAGCTGCAGCGAACACAGAGACACGCAGAGGCAGCAAAGGCAGCTCTGCCCTTCTGGGGCTCTGAACGGCCTCAGGTGATGCTGTGCGATGCAGCAGGGGACCCACCGTAACCACTTCTTCTCAGAGGTACAGAGAAGACAGGAACTTTCACCCCAAAGCAATACAATCAAGGGCATTTTTTAAATATACCTATTATTTTACCCTGGATTTCATGGTGGTGGAGAGATGCCAGGCAGCAGAACTGTATTTCTACCCAGGAACAGAAGGAGTGAATCCCTACATTAATCTTGTGCCTGACCTGAAGAGACAGTCTCTGTCACCAAGAACACGTTTGGTGTCCCACTGCAGCCCCCGTGGGACCACCCACACCATCCATCTCCTCTTCGTGGCTCCTCCTTCAGCGAGAAGAGTGAGGAGCACCTCCTGCGACCCCAGAATTCATGGCTGCCACCTGCTGCCAAAACCAGCCCTTCCTATCCAAACGCAACCCCAAGGCTTGGTGATGGGGGGACCCAAACAGCGCAGTGCCAGCTGAGCAAGTCAGAGTTTCACACAAACACCTTTGGTACCGCTGCTGTAAAAGCAAACAGGAAAAGCCAGCAGGTAACTTCCCTTCCCCTCCCTTGCTGCCTTTACCTGAGAGGCACTGAAACTCTTCTCCAGCTCTTCTAAAGATTTCTGCTTCTCCTGAGCATCATCCTCTTCTTCCCTCTCCTCCCGCACGCCGTAGTTCTGCGAGAGGATCTCTGCCAGGTTCAGTCGGTGATCAGCTGAGCCCATGGACACAACTGCAGGGATTAGAAGAAGTTGGGATATCAGCAGCACCCTGGACCAGATCTTCAGATGCAACAAAGCTCAGGACGACCCTCTCTTGTGTGTGCGCAGCCAGGGGAAGCCAGAGGAAGGGATCAGGTAGAAAGGAGTGAGAGTGGCTGGGGAACAGAGCTGAAGTGATTCTGTGAGTGCTGAATTGCGAAGCCTGGTTCTCTGCACATTCGAGTCCCACAACTGACTGAAAGCTGAATCTGAACATTTTACAGGTATTTATGTGTCTCTCCTGACTGGACTCACTAGTGGTACAACACATGAATGCACACCGCAGCTTTTCCTTTGTCTGGGGCATTTTTAGGATAAATTACCCCTTACTGCAAGAACAGGCAAATGGACACTTGCAGAGGCTTTAGCATCTTTACAACTTTCCTCTGTCAGCTGGCGTGGGGATCAGCCGAGAGGCGGGGACGGTGCTGGAAGAAGGGACCCACCACACAGACGCTACCTGCTGCACTCTGAAGGCCGGGCTCCCCGGGACACAGGCTGCGCGCTGGGTACGACACCACCCTCGGGCTCTGCCTGCCGACCGAGGCCTTCAACAACGGAGAAAAACACAGTGAGACATTGCTTTTAAAGTGTAAAACACCCCCAGCCACTTAACCCCACCAGCGAACACAACTCATTGCCTGGTCCAATTGAGTGCACTCCATGTGCCGAGATTCACCATCCCTGAGCATCTGGTCATCAGCAGCGAGATAACCCCAGCAGAGACCCTGCAGAGCCCAGCCATTGTGTGCACTACGACAAAAGGGAGGAGTTTATGGGGTAATGAAAGAAGAAGGGGACAGAAAGGATTCAGACAGCCACTGTCTTGAGGATGGTCACACTGGGAAACGGCCTCGTAACTCAGGAAAGTGTCACAGCCCCTTGGCTGGACCTTGCTGGAATGTGACCAAGTACAAAACCCTCTTGGACAAATCCTTCCATGCACACAGCCCCAGTTTCATGGAAGGGATGAGTGTGAGGTCTACACTTACTCCCTCTGGTCTTGAGCAACCTCCAGAACACTCTTTTCTGAGACAATGATCTATATATCGACTGCGCCTCCTTCGCATGGGGATCAATAAGGAGCTGCACGCAAAGGATTTTGAAAACAAAGACTGAAGCTGTTAGCAGGGGATGGGCTGGCTTGAAAAGATGCCAATAATACTTCGGGAACAATGAGATCTTATATTAATGATCAGGTGCTGAAATGAAGAGTAATAGTCAGTACAACAGGATGACAATTCAGTAACTAATCATGAGTTTATCTTTCTGAAGCTGGAATCACCAAAAAATAACTACTACTGCTGTTTGTGCTGACAAAAGAAGAAATAAGTGATGGACAAAGCAAATAGCCCATTCCACACTCAAATTTATACGTGTGAAACCAAACGATCCCTCAGATTATTTACAAACCCAGAAGACCATGGAAACAAGAGTCAAAGGAAGAAGGGAGAAAGGCAGATCTGGCTTAAATATGTAAATGATGAGAGAGAGAATATTCCTGATTACGCTGATTGCCAATGCCACGTGACGTGGAGTTATTTTGTTTGAAGGTAAGGCAGCCGTCGTCTGACACTTCAAATCCATATGTCACACAGGAGGCAGAAAATGCAACAGCATTACATGGTCAGAAAGACGGTGGCAACACCGAGGCGCTACCAGGGACCTCCAGATCACGAAAGGTTGTTGTCTAGCATGTAGATGCTTCTATTGCGGGTGATGGTTTTGGTCACCATGAAAGGTCACAAGGGTGAACTCCATTTATTTTGACAGTGCAGCACAATGCTGGAAAACCGCTCCTGCATCCACAGGCCATTTAATCACGGGGCAAGGGGGGCAAGAGATTAAATCCCTTTGCGTGTGCCAGCGCAGTGATTCGGTTCATCACATCAGCCCAACAATATGCCGAAGTAACGCTTTGGCACAGATGAATGTGGCACCCTTGGTGCTCCACCAAAGGTGGCAGTGAAGACCAAACCACTCTGGATGGGACAGCAGGGCAGCCCAGACAGCACCTTCCTCATGCAAAATGCTGAAATACCCCAAAAGTGAAGCCCTGCCATCAAACAGTTGTTGTCTCAGCTAGCAGTGTTCTGAGATCCTGCTGGAGCAGCCAGCTACCTCAATATCTTCCCAGCATCCTTCTCCCACGTCGTGGTCACCTCAAGGACCTCTTGGTGGAAACGAAGCGCGGATGCGCCACAACAACAGGACCCAACACAGAACGGCATCACCAATCGTTAAGTGTGACGGAGCGATGGCAGAAACCTTTCAGTGCGACGCACCAACATGGTGCTGCCACGGCAGAGGCAGTGAGGACGTCCCAACCCAGCACTGGAGCATGGTCCCCTCGCCAGGCAGCTCTGCCAGCCGAACCATTCCCGCTGCCCCACACGCTATCAGCCCCGCTTCCCAACCACCGCGTTCTCCTCCTTTCCAGCAGCTCTGCACCCCAGACCCCGGTAACCCCAGCGCTACCGGATCCCGCTGTGCTCCATCCCCGGGGCTCCCGGTCACCGGCCTTTCCGCGCTGGGAGCCCCGTGGCCCCAGTGCCCGCTGCCCCCGGCCCAGCCCCGGCCGCTCTGGCGGGTCCCGCGGCCCAAAGCCCCCGCCAGCGCCTCTCCCGGGCACCCACCGGGGCCGCGCTCCCGCAGGACGGGCCACGGGCGCTCCGCCCCGGGCAGCC
>VWYH01000608.1:14504-38912 GCA_013399365.1 Pampusana beccarii
GGCGCGCCCCCGACGGCGCCTCACTCACCTCCGCCATGGCCGAGCGCGAGCGGCGGCCAGACGGGAGCCCCGGATGCGGCGGCGGCTGCTCATTGGCTGCGGCGCCGCGGGGGCGGGGCAGCGCCGGGGGCGTGGCGAGGAGGGCGTGGCAGGGGCGTGGCGGGGGCGTGACCGAGCCTCCCCGTGGGAGGGGCGTGAGTCGGTGCGGAAATGGGATTTTTTTATCACTTTCGGTGGAGAGAAGGCTTTTTATGGCGCGTGCACGTGCGTGCCGGTGTCCCCGTGAAATAACACAACCGCAAACGGCACGTTCGTAAACAGCGAAGTTAATGAGTCGCAAAACCCGAATCTGCAAGAAATGAAGCTCCAGTGGCTCTGGCGGAGCAGCGGGTTGGGGACAGACCCACACCTCAGCGGACGTTGGGCTGGGACCCCCGAGCGGCCTCTGCCCTGCCAGGAACGACACGGAAATGCTATTTGCGTGGCTTGCCGTGGCTGCACCCGGGGGATACCGGAGATGTACCCGGGAACACCTGGGATATGCACTCCATTCTCCTTCAATTCCACACAACTCCAGGGCTTGCTGTGCCAAACCCCTTCTCTGGGGACCCTTTGGTCCCTTGGGGTCCCCCCGCCACAGCCAGCACTTCCCTCAGGCTGAGCGGTAACACGCTGCCACAACACGCAGCTGTGTTTGCCACCAGATCTCGCCATTTGGTTGACCCAGGAGACGATCGCTCAGCCTGAGCTGGTGCCTCCCTGGCTGTGAGTGGGTCCAGCCCCGGGGCTGCACAGCAGAGTCTTCCCCAGCTGCCTCCACACCACAGGAATTTCCTCTGTTTGGGTTTCGCTCGAGCTTTGGAAGTGAAGGGCTGTCAAGTGTTTTTGCAGTGGTGGTGGCCCTTGAGCTGAGAACCTGAGCACTTCAACAGGCCTTTATTCCCTTGCGCAGATCTGTCTGGCTCTTCTCAAAAGACTAACAGATTACAGCTGCTGTTTATTCTATTAAAAAAGCAAACTCGTCTCTAGCTCTCAGAGAACTTCCTACAAAACTGCTGCTTTCTGCCTTGCTCCCATCACTGTGTCCAGGTGTTTTGTCACCACAAAAAGCAGAAAAGCCTGAATTTGCCGTGAGGACTTGGGGAGAGTCAACTGCTCTGTGGCAGGAGTTTCCAGGCCCTCTGCCCATTCGCAGTTTGCTCCAGGAGCCGTCTGGCTGGTTTCAGCGGCACCTGAGATGCAGTTCCAGCAGCACAGGGACTGGGTACCCACAAAAGGGAGAGAGTGGCCCCAGTGGGGAAACCAGAGCTTCGTGTCTGATGTGTCAGATCTGCAGAGTGAGGGACGGTCTAAACGCAGAGGTGACAGAGCTGTGTGTGTCAGCTTTGCCTATGAAGAAATACCCATTTTCCCATTGGTTGTGGCTGTTAACAGACAGAAGAACAGCTTTTAACGCTTAACAAAGTAGTGATGAATTAAGCTTTAGAGAAGCATCAGTTCTCATGATTGCTAGATGGAGCTATGCTACTCACAAATAACAGCCTCGTTTAGGTTTTCAGACACGTGCTGGCTCCTCAGGATGTTTGTTGAACACACAGGGTTTACAGGGTCTTTCACACTCAGTTCAGGGCAGTTCCCATCCCCGCAAGCTGGGGCTGATGTGACGTGTTGTGGCTGCAGAGTTCCCTCGGTGTCCCTGCTGTCCTTCCTCCCTGTGGCTATTACTGATCTTACCCTCAGAGCTGATGGTACCACAGCCCAATGCAATTCTAAAATTCATCTTTCCACAGTTACAAGGTCTCAGAAAGACGATGTCTGGAACAGAGCCCTCCCATGCCGGGCTGGCCTCACCGCTCGCAGCTTCCAGAACTGTCTCGCCTGCATTCACACCTTAAACAGATCGTATTTCCTCTTCCCCCCCTCCTGCAACAGTCTGTAACTTTCTAAATTTGCCTTCAATACCCTCTTGACAAACTATTGATTTTGTGACATTGCCATGGGAGCTGGAAATGTGGTGCAGCCGCCAGGCTTGCACACCAGGGATTAGCCCTGCAAGTCAGATAATATACCCAGGCTGCCACCTGTGTGCTGGGATGCAGGATGGCTTCGCAGGTACACGCAGGAAGATGTAACCTGACAGCAATTGAACAGCCAAGTCAAGGGTTTGCAGTTACGCAGCCTCCACATCAGCACCATCTGCCAAATAAACCAGACGTGGGATGGCAAATCCTTTTAAGATGCCGACTTTCTGAAAAGGCCAGTGCCAAGAGAACAGCCAAGGCGCGATTTCTTTTTCCCAGCGCACTCAGCTGGTGTGATAACGGCCGGAGTCAGAGCCGAGGGAAACGGCAAAGCCACACAAAGCCTCTCCTGCAGCAACAGAGAGATACCGTCAGCTCGTCGGCACACGATGAGGTGCCCTCGTGACCTCCCCAGGCTGCAGCTGCCCCAACAGACCATTTGCGTTGGTGCTGGTGGGACTGGTCCTGCACCTGCTGAAGTTCCAGCTCCAGCCAGTGTGTGGCCACGGCAGAGGAGTCACCCCCCTGTAAGGGCCTTAAAAACCTTCCACAGGTGCCCCCGCTGCAATGCCCACCCCTCCCTCCCACCCTCCAAAGCGTTCCCAGGGTCCCTGGGCTAATCCCAGAATTAATAAGCTCTAATCAGCAGAAGGTGCTCACCCTTCCCTGCTCCCCACCCAGCGCTGCCCACAAATGTTCCTTGCTGGTGTCAAGAAATTAAAAGCAGGTGCTTGACAAGGGGTGTGTGGAGCCAGCCTTGCCTGGGCTGGGGTCCCTGTGCCCCCCAGGACCCAGAACCCCCCGGCCACCCAGCCAAGGGGCTCCACCCCCTTCCAGCCTTAGGGGTGTCTTCGCCAGCCCTCAACCAGTGCACATGTGCACACACACATACACACGTGTACCCATGCGCACATGCATGTTCCTGGGCACCCACACCGCCAGTGACCCCCTCTCCCCGCTGCCAGGGGCGCAGCCTTGGGTGCCGCTGGGGGTTGTGTGTGCCAGCCCAAGCGGGCGGCTCCGGCGGGAGCTAAATGAAGCAGCGCTGATGAGGAACTCATTAATTCTGGTGCCTGTCAGCCTCACAGGATGATAAAACGCTGCGTTGTCTGGGGCAGCGGGATGCAGCAGCAGGGCCAGGAGGGAGCAATTGTCCGTCCCGCAGCCCTCCAGTGCTGTCCGTCCGTCCTGGCACACCTCTGGTGTCCAACCCCACCTGCCCCAGCAGATCAGGGGAGGCTGGGGGCTTGTGGGGTGCACGGGGCCCCTGCTCGCCATGTTCACCGTTGCTGTGCCCACAGGGGTGGCTGCGGGTTGGTGGGATGCGCAGGGTGCGTGTGACCACGCTCCCCTTGGGCCCTGCACCCCGGTGCGTGCCGCGCCGTGGCCGCCGTGCGCGGGGTGGCACGGCCACAGGGCACCGGCACGTGTTGCTGCACCAGCCCGGGCAGCGGCTGAGGCTCCCGTGGCGCCTGGCACGGCTCCTAATGAATTCAGCGCCGCCCTTTGCTTCCAACCGCCACATGAGAAGGTGTTTTTCAGCCCCATCTTTATTCAATGTGCCAAACGCGCCGCTCCCGCGCTTCACCCTTGCAAACATCTTGTTCACAGCTGCAGCTTCAAAAGGACCAAGGGAGGAGGAGGGGGAGGCTGTGAGGCACAACACAAAGCCAGGAGCGCTGGGGCTGCCGTCAGCCTCCCCGTCAGGGGGGCTGAGACCCCTGGACACGACCCCAACTCTGGTCCCTGGGTGCCCATGGCTGTTGTGCTGCAGGGACCCACCCGTCCCCAGTGCCACGTGGACAATGCCGGAGCCTCTGCCAGGGCTTGGGTCTGCACTGGGGCTGGAGCATCCCGTGGTCGAGCAGCAGGCAGGAGCTGGATGGAGCTCCAGGGGCTCTGTGCCCTCCTCTGCCTCCCTGCTCCACTCTCAGCCCAGCTCCATCCGTCTTGCAGGGCTGAAACCCAATTACCAGCCCATGGGCAGCGCAGGGAGGGGGATGGTGCGGCAGAGATGCCCATTAGCTCCGGGGGATGGAGATGGAGCGATAGGATCTCTAATGGCCTCTCCCCAGCCCTGCCGTCAGCCCCACTGTCCTGGCTGCGGGGGGGCTGCTGCCAGCATGGGGGGCACCACCAGCTCCCCACCCATCCCTGGCTGCCCCAGCTCTCTGCCTTGCTGGGTGGCACCTCTCCACCCCAATGCCGTCTGTCTGTCTGCCTTTGGGTGCTGGGTGATGGACAGACAGCACGGTGCGGCACAGAGCCTGGCAATGAGCTGGAGAAGGGTCCTGTGGGGGTGGGATGGGGACAGGACCCCCCTGCGCTGGGGTAACGCTGGCAGCAGTGAGGTCGTGGTTTGCACCCCTGGGCAGGATCTTGTCGCGGGTTTTGGGCAGTGCTGGTGTGTGTCTGTGCCACCACAGCCACCCCCGGCCGGACAGCTGTCCCCTCCCTGCTGTCCCCTCCCCGCTGTCCCCGCTGTCCCCCCATCCCGCTGGCAAGAGGGACATTTGGTGGTGGAGCCTGCTGGTCTCTGAAGTTTAATTAACCCTGACTCTCTCTGCACAGCCTCCCCTTCCCCTGCCCAAACGCCACAAATGATCCTATGCAGATGCTAATCTGCAGAAGAAAAAAAAAAGATTCCACATTTAATTGCAGAACATAAAGATATTACAGGGTCATTAAAACACCATGAATATGGAAATGAAATCCACAGGCATCCATGCAGATAATGGCAGGGAAAAGGGAGCCGCAGGTGAAGCTGAAAGGTGGAAAGGTCGGCTCCATCTGGGTGCATCATTAACCCCCCCCCCCCGCTCCAGGGGCCGGGGATGGGGATCTGGGAGGCCTCGGGTGTCCTGGCCTCACCCTGGGGGGGTCTCGGGTGTCCTGGCCTCACGCTGTGGGACCCGCAGCGGGTGGAAGGTGCTGCTGCCTGGGCATGAGCCCCCGGCCAGCACTGGCCCTTGTTGGGTCTCTGGGGACCTGGCTGACCAGGGGCTCCAGCATCCGCAGGACCCTACGGCACGGGGGGGACACCGGGACGGTGGAGCTGGGTGGCAGCTCAGCCGTGGGGTGGCTGTGGGGCTGCTCTGTGGCTCATTAATGGGCTGATGCTGGCACCTTGTCTCCCCTCCGCCGCTCCCTCCTGCACCGCTGTTTTGACATGACGTGAGCTGCAGAGTGGAAAAAAATAATAGGGGCCTTGCTAATTGGAGCTGAGGCACCGGGAACAGGGGACAGGGCAGTGCGGGGTGCCCCTCTGCGGAGCGCAGGGCGGCTCCGACACCCCCGGCTGCAGCGGGGAAGGGGGTGCGGTGGTGGGGGGCGGCAGGGGGTGGTGGTGCCGGCGGGCAGGGGTGCAGGCAGCCACGGCCGTCTGGGCTCCGTGGTTGTTGGCTGTGCCCGGGGTACTGCTGAGCCTCCATCCTCGCCCTCGGGGACGTCCCCGAGGAGCTGCGGCCGCTCTGGGCAGCACAGGCCCCCATGGAGGTGTCCTGGCTCCTTGGCTGGGGAGCTGCTGCCAATGAGAGGGCACAGCGTGGGGGGCACAGTGGTGCCGGGACACCTCCAGACCCGCCGGACCCGCGGACCCCGGCGTGGCGCTGCGGGAGCTCTCCTGGCCGGGCTGCACGAGCCCCCCTGCTCTTCCAGCAGCAGCTTTTGCCTCCGGGGAGAGCGCGAGGAGGAGAAAAGCAGATTAGAGCTATCGCTGCATCTCCACGCGCGAGCCGCAGAGCTAAATGTCAGATCGCATCTGACACAGCGCGGGAGGGGGGACGAGGAGCCCGGCGTACCCCTCGCCGGGGTGGCAGCTCTGGGGGCGCGGGCAGCGGGGCTGCAGCTGGGCACCCACCCACCCTGAGTGCAGAGAGGGGACATGGCCAGCGCTGGGGTCCCCGTCTCGCCCGGCTGGCACAATCCTGGCTGTAGCCCCAGAAACTTTCCTCCTCCGGTTCCCATGGAAACGAGGAATTTTCTTCTCCCCAAAGTTGAGCTAGCAGGGATGGGCAGTGGGCAGGGGTTTAATAATTTTAATGCTGGCGCTCACCTGCCCAACCGAGGCCCCCTGGACGACCCATTCGGTGGGAATGGCTGGTTTGGTGGGCACGGTGCTGGTTTGGTGGCCATGGTGCATCTGGTGCTGTACCGGCCCCGGGGCCACTGAAATCCTGGGGGCTGAGCTCCAGGAGCTTTTCCATGGAATAAATGTGGAGGAGACAGGCTTAGACAACAATGACTAAAACTAAGCTTCAGTAAAAATTAACTCCAAGCAGGGGAATGTTCCAGGCTCTGCCATTTGCTGTCAGTAAAAATAAACCTGCAGGTTAAACACAGCCTTTTCCTCCTGGGCGCTCACGTGCTGGATCGGAGAGCTTCCTCCTGGTGAAACGATTAAAAACCTAAAATCAAGGTGTGCGGCACGGGGCAGGGAGCGGCCCAGAGCCCTGGAGCACCATCCCTGCTCATCCCCAAGCCCCGTCCCCGCTGCACCAGCCCAGGAGCTGCTCGGCAGGTGCCGGGTTTGGCAGAGACCAGGCAGCTGCCGGGGCCGTGCCGGCGGTGCCGCTCGCGGCGCTGGCACCGGTGCAGGGAGCCAGCTGGCAGCGCGGGCTGGCAGCGTCCCCGGAGCCTTCGCCCTCCCCGTGGGAGGTGCGAGATGTCGCGCTTGGCTTCGCCCCCACACCGCCGCCCGCTGCCCTCCCGCCCCTGCGGCGGGGACCGGGAGTGCCAGCGCCCGCGGTGCCGCCAGGAGAGGTGACACGGTGCCCCATGGGACGGGGATGGGAGAGGGCGCCGCTGGAGATGATCCCTCCCCACCACCACTCCTGCGCCCCGGTGGGATCTGGCACCGTGGGGCAGCGATGTGATGCCTTCTGGCACTGAACAACGGCCTCAACCCGCTGGCCCCCACCGGGCAGTGTCCCCTGGGCCAGGACAGGGTCCCCGGGGCCCCTTGGTGCCCAGGGCCACCTCGTCAGTGCCGCAGCGGGCGGCCAGCGCACCCGCTGGGCATCCGAACTCCGGAGGGAGATGAAGCATTGGGTGGCCCTGGGGCTCACTGTGATCCGGTGGGGCCCATTCCCATGCCGGCCAGCGCTGGCGTTGCCCCCCGGCCACGCAGCCCTGCACTGGGGCCGGCTCCTTCCCCCCACCTGCCGCTCGAGCTGGGTTTTTAATTAGCGCTGCTCTGTATATTCAGATAGCGGGAGCCCAGAATGGAAACATACAGGTGTCCCCTTGATCCAGTTTCCATGGTTGCCGCATTGAGGTGGGGGCTACAGCTTTTTTTTTTTGTTTAATAATTTTATTACAGTGGCTTCAATCTGTTGGCAAAGGAGGAAAGGGGGAGAACGTGGGGGAATAAAAATGCTGGATGAGAAGGCCATGTTCCCGCGGCTGGGTTTATTTGCTGTCATTCTTTTTGCCTTGTTAGCAAGCACCAGTTTCCAAGATGCTCAAAGTCAAAGAGCTCGGTAATGAGATCCCAGCCCTCGCTGGTGGGGGAACCGCACACATGCCCATGGGCCCCCTTGTTGGCAGAGGTGGCCCCTGCAGTGGAGGGAGAGGAGCAGGGTGGCACTGAGCTATCCCCACCCCTGCTCCTGTCCCCACATTCCTGTCCCCATCCCCACTCTCCTTCCCAACAGTTTCTGTGCAATGGGAGTTAAAAAAAATGAAGAAACAGCCCAGGATCAGAAAAAATCTGCTCCTCGAGCCGCACCATGCAGGTCGGCTTGTTAAGGGTGTGGAAGAAAGAAATCCCCTTTCCTCGTGCTGACACCGTCCTGCGCTGCGCCAGGCAAACACATGCCACGGACCTATTATTCTCCAGTAAATGTTCTTTTCTCTCCCGATTTGTTTCCCTTAAGCTTGATGTTTTCCTCTCCTGCTGCCCCGGCCTCGTTAGGCTGCAATTAAAACCAGGAATCAAAGCCGCATGGTGCAATTAAAACTACACACGGGATGCGGGATGCCATGGGGAAGCAGCAGCTGCCGCTCAGCTCCGCTCACGCACCCGACGTCCCCGTCCCCGGGTGTTCCTGTGGTGCGGGAGGGCCGTGACGGCGGCACCGGCGCGGGCTCAGCTCCGCCACAAAGGTCTTTCTGCTGCTCCCGGCATCACCAGATCCGGCGCCTGGAGGATGCGCTGAGATGCCTCCACTACAGAAGCAAGATGAATTTCCTAGATGTGAGGATCATTAAACATAGGGAGCAGCTCTGAGGGGAGGGAAGAGCCCAGCTCTGTTTGGTGCCTGTTCACTGAGATTAAATCTCCCCGCTGCGGGGCAGGGCGGTGACTGTCCCCACACGGACCCTGCAGGCCCCGCCGGTGGGGGACATGCTGAAAGCCGCTCGCTCCACCCTTCCCCATGTCCCCGTGGTGTTGCTCTGGGACAGTCCTGGGGATGCAGCTCCCACGAGCAGAACCTGGAGCTTGCATCCCTTTCCCATCGAAGGACTCGGGACAACCCGCACCGCCGCTGTCTGCTCCCGGCCCAGCAAGCGCGGCTCCGGGTGCCGTGTCCAGCCGTGGCGCAGGCTGACGCCTCCGGGGCCACGGGACACAGGCCGGGCAGCGCTGCCGGGCAGGCGCATTGTTGGTGCCCGCGGGGTGTGACGGCAGCGGTGACCAGCCCCAGTGCCGGGCACAGCTCGGAGGGGCCAGATCCTGCCGCGGAGGGGCCGCTTTGCCGCACGCTGAGCTGCCCCGGAGCAGCTCGGCAGCCGGTGTGGCGGGGGAGCGCGAAGCACGAGTTCCCCGGGAGCAGGGCTGAACCTGCCCAAGGTGAGACCCACCACCCCCACCCATCCCAGGGATGCCCGAAACCCCGGCGTCCCCGCGGCGCCTGCCCACAGCCCGTCTCGGCGCCGCCGGGGCACGGCCCAGCAGCCGCCCCGCGCAGAGGCAGCTCCAGCTTTGGAAATATATAGTAACAAGTGAGCACAGGCAGCAGAAGTAGCAAAGCATATGGTAGGTGTTGGAGTTTATTCCTGTCGGTGAGTGTCAGCAGCGACAGACGGCTGGGGGTGGCAAAGCGAGAGATTTTGGTAGGCGCCCGTGCAACACCACCCTACGGACGCTACAGCTGCGGCGAGGGTGGGGACCCCGACACCCCCGCGCGCAGGACCTGCCGCGGTGACGCTCTCCCGGCGCTGGCGAGGAGCAGCTCAGGGCTGTTCGGCACCGGCAGTGCCCGCGGCTGAGCCGTCCCCAGCCTCACCGCGCTGCGCTTAAACCACAGGTAATGTGGCTGCTCCCGAACAAGCAGAGCCCCATGAACTCCATGCACCCCAGCTGTACATCACCCACCCGATGCGAGGAGGACCCGGGGGAGGCGACAGCTGCTGCTCCCAGGTCTGGCTGCCCCCAGCGCCGGCGGTGACCCCGTGGCCACCACAGGAGCTGCCCGGCCAGCCCGGCCCCGCGGGGATCGGCCCCGGGCCAGACCCGCTCCCACCGCCTCTGCCGGGAGGCACCGTGGGCAGGCGGCCAGCAGCCGTGGGAGGGGAACAGATTGTCCACAAAAAAGTCCGTCAGCCCTCGAGTGGCAGCTCGGAGCAGGATCTACGCTGGGTTTAGACCCCTTCACCTGAGCCTGCTGGGAGGGTCTGTGGGACCAGGCATCCCCTGCACGGCTCTCCTGGGGTCCAGTACTGTCCCTTCCGCGCTGGCTGGGCCAGGACAGGGAGCAGGAGCTGCCGGAGGACGGGGATTCTCTGCCGGGGTCAGGCTATGGCAGCTCCCCATGCTCTGCAGCTCCAGCACTGTGGCAGCCCCCCCAACAGCCCACCCTGCCTGGGGGGGAAGGGGCAACCCCAGCAAGCACTGGACCAAGCACAGCCCTCCCCTGGCACAGGTGAAATAAATACTCACTCAGCTCCTCACCTGCTGCTCCTGTTCCTGCTAATTGCAGTGTTCTCACTTCACACTGATGTGCTTGATAAGATTAGTGATTACAGAAACCTCATACGGCAATTGGATTGAATTGGGAGCTGTGTGAGGGAAATTGGACTGAGCTGCAAATAGGAATTAATTATAACCTGGCAGCAGTGAGATTTGAGGTTTTGAATACATATTTTTATGTATTTCCTGGTGCAACCTCTGCTTTTGTCGCAGGTGCAAGGGGTGCGGAAGGCTTCACCCGCAGCGAGAGCGCGCTCGCTGCCGTCCGGGCTGTCACAAGGGCGTCGATGTGACGGGCTGGGACTCCCGGTGCAGCCTCAGTGCACATGAACCCAGCAGCAGCATCTTCCCTGGGAGCGCGGGCTGCGGAGCCCCTGCCCTCCCTGCTCTCTCCTGGCAGCAGCCGTGTTCTCCATTACCATGGCAATGCCAGACGAGCTCCCCGCAGCGTGTCCAGCGCGGTCTGTGGGCGCTGCCTGTGCCGGGCAGACTCGGCCGCGATGGCAGACACGGTCCCACACCCGGATCGCACCCAAACGGCGCCGGAGCGGGCAGGGGCATCGGCACAGCCCCGAGGGGCCGCGGGGCTGGCGCTGCCCCGGGAGCACCGAGGAGGGAGATGGAGCCGTGCCCCCCTGCCCGGGGCCCTGGCTCTGGCTGGGGAAGCAGAGGGAGAAGCGGAGTTTGCTCTGGCCAGCACCCGGAGCATCTCCCAGCCTTTCCCTGGTGCCGGGGGTCCGGCCGGGTGGTCCCATGGCAGCACAACCCACTGCAACACGGTCACCCCCAGCACAGGAGCCAGCGAGCACATGGGCAGCCCCTGGGTGCAGAGATCAGCCCCAAACACCCTATCAATTGGCGCCTGTCCACACCGACGTTCAAGTGTTTGCCAGCAGCCACCGGTGTTTAACAGATCCTCCTGTCTGCTTTGTTTATGCCATTTTTTTTCCCTCCCACCTGGGCCTATTTGATGCTTTGGGCATTCTGCAAACATTTTGAAGGCAGCATTTAAAACTCTGCAGGCAGCTAGCAAAGAGCAGTCACCGGAGACAGAGCGGAGAGGCAGGGAGAGATCCCTCGTCCCACAAAGCAGCCGCTGCCCTCGCACGCTCCCCAGCACGGTCCCACACGCTCCAGGCCTGGGCTGGCTCCAGGGGCTCAAATTAATTTCTCCTCTGCCGAGATGGGGAAGGAGAGTCCGAGGCGGCGCTTCCCAGCTCCTCGCTGCCTTTCCCTGGCTGTGCGGGCAGGATCCGGCCCTTGGCCTCAGGTCCTGTCCAGATTGCCAGCCTCAAAGTCGAAAAGCAAAGCTCAGATGGAAAAGCAAAATACAAAGAGCGTGCACCCCAGGGCTGGCGGTGACAGGCAGCGCTACCTGCCCTGGGGACATCCCGGCAGCTGCTCCTGCAGCGCTGGCTTTAGTGAACCACAAACTGCCGCAGGGCTGACAAGGAGCCTCAGGTTGTCCCTGCTCCCAGCAGAGCCCTGTGTCCCCAGCCTGGGGCTCCGTGTCCCCAGAGGCACAGGGACCGCCAGGGACGTGGCACAGCCCAGGGTGCCGGGGTGCAGGAGCCCGGGGGGGGCATCGCTCTCCTCTGGCTTTGTCTCTCGCCTGATGTGACTACAAGGGATTGTGGGATTCAATTAAGTTCTGTTTTCCTCCCAGTAACAGTGGGAGTCTCTCCTCCCCGCTTTCCAACAGATGCGCTGCCATGGAAGACAAATGCCTGCAATAAGCCGAGGAGCGTGTGCCGGGGGAGGCTGATGCTCGCGTGCAGCCAGAGCAGCCCGGGGCTCGCTCGCCGCTTCCCTGCCGCACGCCCACACCCGCCCGGTCCCACACGCAGCACGTCCCACCGCCCAGGGACAGCTGGCAGGTCCCCGCTGTCCCCCTGTGCCCCCCAGTGCCCCTCGTGCATGGAGGATGGGAAGCGGTGAGCCGGGCACTTGCTGGCCCTGCAGCAGGAACCCCCTATGCAGCCCCCACACCCCCAGTTCCACGTCCGCCCCGGGATGGGGGGACTCGCAAGGGCGGCTACGGCCAGGGCAGGGATGCGTCTGCGTTTTGCAGAGCTGTCACCCCTCGCAGGGCAGCGACGGCTGCGGGGGTCTCACCCCAGGGGGATCCAAGGTTTCCCGGTGCCGTCTGGCGGCTCTGGCATCGCCTGGTCCCCAGGGACCCGCTGTGCTGGAAGGGGCCGGTTGTGCAGCCCGGCACGGCGGGGATGCAGGCAGGAGAGCCCCCCCCGCGGACCGGGCGGACGAGGGTTGCCAGGCAACAGGAAGATGCTTTTTCTGACCAAAACAGTCAATCGGCAGCCAGGTCGGGTGTGGGGGGGCACAGGGCGCGGCGGGGGCACTCAGGGCTCGCCCAGACCTGAGAGCTCCCAAAAATCTGGAGAGGAGAACCAGCTGTTGCTGCTCCATTTGGCCAAAAGCTGCCCTGGCCCCAGCCCCGCCGAGAATGCCCGAGCATGGGCTGGGGCCAGCGCTCGGCCCTGGGACCCCCGCCTGGCTCGGGGACGGGGCAGGGACAGGGTGTCCTCCCACGGGGACAGCCCTGGGGCCTCCTGCCCGGGAAACCCTCCCCAGGGGAGCCCCGGCCCCACCACACACCCTGCGTGAGATTGAGCCCCTAATTTGTCCTCTCCCTCCCTCGCCAGCCATCATGCACGCAGCTGAATGAGCTCCAGGCAATTTTCTCAGAAGTTGAGTCCTCGCATTGTGGGAACACAGGACTAAAAATAGCCAAAGTCTGTGTGCGCGTCTCACCCAGGTGAATCTTGCTCCGGAGATAAGGGCAAAGGAGGCGGCAGCTGCCACCGGCTCCTCCGCATCCAGCCCTCTCCTCTCTCTGCCTCAGTTTCCTGCACACATCGCGCTGCCCCCAGCACAACCTGTGCCCGGCTGCACCGGCGCGGGGACCCCCAGCCACAGAACCCCCTGTGCGGTGGAGGCTCCTGGGGCTCCGGCATCGCCAGCGATGGGCAGAGCCGCTCCTGGCTCCCGCCCGGCAGCTTCCACTTCAGAGCCTCATCTCAGCACGACCCCAGCCCTCCCAGGTCCAGCCCAGGGTGGGGAGAAGCAGCCGCAATTCCTTCCCACAAAGACACGATTACAAATTCAGAGTTAAATCTTCCCCCACAAGACGCCCCTCTCCACCCCTCTGGCTGCTTCCAGCGCTTTGAATGTTGAACACTTTCCAGGGATTTTTCGTGTGTTCAGGTTGACCCCATCCACTCTAGTTCAGACTAACTTAATCAGCCTCATTTTATTGCTAACTGCTGTAGCTTTACACCTCTAGAAAAAGTACTACTTAAATTATTGGCATCCGCCAAGCCCTCACCACGCTGCTTCGCCTGCCCCCGTGGGGGCAGAAGGAGAGAGGGTGGATCTGTTTAGCTCTCCCAGCTTTTATTTCTACGAAAAACGACAAATTATTAGAATGGTGGAAATTAGAAAAATGGCATTTAGGTAACAGACAAACCTCCCTCTTTTTTTCAGCAGCATCTGGTTAAAAGCACATTTGGAAATTGAAGGTGGAAAAAAACAAAACAAAACAAAACAAAGCAGGGTAATGCGCTGAATGCCAACAGCCAGCAGCACAAGGGCCAGGCTGGGGGGCTGGAAGGACCCCCCGGGAAGGGGCTCTCCCTCGCCCCAGCCCCCAGATCCCCCCGAGCAGGATCAGCCCCCTTCCCCACGTCCCCTGTTCTCCTCGGAAGATTCTCTGCCACCTCACGCCGTGGTCGGCAGCATGGGAAGAGCTGCCAAAACGCTTCGAGCCCCTGCAAGGCTGTTTGGCACGGGCAGCAGCACCCAGAGAAGCAGCTGCTGGGCAGTGCCAGGGGGCCAGCGCTGCCCCCCACCCCTCCATGACACAGCAGGGAAGATAACGGGGCTGGGGTGACGCTGCAGCCACGATGACCAGCAAAGGGAACGCCTTGGGGAAACCAGGAGCCAGGGCACAACCTGCATCTGTTTTAGAAACGACTTTATTGCACTAAAAAGGGGAAGTCATCTGTAAACAAGCATTCCATTCAGGTATTAATATAATAATTTTTTTTTTCACTCCAAAAATGCATCATTAAATCCAGCCACAGGAATATCAAAGCAGGAACAGTAGAAAAGAGCTACAGGGCAGGACAGACCCAGCCAGGCCACGTCCCGGCTCCCACACCCCCAGCGGAGCGGGGCTCACGGGCCACACACCCCGCGACCCCCGCCAGGCAGCCCTGGGACAGGCGGGGGGGACAGCACGAGCCCCCAGGGCCAGCCCCAACCCAAAGAGCAGTCCAGGGCCCTGCTCGCATCATCCCCCTTCCCCACACCCAAAGGCACACGGCTCTGCTGGGGGGGATGCGTCACCCCCAGCCCTGTCACAGAGCACCAGAATCTTTGCCTGGCTCCTGCTCCCCCGCCCCTCGCAGCCTGGGCCCCCCCACACCAGCAGTGCCCGGGTCCCACCAGTCCCTTGCAGGCACAGAAGGGGGACCCTGGCAGCACCCTGGGAACCGCACGGTGCTGCCGGGGGGTGCACGGGGCTGGGGCAGCAGCCAGCGGGGTCCCCCTTCTGCCCTGGGTGTGCTCAGGGGCAGGGTGTTCATCCATGGCCCATCTCCCTGTCCCTCCCTTCCCAGAGCCCCCCCCTATCCCCAGAGCACTTGGGGACCACGAGCATCCCCGTGCTGGCTGCTGGGGGGGGCGGCGGGGAGCCCCAGGTGGGAAACCCCCTGCAAAGGAGGGACACGTCTGCTCCTTCAGTCCTGCACGGTTTGGTTTCGGCCACAAGCTCAACAAACAGCCACAATCACCCCAAATCCCCCCGACATGCAAACACCACGCAATCAGAACCATGCCTCACGTACCTGAAACATATTTACAGACAGAAGTAAAACACGCTGGGAAAGATCAGCCTCGGATATAAATAGCCAACACTGAAATCTGCCATCTGCTGCAAAGGACAAGGAAGGAACATCAACTGCCACCGACAGAGGTTAACACAGAGGGACACGTGTGTGCGTGTGTCCACGCGTGCTGCAACAGGCAGGGACAGGAGCGCCGCGAATTCTGCTCCCTTCCACAGAAACATGCAGAGCCCGAAGCAACGGGTAACACCACACCGAACAACAACAAGGTGCCGCTTTTATCCCCCACAGCACCTCCCCGCTGGGCACTGGGGCTTCGTGGCCCCATGGGACACGTCCCCCCCACCCAGCGGGGACAGCGGTTCACAAGCCAGAGCCCCCCAGGCGAGGGAGGGCAGGGGGTGGGGGAGCGTCAGCCACAGCCTGACCCCCACTGCAACCCCTGGGGACATCCCCAGAGCCACCAGCACTCAGGGAGGGCTACTCCTGTCACCCCAGCTTTTGTCAGCAAGTGTGTTGGCTGGGACAGCACCCAGGGAAAGGGGTGCCAGGCCCCCCACGGCAATGCCAGCCCCGCAGAGAGGGGCTGGGCACAGGCAATTCAAGGGTTTGGGCAAACTCAAAGCCCCTGGAGCTCCAGGAGCAGTTTCCTGCAGGGTGTCAGCAGCGGGGGACGCTGCTGGGGGCGGGGGGGGCATCCTGGGAGGCTGTGGGTGTCAGACCAAGACTTGCACATCTGTGCAGTCCTGCAGGGCTGGGGAGAGTGTAGGAAAGGCTCAAAACCCACAAACCTGACTCATCCCCCAGGGTCACCTCCCTTGGCCCAGTCTTGGGTCACCTCTGCAGTATTTTCTCTGCAGTTTCCAAGACTAGAAACTTGTCTTTTAAATTAAAGCTGAGATTGATGCTATCACCTGCCTCCAGCAGCCGGGGCTTTGAGAGAGGTGGCAGTAGGTATGCTACAAAGATCTACCCACCTCCAACCTTTGTGCTGGCCAGCTGGGAACGCAGGCACCAGGGAGGGAAGAGCCCAGCAGGTGACATCCATCTTTCCCAGTGGAGACGGGCTGGTGACTCCCCGCTGGGCTCCAGGAGACGCAGCCCCCGGGGGGAGCAGAAGGGAGAGGCTGCGGCTGCCAGCCCTGCCTGCCCCACCGCAGAGCCCCACAGCAGCACCGCCCCGGGGACCATGCACTGCGCCACAGCCCAGCCCTCCTCCGAGGGGCCCTTCAAACCCCCCCGAGGCCGGGGGACAGGCTGGGCCCCCCCGGCAGGCAGGGTCCCTCCAGGGCTGGCAGCAAGTGCCTACAGGCAGGACAGGAGGGAGGTGAGCGGCAGCTCCTTCTCCCCCAGCAGCGTGTCCCGCTTCAGGCTGCTGCCCTTGTTGACCACCTTGAGCTTCAGGGACATCTTCCTGGCGTGGCCAGGGCCCAGCCCGTCGAAGAAGAAGTCCTCGTTGAAGATGGGGGTGCGGCTGTTCTTGACGATGGTGCTGCGCTGCTTCTGCAGCTTCCCGGGGTTGAGGCACAGCGAGACGCAGCAGTTGATGCTGCGCGGGTCGACGAGGACGTCGTAGAGGTCCTCGGCGGAGACGAGCCGCACGCGCAGACGGGCGTTGGAGGGGTCGTACTCGGCGGCCAGGCGCAGGCTCCCGCCGCGGCTGAGCCGCAGGCTGTGCTCCCGGTCGCGGCCTGGCGGCAGGTCCAGGGGCAGGAGGGCGGCGGGCGGCTGCCCCCCGGCCGGGGCACTCCTGGAACGGCGCTGGGCGCTGGGGCTGGTGTCGGCCGAGCTGTCGTCGGTGGACAGCGAGCTGTTGCGGGCGACCGAGTGCTTCAGCTTGATGACCTTGGACTGGCTCTCCTGGCTGAAGATCTTTAGCAGGGAGACGGAGCGGGAGAGCAGTGGGGAGCCGAAGGGCGAGGACTCAGCCGAGGAGCATGTGTCGCTCTCGCCGCCGCTGAAGTAGCGGCCGGGGTGCATGAGGGCTGCGCCCAGGTCGGCGGGCGCCCTGGGGCCACTCTCACCGTTGAGCTTGGCCCTGCGCTGGGCGCTGGGCGAGGTGGCCGGCGAGGGGCAGAGGCTGCTGTGCTCGCTGTGGAAGAGCGACTCTTTGCGTCGCGTGTGGGGGCTCTCCACCAGCGTGGCAAAGCCGTAGGAGGTCTGCGCCTTGGGCACATAGGGCAGCGACATGGCCGTCTGCGCCTGCGGGTCCGCGTTGGTGCTGAAGCCCCCCTCAGCCGTCCAGTCCTCGGCGCTCTCGATCTGGATGATGTGCCGGCCAGCAGCCCGCGGCCGGGGGCGGCTGGAGAGCCGGGGGCTGCGCGGGGGCTTGCGCCCAGCCAGGTCTTGCTCCGAGGCCGAGGGACCCAGGGCGGGTGCTGCGGGGGGCTCCGGGCCCTCAGCCTCGGCAGGTGCTGCGCTCAGCTTGGGCGGGATGAAGAAATCGGGGATCTTGTCGGGGGTGAGGACGTTGCTGTAGCGGGACCCCCGCTGGGACTCCTCCGCACCCCGGGACCCGCCGTTCTCCGCCACGCCGCGCAGCCGCTCCAGGAGCCACATGTTGCTGCCGGGTGCGGGGCTGGAAGAAAACGCAGGAGCAACGCTGTCACCGGGGACCGGGGACCGGCAGGGGCAGACTGGAGCCGTCAGCCCGGGGAACAACCGGCGGCACCAAGAGACGGGGACTCACCAGCCCGGCAGGTCAGGGACAAGGATGGGGGGGAACCGGCCGCGCCGAGGGACACGGAAACCCACCAGCCCGGAAGGGACGGGAAGGAACCGGCCGCACCGATGGGCACCGGGACACGCCAGCCGGGGACAAGGGACGGCAAAGAACCGGCCGCGCCAAGGGACACGGACCCGGCGGCGCCGCCGGCCCCGGGCGGTGGGTCGCGACGGGACGGGGCGGCCGCGGCTCACGGGGAGCCGCTGCCGGACGCGACGCGGTGCCCGGACCGACGGACGGACGGACCGACCGAACTACCGACCGCCGCGCTGGGGAAGTTGCCGAAGCCACCGGAGCGGAGCCGCCGCCGCCGCCGCAGCCCGGGCGGGGCGCGCGCGGACGCGCTTTTATACGGTGGCGGCGGCCCCGCTCCTTCCCGCGCGCCGCCGTAATCCTCCGAGCGCGGCGCCCCCGCATTTCCCCGCGCCGCGCCCGGTGGGACCGGCACCGGCACCGGCACCGAGCCGGCCCGAGCGGCCCCGGGGTGCTGATGCTCAAAGGATGCGGGGGCCCGGCCCCGGGACACCCGGCCGCCCGCTCACGGGAGCGCTGGGGCTGGGATGGGACCGGGAGCGGCGGGGGGCCCGGAGGCAGCGGCCCCGTGGTACCCCCAGCCCCTCCCGCCCGGAGCGCGATCGGGGACCGAGGCCGTTGGGACGGAGCCGGTCCCCCTCTGGGCGCAGCTTATTCTCCCCTCCGAGCTCTTGAGCTCATCAAAGCGCTGAACAAAGCCAACAGCTCTCCAAGGCGCTCGGAGCTCAAGGACTCGCTGAGTGCATTAAGTGGTTTAGTATCGTGGCTGGAGAAGGGGAGAGGCAGTGCCACATGTCACACATCTCAGCAGCACCTGGCAGAGCCAGCGCTGGGGGAGGACACGGCCCAGGTGGTGCTGGGGGCAACGGGGCAAAACATCAGGAGGATCCATGGAGTGTCACTGCAGGTCCCGGCACTACAGGGGGAGCAGAAGGGGGACAGGAGACACTCAAACCAGGGCGATTTGCCCCAGCCCAGATAGCAGGGTGATTTATAGCCTTGAGGACAGGGATGCACCAAGCAGGACAGTGACACGGACAGGGACCGGTGGCTGTTCCTCCCTGGCTGCTGGCCTGTGGATGTGTCAGGCTGCAGAGACGGCACCATCACCCCACGGTGCTGCAGAGCTGGGAACAACCACCAGGAAGGAGGGCGAGCCTGGCACGGTGGGCGCCTTTGGCTCCTCCGGCAAAGCCGCTGCAACCGGGCAGCGCACGTGGGAGGCGGGAGGTCTCAGATCCCTCTGCATCCTGACTCGGAGCTGAGCCCTGGGTCCTGTGGGGGCAGAGCGGCCAGATGGAGCCGGGAGAGGAGGATGAAAGGGAGGCTGGTGAACAAAAGGCTGGTGTTTGCCTTTCCTCCACCCTGCGCAATGGTGGGTAAACAAGGTGCAGAAATGGTTGAGTTCCCTGGTGATAACAAAGAGTGCTGGAGCTGGGCCAGCCCGGCCCGCTGGGCTCAGGGCAGGGAGAGGAGCCGGGTGCTCGGAGCTGCCGTGCTGAGCTCGCCTGGGCTTGGCTCAGGGCAGGGCTGCCAGGTTCCAGGCAGAAAAGGAGCTGCAGTGGTCAGGCAGAAACACTGGGGTGCATCACTCTGCGGTTGCTCTTCTGTTGCGTCCAAACCTTCCCCAAACACCTTGGCTGTCCCGTGGGCTGAAGGAGCAGCTCTGAGAGGCGAGTCACTCCCCTTCAGCCTGGTGTTAACTCTGGAGCCTACAGACTGCTACTCCAAATGCACCAGCAGCAGCTAGGGCTTTCAGCACATACCGCTATCTGCTTCGTTCCACCATCGTCCAGCTCCAGCCCCCCGCAGCCCCCTCCTCCCTCACCTTCCCCTCACCCCCAACGCAGCGAGGACCAGTCCAGAGCAGAGCCGCACTGGGAGCGCAGAGCACACAGAAAGAAATCCAGTTTCCAAGGGGAGCACTCTGTGGTGCTCTCACTGCATTATTCATGTCCATACTTAACTCAATCAAGGCCTTATATTTGTTTAAATGTTTTTTTGTTTTTTGCTTCTTAGCAGCACCCAGGGGCCAGGGCAGAGCCAGCAGCGGCTGGTGAAAGGCACGGGCTGATTCTCCAGCAGCAAAAGAAGAAAGTTCGGGCTCTTGCTGCCTTTTCCTGCCTCTGCTGTTGAGGGAACGGTGCAATTATCTTTGCAGATGCATTACTACATGACAAAAAATAGCAGCTGAGATGGAAGCACCACGTCCCTGTAGGCATTCAACTATCAATGGAAAATTACACATTCATTACGGGGCTTTATTTAGGGACTTATTTAGTTCATTGACTCAGCCTGCACCCAGCAGCCCAGTCCCGGGGGGACCATCCCCAGCGAGGGGCAGAGGGTGCCAGGGTGACCCTGCTCCCCAAGGCGGGTGCCGGTGGCATCACCGGGCACACGAGGCAGAGCTGGGCAGGCCACGGGTAGCCGCTTGGGACAGGGCAAGCAGAGGGGACCCGGCAGGACCCAAGTCCCAGCACCGTGCCTGGAAGTGGCAGGAACAACCCAGGTGCTTTGCTCATTTCCAGGTTTAATTAGAAACGTATTCCAAACCATGAACCCACATCCCGAGCCAGACAGGCTGGAGAAGGGGCTGTGTGTGCCGTAAAAACCTGCCGAAGCCCCGAGCCGGCCGGGGGTCCCCGGGGGCTGTGGGACGCCTCCCTCCCAGCAGCCCTGGCCATGCCGGCCATGCCGATGGCTCGTCCCTGTCCTGCGTCTTCCCCACAGCAGCTTCATCCTGGCCCCAGCCTGGGGAGGGTTGTGGGGGCTCAGGGCCATCAGGAGCCCTCGTGTGACAGCTGCTCCTGGGGACAATCCGGCTGGAAATGTGGGAGTGACAGAGACATCCAGCACCACCAGGCTCCAAGGGAGGAGCGCAGAGGGTCCTGGCTTCGCCCCGGTGCTGCAGTGGGTCTGGCACAAGGGAGCGGGTCGGGGGCTCTTACCCCCGGCATCACTGCTTCCTCCGGACAACCTGGCGGAGATGCAGCTCGCTTTCCGCGGCCATGATGGGCTGCTCATTCTGCCGGTGGTGGCTGATGAGGTGGCTGATGCTCTCGAACAGCACGTCCTTGGTCCTCACCTGGGGCCAGGGGCACAGCAGTCCTGAACCCCAGAAAGCTGCCGCCTGCACGGGGGCTCCACACAAACCCTGGTGCCTGTCCCCCATCCCCATCACCCCCCCATGTCCCCACCCTTACCACGCCCTCAGGATCCACCAGCAGCAGGTGCTTGGGCTGCCCGCTGTGCATCCCGGTCAGCACGTACTGCCCTGGGTTGGTCAGGCTGTCGCGCACCAGGAAATCACCGTCCGCCTGCAGCAGCCGCTCCGCATCCCGCCGGCTCATCCTGCCGTGGTACCACGGCTCCCGCCGGAGCTGCTCCTCCGTGGGGGCGATGGGGGCCTTCCGCGTGGGGGGGCTCGGCCACTGGTCCTCGATGGGGGGGCTGGTGCTGCCCCCCGCGATGCACTCATGGAGCTTCAGGGCATCCTCGAATGGCCCTGCAGGAGCAGGGGGGTGTGGGGTGTCATCCTCCCGGGACGCGGCAGGGACAGCACCAGGCCAATCAGCAGCAGCAGGACCTGCGGTTACAGCTGGACCCACCTCTGGGACAGACCCCGCCGAACCACAGCCACCCCAGACACAACGTTGTGCCTGCGCCCAGGCACGGCGGGGATGGTGCCACCTGCCGTGCCCCAAGCACAGCCCTGCTGCCCCCCGCTTGTGTCCCCCGAGCCCCTGTCACGGCGCTTACTCATATCAAAAAGGTCTTTTTTGGGGCTCTCATCTGGCACCCCACGAGCCGCCACCTCTGGCTCCCAGGCGTCCAGGCTCTGCGTGTTCACGTACATGTGCTCCTCGTAGTCCTGCAGCCCCAGGGGGTGGCCGTCCGCCTGCAGGTACCCATCGCAGGGCTGGCCTGCGGGGACCGGGATCAGCAGCGGCCGGGGCAGGCAGAGCCGCAGGGGCCCTGCTCACGGTCCCCGGGGTCCCCCCGCGGCGGTACCCACCCTGGCTCTCCAGGTCCCAGGGTGGCCCTGGCTGGCTGCTCTGCTCTCGCCTGGCTGCAAACCCACCCTGGGGAGAGGAGACAGGGCGGGTGCTGGGGGGACCTGCCTGGGACCCCCGCGGCAGCGCCGGCAGCAGCCCTGGGTGCCCACCTGGCTGGGTGAGCTGGAGCCTGCGGGCTGAGTGCGGACGTGACCCAGGATCGAGCCGTGCCGGAGCCGGGAGTCGATCAGCCCCCCTGGGGGCGGCTCCTTCCCCGGGATGCTGTTGTAGTAGTCGTGTTCAGCCACCTCCTCGTCCTCCCCCCAGGCTGACTCCTCCGAGCTCAGCGCCCTGCAGTGAGGATGGGGCGGCTGGGGACACCCTGCCCAGCTTGGACCCCTCCCCACACCTGCAGGGACAGAGGCTCCCAGAGCCACCCCCAGCCAGGGGACGTGCCTGGGACAGGGGGTGCAGGGCCGCGGCGGGACCCCCCGCCCCCCTACCTGTCCGGGGGTGCCACCACCTTGGGGGGGCTGTGCAGATACTGCTTGAAGCGCAGCTCAAAGGCCTGTCCCACCGTGCTGATGACACTCTGCGCCAGCCCATCGCAGCACTCCAGGATGTGGCAGGCTGCAGACAGACAGACGGACAGCTCGAATGTTTCCCCCACACTCTCATCACCCCTCCAGGACTGCCCTGAGACACCCCTCATGCCCCCACGAGGGATCTCCTCCTCCAGCCTTCATCCCCCAGCACATCCCTCCTCTTCTGCACAGCTCCCAAGCACGCAGGCCAGCGTCACCTCTCTGGTTGATGGGGTCCTTGGCGACATAGGCGACGTAGTCGGTGGTGTCCTGGGGGCACAGGGGATGCTCAGGGCCCGTGTCCTGCTGCTGTGCGGGGAGCAGGGCCAGGGGTGCCAGGGCAAGGGGGCGGGCTCAGCCCCAGCCCCACATCCTGCCCCTGGAGCAGGCTGCCCCACAGTTCGGTTCAGCCATGGGACGGGCAGCCCCTGTCCCCACCGCTCCCGAGGGACCGCAGCTGGCCAGGGCTGGGGCACACACATCTCACCGTGTCCCCGCCGGAGGCAAAGGAGATGGATTGCATGTGGTGGTTGGCGACGATCTGCAGGGGGGACACGGCCCATGGCAGGGTTAGCGTGGGGGCTGCCAGCCCCCTGGTTCGTGGGAGGCAGACGGCTGGGAGGTGACAGGGCCGCGTCCCCAGGGACGGCTCTCACCTGGCGCGTGGTGGGGATCATGAGGTTCAGCCCATCAACGGAGATGTTGACAGCGATGCTCATGCCAGCAAAGCGGAGGTTGCTCTTGCCCAGGATGGAGAAGAGGGCTTTGTTGGGAGCCTGACGGGAGGAGAGGAGCATGGGGGTGATGCAGCTCCCCAGGAACAGGTTTTCTGGGGTGAAGGAGGCAGAAGGGTGCCCCAAGAGACCCCCAGGCTCCATCCCATGAACTGGGTAGGCACCCCCAGCACCCTGTCCTGCAGCCCCAGCTTGCCCAGGAGGGGATGGGCTGAGTGGAAACTCACCTTCTTCTTCCAGATGCCCTTCACGCCCGGCACCGCCTCATACAGTCTGTTGATGGCTTCCCTGCAAACCCCGGCCGGTTACCGGTTATCAGTCACTGCTGCAGGGCTCTGCCCCTTCCCCAGCTGCCTCCCCCACCTGCGGCTCCACGGGGTCTGGGGCCATCAGCCCCCGCAGCCCCGGGTGCCGCAGCGTCCCTGCAGCGCTGCCCCATGGTGCGTAATCCCAGCCAGGGCCACCTCCCTTCTCCTCTTTCCACCCATCGATCCGTGGCAGTGCCCTTCGGCCGTGTCCTCGTGTGCAGGGCAGATACGATGGGGCAGAGCTCCCTGTGTCCCCCCCTTTCCGCAGGGCCCCAGGGAGGGGGAGCACCCAGGGCTGCTGGGGACTCCGGGTGGCATTGGGGTGCGGGAATGTGGGACTGCGGGGCCATACCTGGTGACCTGTGTCCGGGTGTTGAAGTCAAGGGACCTCATGGAGCGCAGCACCTCAATGCACCCCATGTACTACAGGGGGGGACACGAACAGCACAGCCTCCCCCGGCCACCGTTGCCAGCCCGGGGCAGGTGATGGAGAGGAGGGGAGGAACCGGGTGTCAGTGAGAAGGGTCCCTTCAGTGCCAGCTCCAGGGCTCTTACCCCAGTGCACGGCATCCTTACACCCTCCACCTCAAAACGCTCTATCATATGCTCAGATCCTGCACTGAGACCGAACAAACTCATCCGTGTGCTCTGGCCTGTGCTGCCCTTGTAGGGCCTGGGTCCTAGGGCCAGTTCCCAAGCCCAGAAACACTCCCGGCCCCTGCCCATCCCAAGCCGGGTCAAAGGCTGTGTCACCCCTGCCAAGGTGTGCCAGACAATGTGGGCAGCATAACAGGGTCGGGCTACCCGCCATGGGGCGAGGGGGCCGCAGGCTGTGCATGGTGGGGGTGGCTGCCCAGGACACCCCCCAGGCCGAACCCTCACCACGTCCCCTTGGCCACGGTCATGGTGTCACGGGCTCCCGTGATGCCCGTGCCACGGCAGGTCCCGCGGAGTTCTGGGGACGTGGCCGCAGCCCTTGGTGGCACAGCCCGCCCCGGGGCAGCCGCGGGGATGAGCGGGCAGAGCCACCGAGCCGGGACACGCGTGGGACCGGGAGCTTCGCGCCCTCCCGTGCCGGGGTCCGGCTGAGGCGGAACTTACCCGGACGATGTAGGAGACGCCGGGCCCCAGCACCCGCTCGTCGGGGTGCAGCCAGCCCTGCGCCGGTTTGCGGATGAAGCTGCCGCGGCGGCTCCACTCGTCCCCGCCCGGCCGGGCCGCCTCC